>CALSBV010011423.1:11947324-11994896 GCA_943590825.1 Bovichtus diacanthus
CACACACACACACACACACACACACACACACACACACACACACACACCTATTTCGATAAGATTTGTCCTGTGGTGGCTTGTAGCCACCCTGGAATGAGTGGTGGGCATGTAGAGCCAGGTCTTGTTGAAATGCCAGAGCTTCCAGGTCCGCCTGATTCACTGGGATAGAGAGCCCCCTCATCTAGGCAAACAAAAAGTAAACTCAACTGAAGAGATCCCCGACTGATGTCTTAAGATGTTAGTTAATAAGACGTCATATAAAAGTAAGTAAGTAAGTAAGTAAGTAAGTAAGTAAATAAATAAATAAATAAATAAATAAATAAATAAATATCTATCTATCTATCTATCTATCTATCTATCTATCTATCTAGAGTGAGAGAGAGATAGAAGTATATCTATTAATGAAGCTTAAAAAGGAAAGTTACAAAATAAAAAAAGTTTCTGTAACGTAGCTTGGTATTTGGGCTCCATGTACAATATTCTGTTTCTCGTTGATCACATCGACTGCCTAATGTTCATTTCAGGTTAGAAAAATAAGTTTTTTCTTCAAATTGAATATCAATTTAAATATAGAGAAGATTTATTGTGTGTAAAATATTTTCAGTAATCAAAGTTCACCTTGTCCAAACATTTATGTTACCTGTTGCTGTGCAGCAGATCCAGGGCTGATTGACCTTCTGTGTACATCAAAGTGTTCTGGCAGCATGGGCTGATGACCAACAGGAAAACCTTGACGTACGAGACAGAAAAAACTATTGCATCACCCTGCTCGTCTAACCAACATCATCTGCTCAAACAAAACAAAAAGATCAAAACTGAAGATATCGGATGTTGAGGTTTAAATGTCGACAGTCCCAGTACAGCACTCTTAAGTTGCTGCGATCATATGCCACTTAAACCACATACTGGCTCAACTTTTGGAAATTCTGAAAAGAAAAAAAAAAAAAAAAAGGTTCACTATGTGGAGCTTTCACTACTTTTGTAGCTCCTGTAATCACAGCCTCTGAGATTAGTTTCACTCCTACTTCCCAGTTACTTCATTGTACCGATGGCATCAATGCCATACAATCAGAGCTGTAAGAAAGTTTGGATTGCAGTAAAAAAAAGTAAAGCTTTCTATTGTGTGCCGATAATCATAAATGTTGAAATGTTGAATCATAAATCATAAGATTTGTATTAATAAATTGTTAGAGGCATTACTGAGGACAAACATGTCATGAACAATTTTTTTTTCCATCCCATAAGATGTCTGGGTTAATTTCTGATTATGCAATCATGAAATCTGTTGGTAAAGCTAATGACAGAAAGTCAATGAATATATTATGCATTCTTTCCAATTAGAATTATTTTATTTTTAAAGTATGGTTTACTTGTCTCGGCTGCAACATATCAATTTTGCAATGAACTTACCCGCTGAAGGTTGCAACCGACTGTTGAAGTAGTCAGGTGACGGTGCCCTCTGTGGAAAGAGAGGGGGTGAGGGGCCCTTGTGTAGCAGGCCATGTAGAGGGGCAGAGGCTGTTTGGCCCTCAGAGCTGCCCAACAGATTGCCAAGTAGTATAGGAGAGCCACTACGAGCAGGACCTCCCAAGAGCTCCTACAATACAAACAGACATATCCCAAGATGTCACAATTCACTTTAATGTTATTGGTCTGGCAGTTAGATTTAAAAGCAAAACCATCATCCATAAAAATGTGCAATGGATAATTTTCCCTCGCCCCATTAAATTCACCCTGGCAATTTTCCAGCTCTTGTAAAGAAATACACACAGCAGCACACAAAGTTAGTGTTAGTGTCAAACGCATATCTGAACAAGTGCATACATTGTTTTGGACTGTACATGTTTGTTGCAGGCACAGCCTCTAGTTTACATACAGTATTCAGCAAAAAGGGAGACTAATGAGTTTACAATGATTTTTTAGCTGTGTGCAGAGGTTCAGTCTGAGGTTTGTCTGGAGGCTGCAAGATTCACAAACTTTGCATTTATTTCTCTGTCAATTGAGAATTTATTTGGAAAGGGCCTACGGAGTGCTTCACAACATGTGGCAGCATTGAAGGGCAAACGTGTCTACCCTCAGCAACGCATATGGCCATCTACCTAGATGGGGACATACAATCCCTCCAGCTGCACATCAAGCTGTAAATGATGACATTTAGGCAGCCTGTGTCAGAATTCAAAATCGTTTTTTTGTGGAGTCCTTATTTTTCAATTATAGCAATGTTGCCACCATGTTGAGAACAACACACTCATCAATTTATGTAATGTTTTTAAGATGTGATGGGGACCGGAGGACAGTCAGAACAGGTTGGAAATTGGAAATAGAGCCAAGGACCGAATTCAAAATGCAGTTGTGCTGAAAAGACTTAAATATAAAGAGAAACAGCAGCAGCATAATGATTGTGCCACAAATGAATGAGCAACTGCTGATGAAGAGCTACAATACACGCCATTTTCCCCCTGCACGGCAGTTTACACTCTACATCTGCTGCAAAAAAAAATCTCCCTTTGGTTTGTCATAATTATTGCAGGACAAGAGACCTGTAGTACAATGCCACTCTACTCAGACCCGAATGGACTGAATATAAATTTGCACCCGGCATGGCTTTAAAAAAAAAAAATAAATAAAAAAAAAGTTTATTTTTACATGGGAACCTCGTGGACCTTTGAACCGCTCTAGCCTGTACTAAACATTTGTCAGTATTAGCACAAGCCTGACAGGATAGTCAACATACACACCTGAAATATGTTTTTCTGCTGTTGAGGAGGCACCTGAGCTTCAGACAGTGTCACCACAGCTGGATCTGAGTGTTGCTGCATTGCACAGGGGAGAAACAATTTGTAGCAGGTGCAATGCAACACAAAACAAAAACAATCACTTCCCTGTAAAACGCCATCCCAATAAGTGATGTAGAGTGTGTGTGGTAGACATTTTGAAGTGCATCAAAACAGAATAGAAACCGGACTTAAAGTATCTCCTGATATAGGAACTGTATCAAATACAGAATTTGGTGAAACATCCTCGAACTGCAATACTGCAAGACCACTGGGATGGATTTGTACAGGAGAGTTGCAATGAAAGTGTCCCTCATGCAAGTCAGGTATGCCTTTGGATACATTTATGTATTTATACATATTACATACAATTATACATATTCATCTTAATGAGCATTCATCCAATGGCAGAGTTTGGAGTTTCAGTACAAAAAAATAAATAAAAATGGATCACAAATTCAGAAACAGACTTGCATAAAAAAGGACACTGGCAGCTTATAAACTATTATTATTTTTTTTATATACAAACAACAAATTTATGCCCATCACTTTGTAGTTTGTCCATAAAATTTTCAAAAAGTGAGTTATGCTGAAAAAGCTTGCATGCAGCATCACACTGGGACAGCTTTGTATGATTGTATGTTGTTACTTAACCAGTGAAAGCCTGTGTCATATACATATATATATGTATATATATATATATATACACATATATATATACATATAAAAATAAATACTTACATTGTTTGTGTTGGTTTTGGGGAGAGTTGGCAGAGTTCCACTTGCCTTCATGCTGCTGACCAGTTTATTAAAGGCCGACATGTCTGAGTCACGCGCGTGTGGACGGGCGCCGGAGCCACCAGTTAAAGCCTCCTCTAAATGTTGAGCCATGAAGGGCGTGCCGTTTCCTCTCTGCGGAGGTGGCACCTTTCGCACCTGTGGTTCTGAGCATAGCTTCATCCCCTTCATTCCTCCCTCTACTTCTTCCAGAGAGAGCACTGCTCCACAGTTAGCTGGGGACAGAAAAAACAAAAGTTAGTGTTTTACAAGTAGGGATGACTCGCATAGGGGTACCATTCACATTTTAATAGACACTGGTACCTGGAATTCGACACTTTTTTTCAGTATTTATACGTATAACAAAAATGTAATCTCAGTTGTGAAAAATGTGCAACCTTTGAAATTTCAACACTGGTATTTACTTAGAACATTGTTGTTTATGGGTCTCACAATAAGAATTACATTTTTTTTTCTATTTATTGACAGCTGCAACAGATTCAAATGCTGCTGCTTGAGTCCTTACTAATACCAAGAAAGTGGATCACGTCACTCCAGCTCTGAGGTTTTTACACTGGCTTCCTGTTGGTCAAAGAATTGACTTCAAAATACGACTGCTGGTGTATAAAGCACTGAATGGGCCAAAATACATTTCTGATCTTCTGTTATATTATGATCCATCCAGAACTCTCAGGTCATCAGGGATGTTTATCTCATTGGATTAGTAAAAAACATTTCCCCATCTGGTTATTCTGTCTCTATAAAATGTGTTCCCAATTGAATTTTGATAGTGTACCATAATCACTATGTATTGCTACTAACAAATTGAAATACCAATGCTCAAATTGTTTTGTGAACTGGCACTCACTGCTTTCCCGTAGCCGAGCCTTGTTGACGGACAGGGTGGAAAGAAGAGGCTTCAGGTCTATTTTGGCCTTGTGCAGCAGCTCCAGGATGTCCACCTTCTCCTTGCACTCTGATGATTGAATAGGTGTGAAGTATGAGGCAGGGCCCTGGCCAGAGGACGTGCCGCGTGACTCAAGCCCTTCAGAGGTGCAAAACATTCCAAGATTTAGTAAATCCAACACAGAAACATGAACACAGGGGCATGAAAATGACAGCGCAAGAATATAGGAGGCTAGCAATCAAATAGCACTGGAGTGATGTAGTAAAGCAGCAGTTTAGTTTAAAACCCATTTTTAACTAGATACTCTCCAAGATAAAGATTTGAATGCAACACCTAAACTTGTGTTTGACGTTATATGGTTATAATTATATTCATTTATGTTGAAAATTAATCTAAAATCTGTATTAATTAAAGTCTGCTTTAAAACATACAAAAGCAAATGTGATACAAATGTATTGAGTCATGATTGTGAAACTTATCACGAAAACTTGAAACTTGACTAAGACAAGTCCTCAGAAAGTCTGGTGACAATAAAATTACAAATATATTGCAGCAAGGGCATTTGTCTCTTCCGTGATGATTGAGACTATGAACATGGATGATAGGGAGTTTACTGCCTCCTTTTGGATTTCAATGCTTCAGAGATGCAGGACAATTCGCTAGCAACATCACTGCCTCCTGAAATCAAACATGGAAGTAATCCTAATACTTCATTAACCCTACTTTTACAGAACTGGCCTCTGATCTTGACGTTTTCATACCAACACAGCTTTAACAAAAGAGTGCTCATCCTTTAAGCCGCACAGTCACATAAAGCTTATTTAAAAAAATAAAATCAAAACAAAACATTTACCTGCAAGTTTTTCCAGTTCCTCATGGGGAGTGGACCTCAGACTGCTGGACCGGCTGCCTGAAGGGCTCAGGTTACTGGAGAACCACTGACTGAAGCGGCTAGCCGATACAGGGCCATCCCCCAAAACGTCCTCTATCATCTGCAAGACAGAAAAAGGCGCCTGTGAAACAGAGTGAGAAACACAAATAACTGCAGGACCAAAAAGTACAAGGACAAAGCTGGCACTTACGTTCAGGGCGTTTTCAATCGATTTAGCACAAAATGTGCTGGAAGATGGAGTGCATTGACTGTTTGGCCTTGTGTTGATTTAACACCATAAATCAATCTGACCAGAACTTTATTTAGTTTGTATACTGGTCCACTTAGTTCTCCAATTAGCAGGTCTAATGTAGCTATAATGACGGGCATAAATTTGGATAATTTGATACCTTTAACCCGGTGCAGTAGCATCCTGACAAAAACATTTAGAAGCACCATTTAGTGACAATACCCACCACCACAGAGCAAGTTCAGGGAGATCAAGCCAGTGCAGCAGAGGTAATCTTGTGAAGATGCAAAGTATCTGCAATACTTGGCTTCAAAAAGGGTGGCATAATTTATATTTATACAAGACATGAACAGATAATAATAAGAAAAATGCCATCCCATCTGTGATGTTCGCACCTTAAAAAAAACAACAAAACCACACAGTGCACCCCGGTACTTACAGAGGCCAGTCCTGGCATGGTCTTCTCCAGATTGAAGAATTCATTGAAGTCAAAGTCTCCAGTTGTCTGCTCAGGCAGAACATCAGGGTGGGGAACCTCCTGATCTGCAGTAGACTGCAAACCCGCATCTCGCTCTTCTGCTTGTCCGCCATTACATTCCACTGCTGCACAACAAAAAAACTAATCTTAAGTATCCCTAATGTGATAGCAGTTGCACTATGCTAGTTATCCAAATAATACCATGCAATTTAGTAAATGATTAAAACAAAAACACATGAAGAAAATGGGCTGAATGCATCATGCTATAATTCTGAAGAACGAGGCTTTGACATGCCTTCTCTTATGGACTCTGCCCTCTTCCTTGACCGCTTGGACCTGCGCCTATCATCCTCCAGGATTTTGTCGTCAAATCCAATGAGCTCAATAGTCTCAGACTGGCTGGTGGGACCCCCAGAAAACCACTCTGGCTCCTCCTCTGCATAAGAGTCATTCCTTCTCCTTTCACTGAACACACGTTTGTCACTGAAATCCCTCTGAAAATGATAACAAACATAATGTCACTGTGTGTAAAATGGAAGGAAAGACCCTTACATGCTAATAATTAGATTAAATGAATGGGAGCCTTCTTGAAATAAACTCTCTTAAAAAAGCACATTGATGAGGAACTATTAAGTCCAAGCAGCACTTTTCTCATTTTACTAAGTAAAAAGTAAATTGCTTTTATGTAATTAACACTAGAAACAAACACAAATTTATTTAAAAACAAAACAAAAAAAAAAGTCTAAGGCTTTTATTTCCAAACAATCTAAAAAAATGTTTGGAAATTAAATAATCGTTAGTCGCAGCTCTGGAGCCCTTTGTTGAAAAAAACATTTTATAAAAGCACCATCTCTTCATAAATGCATAACATGTTTGCTCACTGTGTTTACCTACAGTAAGTGCCATTTTAGTGCTATTCTTTAGAGTCCAGTTACATATATATTGTGGGCCTGTAGATGTGTTTTTTTCTTTTTTTTCCTTTTTTTTTTTAAAAAAAACAAACAAAGGCATACGTGTTAGTGATTGTGCAGATCTATTAGTAATCCTACTTACATTGACATTGAAAAGAAATGCCAACCTCAATGTACTGAATGCTTGGCGGTCAAACACTCTAGGGAAATACATTATGGATGACTGAAAGCAATGAACACCAACCCGGAATCTTTTATCCTTAAAGTCTCTCTCACGTTCCCTCTCTTTCTCCGCACGGGCTTCTCTCTCAAAGGCTCGGGCAGCAATTATGCGGCCACTGCCAATTCTGCGTGCCCCTCCTAAACGGAGACTCTCATTCTCCTTATTTTCCAAGGGGCTGATTGGGCGACGGGCGTGGGGTGCAAGTGCAGCGTTGCCTTGACATCCACCTCCGAAGCTGCGTCGCTGCGGGCTCAGTATGACATCCAGATCATCCTCCTTTAACCGCTCACGAGGATCTGAATGCAATACAGCAAAAAGGCTCGGCTTTAGAAAATGTACATGTTCAACACCCACAGTCACATCATAACCAAATCAACATTTCAAAGTAGGCCTTTATTAAAGAAGATCTGATAATTGTCTCACAAGAAATCTCATATTTAATACTCAATTTATACTGTCATCTTATCCCTCAAGACAATACTATGTTGCTCAAATGTGCGTTTAAGCATAATCTAGAGCTGAATATTTAGGAGTTCTGTATTACAATTACATAAACCTTTTAGATAACAATTATACTGCTTCATGACTCATCAGTAGATCACCTCTGACACTTTCTCCTATGTAGAGTAGGATCATTTATTGAACTGTCTTTTGGTTTAAATCTTAATATTTGTGGCTTTGGTTCATTTACCTGGGATTCTTCGTTTCAAAGGAACTCTGTCATCCACATAGTCCTTCTTAAAACCTTCCACCGGAGAGCTACGCTCTGACGTGGGATACAGTGAGGCATGCCACTTCTCAGGGTCCCAGACACCATCACTGTATCAAAACACCATTTAAAGCCACAGTTTAAATAAAAAAAACATACTCAACTAGTTGACTAAAACCAGAAAAATAACTTGTATAAACTTAAATAAGTTGCATATAATAAAGGCTAATCACACTAACAATGAGGGATGAATACAGAGCATAGCTTAAATGTCTAATGTCAGTTTTTGTTTCTAGACATTAGAAAGACCATTAATAGTACAATCTAACGACTGCATTTAGAGAAAGTCAGCAAGACCAACATTATTTCAAACCAACTACAACAATGGATTTCAACCTTTATCCGGTAAGCCACAAAGAATAACGCTATACCAGTCATTTTTCATCAGTCATCAATAGTAAAAAAAATGACTCCCTGATCGAATTAATAGCTAGAAGGAAACACAGCAGGGCTCTGAAGGATTGACAATCATTCAAGTATAAAACACGCAAAAGACTGGTGATTGATTATGTGTTAAGAAAAAAAATCAGACACCCACATAAATGGAGGTTTGTTTGGCATTTCAAATAGCTTGTCTTAGACAGCAGTTGCAGAAGGTCGAAACAAAAATTGAAATATTTTATTTATTAGCAGATGTCCTAAAAATCTGCTGTAATTCAATCAATGAACGCAACCCATACAGAATGTATAACTAAAAGAGGCTGTAGAAACATGTCAAACACAGCTTCTGAAGCAATACTTTCCTTGATTTGAAATAGTCTCTAGAACACAGACTATAAGAACCAAAAAAAAACAAAAAACAAGTGCTCTGCAGACAAAAACACTTCTTTCATATGTGCCTTTATTTTCAAGAAAAGACATCACTACATCCAACATCAGAACCGGTCATAGACTGGATACCTATAGCACTGTATAGTCAATATGTCCTTAAACAATTTAAATAGATTCAAGACCAAAGCTAAGGCGACTAAATAAGAGCTGGTCCTGAGGATATTCAGGCCACCCAAATGAGAATTTTGTAAAATTGTATCTCAAGTCGAGAATTGTTTATGGATGCGTCAAGAATCAAAAAAGCAGTGCACACTTATTAGCCTACCAGCTCTACTTCATAATCCCATTAATTCAAAGTAACTAACAAAAAAAAAACATTTGACTCTTCACACAATTCCAGCAGCATATACAATTAGACAAAGCCTTACTTGATGCATACTTTGATCTCTATGCTGAGACGTGGTCTGAACTTCAGAGACATGAGAACATGTGCTGCTTTGTTCTGTATACTTCCTAATCTCAGTTTTCCCCAGAAGAGGGGGAAAAAAAAAAAACCCCACTATAAATTCTTTAATAAAATCTGAGAATTTAAATAATTTACTGGCCCAAAAATCACAAAAGCTCTCAATCCATCCATCCATCTTCCAACACTTTTAGAACGACCAATGACAGACACTAATGTTGTAGACTCAATTAATGCTTAAGGTTTATCATTCTTATCAGCTCATATCTAAAAAAGGAAACGCATACCCATGACCAGACACCTAATTAAGTCAATAACTTTCAAAGAGAGGCAAAAAAGTTGCAATTTTTCAACATAGCACCATCCAAAGCGTCTCATTTCACAAAATTAGCCATATAAAATCTGCATTTTATTATGTGGACTGTTTATGGTATGGATTACGTCCGAGGAAATTCATTCTTACCTGTCATACTTCTCAGAGAGACAATCTGGCCTTTCATTGGAGACTGGCAGTTCTTTTATTTCCAGAAGCTCCTCCTGTAAAATAATTGATAATGGTTCATTTGTGTTAGGAATAACTCTTTATGGCTGCTATAGTATAATATTGTTGGTATGTCTCATCACCTTGGTGTATCTGTAAGGAGCTGTGGCTGCTGGTTGTTGTTCAATTTGATCCACAGCAGCATCTCCATCACCACCATTCTTCGGCTCTACACAAGCTTCACTCTCCATGACTGGTTTCAGACACAGAGCGGTTTGATCCAGACCAACAACAACTCTGTTCCTGTTGGAAACAAATTCAACGTTTCTAAATTAATGAAGCGGCTTCATTTATAAGTGTCTGGACAATATACTCTTAAAAAGGTTAACTGAATGCTTCAACTGATCATTGGGGTCAAATCAATGAAAGCTTTTTCATTTCTTTTTTTTTTGGATCAACAGAGTCATTCTAGTGCTGTGCAGAGCCTGCGAAAAAATTCTGACATTTTAAAGTCGTTTGCATGTAAAAACAAAAACATAGGAAAAGTGAAGTGGGCTCAAACGTGAACAAACAGCCAAAAACGATACTCACATAAACACGAATCTTCACTTTACGTCGCGCTAAATAACACGGGGACCGCTGTAGCAAATTGTAGCAATTGGCTGCTAGCCAATTAGCAAGTTAATTGACAACAGCCAGAGACCGCTGACAAGAGACGTGACACGTCAATTAGAATAATTTACCTAACCTTAGCGTCAAATGACAAATTACCTGCAAAGTTAGTATCTTGACTGTGAATGAGGCCGTTTAGAAATACATCTCCTGCCAGTAACGTTACAGACCGTAGTTACTGAATATGTTGCTAAATGAATCATCTCTATACTGTTTCAGGGAAATATACGCTAACAATTAGCTGCCTCAGACACTGGTTAGCTAAGCTAGCGTCCCACACAGTTAACTCTAAACATCCTTCGAGGTATAAAATGTGTACACAGGACTGGCTAGATAGTATATTTAGAAAACACAAACGGCCAACTCACTCAGTTTAAATGTTGCGTTGAATACTGGTTGGTAACGGCCGAGCAGTTCACGTTAGTTAGCTAGCTAGCTAACCTAGCACCTTCAGCTAGCTAGCTAACTAGCTGGGGAATGGGGATAAAGCCCACCCAGCGAGTACCAAATATTAAGCCGGCTGAGTTGTTAGAGTGATTTTAGCAAACGCACACTTAACTGGGGTAACTAAACAAAACAACACAAATCCAAGTAACACATTAATTCACACGGAGACTGTATAATCTCAAATTATTGTCTGCTCTCTCTCTCTGTTTTCTAAGTCGTAGCAGCAATTTTCCTCTGATCACCGCTTTAAGAAGGTCCTCGGAAAGATTACATTGTGCCCATCGCGCCTCCGTAGAATTTGATATAGTCTGGTGTTGCATTTTAATATTTAAACCGTGGTATATAAATCACATTTTAGTAGTGAAATATTTGTGTTCATCTGTATAAACCGTGTCATAAAAATCTAACTTGCTTTTTAGGCATATAATTTACGCTAAATTTAGAACATTCAAGAGGCATTACTTTGGGCAGCCACTCATTGTCTTGGGATGTGCCTGATTTGTCAGTGTGTCACAGCCGTCTGCGGTGCTTCTTTGTGAAAGCTATTGTCCATCTGTTCTGGAAATGTATACCGTAAACTGTGGCGAGACATTTGTAGTTGTACCTTGGATTTATTATCCGTAATTTTGAACTTCTACTGTAAAATGTGTTTGTTTTTTAAGGTTAAAGAAAGAGTGCGCTTTTTAATCAATCTTATTGTAATTTCTTCCTTAATTAAAATAAATTAAACAACATATATTAAGACGATAGCTTAAACAAAAAAGCTTTTTAAGATGTTAGACTGTGCTCCCAATTTAATGTTTTTACAAAAGTTGCTATCTATTCATTTATGTTGACCCGTGGCATGTTTTATATCATCTTTATTTCATTGCGTTTTACGTTTAACTTGAAATAAAAATAAAAAAATTTAAAAAGCTTCTTTCTCAGAATATGAGACCCCGCCCTCGCGGGCTGTCCAGGCTCTCCTAACACGCGCTTGGCCGTTACTCTGGAAGGACCCCGGGTCTGTTCCTAACTGTTGTTAATCTGCGCAGCACAGCAACGATATAAATATGTCACGAATAAAATATTATTGTATAGAAGATAATGTCATATAACCTTCGCCTCGGTTCCAGCCTGAACATTATTAAACAGTGTGAAAACAACATTTAACGTCCTCAACCAGGAGTCAGCGCAGTGTACACCTGTTGCCGTTGACGACTGGAACAGACCCTCGCGTCACACCCGCGGTCACGTGACACGGAAAAACAAACGCGCGGCAGTTGTTAGTTACCCGAACATCCACAATGATAAAGTGTTGGTTTTAGTTGCTTCTATTTCAGGGGTGATGTATTGGTGTAATCGTTCTGTACGCTAGTTGTCCGATTTAATAAAATGCAAAGTAACGCCGGCAGAAAGACAGATCCGAGAAGCAGTGCCAGTTCTGCTGGGGGGAAAACACAAGTCCGCAAAGTTCACACCAGAAAGATTCCTTACAGAGTTGGATACAGCTGGAACAAAGGTGGAAGACTCAAGGAGCTGAGAATAAGGTGCTGAGACAATTCATTTACTGTATTACCACTTTTATCAGGTTAGATTTATTGTTCCTGAGGGATATTTGTTTTAACAGCCAACAGATGTATTGATAGACTGTACATGTGTTGTCTCATTCACTCTTTCAGAGATCCAGTGCAGATGTCTAGTGTCAGCTACTAAATGTTTTACTTTATCTTTAATTTTATTTTTGTTATCCTATGTTTCATTCTCATTGCTGTAGCTGCTATGACATCTGAATTTCAATAAAGGTGTATCTTATCTTATCATATTTTATATACATATAGCAACATACAGATACAGATAGACAGTACTCAACATATTCATGTATACAATAACTTATTATTTATAACTTAGACTAACTTTTTCAACCCCTGCAGGCACCTGGCAAGGAAGTTCCTGAAGATATGGATGCAGAACACCTTTGGTCGAATTCTTCCTCATAAAGCCAAGTAACATGTTACATTTATTTTGCAAACTGGACTTGTTGAAATAAGAAATAATTGTATTGCTTAAAGCTGCTTGCCACTTTATTTTTTATTCTTAATACTGTGAACCTTTGTACATCCCCTAGAATATATTTTTGCACATTCCTGCCAAGCTCTAATAGTGTTTTACATGTTTTTATTGTAATTTTTTCTATTCTATATTTGTGTTTACAAATTCCTTGTATGTGAAAACGTACTATGTTATGAACCGCATTCTGATTGTGATTTCAAATGTCTAATCTGACCATGAAATTTCAAATCCAGGGGATTATTATTACATGTTGCAGGTCCCACTGTAACAGCGTGGTTTTGAAACGGACCTTTGAAGGATGGCGAGATGAGTGGTGGACGTCCAGGAGGGAGTGGAGTCTTTCACTGCGGGCAGAGTGTCACTACAGGTACACGATACATCCTGTGCCTCAGTCCGCTGGTCACAGTGGTTATGACTGCTAATGATGTGTTTTGTGTTCCAGGTATTATCTGTATAATTTGGCATTCCATAGCTGGCGAACGTTTATCTCATTGCAGAGGGAAAAGAAGAGCAAAGTCCAAAATGCTCAATCTTTTGGTATGATTTTGGCACATAAAATGAGAGTATGTCTAACCTTGAAGCTAGGTCTGTCACGATGATTACGTTATTTGACTTATCATAGAGTATATGCACATGACCTCCTTGATAATTTTTACATTATCAACTTATTGTACACAGCCCTGCTGTGGGAGCATTTCTGGTCTAAGCCTAATGAGAGAGTGGCAATATGTTGCCTGTTTAGGAATGAAGTGCAATTCTTGTTAATAGAGCCCAAGAGTCCATTTTATTTATTGTTTTAGTTGTTTGGTTTTATTTTATTTATCTTATTTATTTAGGATATTTTACGTTTTCACATTCCTATTACAATATCTGAATATTCTCAATAATTTTACATCCATTGCTCTTATAAAGAGTGTACTTGCATTATTATGCTACTATAATATAATCATATCAGTGGCATAAAATGGTCTTAAAATTACGATTGTTTCGTTTATCGCAATTATTTCTGTGACAATATATCAACATTTGTTATCATGACAGGCCTACACAAAGCCTTATGTTTTGTAAGATATCACAAGCAACTGTTTTGTCATTATGATTTCCTTCACTAGCTGACAGGCAACGGATGCGTCTGGTTTGGGAACGATGGATCGTTTTCACAGAAATGGGGCGAATGAAGAACAAGATGCTTGAATCTGCCCTTGAGCAGAACAGACTCACAACCCTGCAGTGAGATCATTGTATTTACAAATTGGACCTTCACTTGTAATGCTTTGTGGATTATTGGTTTAAACGTTGTTGTGTTTCTTTCACCTTTGCAGTTCAGTGTGGAGCTTGTGGCGGACTCGGCTGCAGCGGCATCAAGACCTTCACACTTTAGAGGAACAAGCCTTGAAACAGAGGGCGCTAACTTTACAGAGCAGGGTAAGGGAGTAATCACATGCTGTCAACTTTATGTGTGATGAATGCTGATCTCCTTCCTTTGTGTTTCGTGTGTGATATGTGAACGTCTGTTTTGTCTGTCAAAGACTTGGCTTCAGTGGAAAGAAATGCACACAGCTGCTTGTTGCCAGAAAGAGAAAGAATCCAAAGCTGCACTTCACTTCATCCTCCGACTGAAAAGAAAAACATTACATCGCTGGAAATGTTATGTGTCTTCTCTTCAAACCAAGAAAACATCAAAAGGTCATTATAAATGACTTGTAGAGCTGCAATTATTCGACGATTTATAGATTAATTGTTAGTCATTTTTCATGCAAAAATGTCAGAAAATGCCTCCATAAGCCTCCCAAATATGGAGATTTATTGCGTTTCTCTGCTATATTATATTAAACTGAAAATCATTTTAAAACATCACCTTGGACTATTTTTTGACATTATATAAAACCAAAAGATTAATCGAGAAAATAATCTGAAGATGAATCGACAATTAAAATAATCGTTATTGCAGCCCTAATTACTTGTCTTTCTTCATTTAATAATAACCACCAGCTCATTTATACTATATGTCTCATGTTATCATTTTTAAGCCTGATTTATTTTTGGATTTATAATTATTCTTTAGCTACGGCTCAGTGTGCCTGCGATCTCCGCCTGGTGATGACGTGTTGGAGTAAATGGAGCCGTGCGCTGCATTGTAAACGGAGCGAGGAGGACCGTTTGCAAGCCGCAGGGCATTTGGCCATACGGAGCACCCAGCGCAGAGCAATGGAGCGCTGGAGAGCTTGTATCCTAATCCAAAAATAAAATAAAGATATCTTCCATTTTCAACCAGCTACAGCATATGTAGTCCACTGAGGGACGGTAAAGGGTTTCTAACTATCTGTAGAGCTGTTTGATTCTTGAGCTTGTCAGTAGATGTGTCGTTGTGCAGAGAAGAGGATGAAAGAAACAGAACTGCAAGTCAACTTCATCATCATCATCTACTGGTAAAATGAAGAGTAAATTAAGCAACTGCATTTAAGTAGAGAGTGTGATCATTTAAATGTACTGATCACTGTGTGCTCTCGTTGCAGCGCGCTGGACTGCAGGGCCTTTCTCTCAACGTCATCAGGAACAAAACCCACCGACTGAACAACAACATGGCGGTCCAACATCGTCATCAAACTGTAATTGGTCAGCCTAGTACTACAGTGTCAATGGCATACAGTTAGTAACGTTTCTAAAGATTTAACGCTTGTGTTTCTCGTAGATGACATGTAAGTATTGGAAGCTGTGGCAGGACCGTCTGGAGGAGGCTGAGGATGAGAGTTTTCAACCCCTAACAAAAATGGCGCTGACGAACCACAGGTTTTTTTTATTTGCATTGGTTTGCCCTCGAGTGATAAATATATGAATTGCTTTTGTAACATGTTGCATATTTCATGTAAAGTTGTTCCTGTTTGCAGGATTTGGATATAAATGTGGACTTCTCTTTGCAGCACGTCCCTGTTGAGCAGCTGTTTTCACCACTGGAGAGAGAAACTTGCTGAACAGAGACGCATGCAGGTATTTTTCTTTTGTTCTAAGACATGAGCGTTACTTTAAAAAGATAAGGACACATAATATGATAGCTATTATACATTAATTCAAAATGTAGGCAGACAGTAGGGGAACATATGATTGATATCTGAGTGACCCTAACTCCACGCTCTAAAGCATCATGCTTTTCTACAGGACTTGGAGCACCGTGCAGACGTTTGGTTTGCCGAACGCATGTTGCCTCTTTGTTTGGACTCGTGGGTTGAGTTCACTCTGCAGAGAAGACTCCATAAACAGAGGAGACATCAGGCAGAAGTCTATAACCAGTGAGTGTGCTTGTGATGTGATTAGTTTGGGCTGCAGGCAATGATAGTTTTCATCATCGATTAATCTGCCAATATTTGTCTCCATTAATCAATCAATCGTTCGGTCTCTAAAATGTCAGAAAATAGAGAAAAATGTCCATCCCAGTTCCTCAAAGTCCAAGGTGAGGTCTTCAAATGTCTTGTTTGGTCAGTCCATAACCCAAACATGTTCAGTTTAATATGATATAAAACAGAAAAGCAGGAAATCTTCATATTTGAGCGAATGAAAACAGCATTTTCTGCCGTTTTTCTTAATGAAAAAAGACTTTGACGATTACTTTATTCAACTAATCATTGCAGCTCCAGTTGTGATTCATTTCCAAACCAAGCAGAGCCGACCCGCCTGGTATCTCTACATGATTTGTTTGGTCACTGTGTTTTCAGGCAGCGTCTGTACACGTTGGTGTTTTACACCTGGTGGGGACAATCGGAGAAACACAAGGAGCAGAGGCTTTCTGAGCGGATGGTATGTTCTCTGTAAATGGAAACAAACTGCTGCATGTCGTTGATTAAGAGCGCTGTGTGTGTGCTATATACTGACGGATAACTCACTGTTGTCAGGCGATTCTACACGAGGAGCGCTGCCACCTGGAGAGAGCCTGGACTCGCTGGAAGCTGCGGACAGAGCAGCAGGTCGATGAAGAGCAGAAACAGAAAGCTTCAGAGCGTCTGTACCGGCACAGACTTCTCCACAAGACGATGACACAGCTGAAGGACAACAGCACGGAGATGCGAGACAGGTGAAGCAGACTTAGTGCTGCGGAAGTGTTTGAGTAGGGTGGTGGAACTCGCTGCTCTGTTGGCTAACGCATACTGTTGAACGCATTTGTTTGCATGTCAGGAGAAATCGAGAGCAGCAGGCTTGTCATCAGGGTGACCTGCACTGCATGAGGTGGGCTGTGGAAAAATGGAAACAGGTAACTGTAGTATTTGTTAACATCTGGTCACATAATATCTGACAGGCTTCTGTTGTTTTGGCTCAAGGTTTTGTTTTTATTTAGTCTATATAGTTGTATCAATTAGTTGCTACCAAGGTAGAAACTACTCTTCCTGGGGTCCACACAAGTGAATATTTCATCATAATGTAAAAACAAATGTAATTCAAATCCATGACAAAAAGGGAACAAAAAACAAGCAAATTGCAAAAAACTACAAATCAACAACAAGATAATAGTCGTACCATTAAAAACCGTGCATACAGTGACTGAAACATTGACTTCATGGCTCTTGTGTGTTTTGGCCAGTTTGTTCAGAGCCAGAGAGTGAAAAACAACAGGCTGAAGCTGATGCAGCGATACCATGAAGTTAAACTTCTCAAACGCACGTTTGTGGCCTGGAAGGTACATTAGCGTTTATAATCGCATGATTTCTTGAGGTTGGAGTAATAAAGATAACGCTGATACACTGTCGGCTGCTGCATTCACAGAAACACCACCTGCAGATGTGTCAGATCTACGGTCATGCAGAGGAACTTTACAGGCACCAAAAACAGACCTCTCTCAGGTATTGAACAGAAAGGGTTATGCATGTATATTCTCTGCCTCCTCTTAGTCAATGAGTTGACTAATTGGTCGTTTTGCTCTTCGTCATTTATTTATATTTTCATGCTGAATGACATATTTCCAAGAAACTTATGAGCCGGTAAACGCAAGATTTAAAATAGTGTATTTGCATTATTCTTTGTGGAGAAACTCAGTTTTACATGTGTTAAGCTGCTCCCATTTTCTTTTTCTTTCTGAATGATTCATGTCAGCTTTCTCTCTGTCTCAATGATGTCTCTCCAGGACGGCACTGTGTGTTTGGCGGGAGAACAGCGTGCTGCTGGTGGAGGTCAGGCTCAAAGAGCAACGAGCACATAATCACTTTCAGCATTTCCTTCAACTTAAGGTTATTAAGCAGTTCAGCGCCCTCATATGCAAAACCATCATAGTTATTTGTTTGTGGGAGCCTTTGCTGATTGCTGTCTTTGCACTGAATGTGACAAGGTGTTTCTTGCCTGGAGAGAAGTAACGGCATGTGCAGTGTCAAAGCGCCACCAGCAGGGGGAAGCAGTCCTCAAGGCTCAGAGGTCCATAAATCAAGGTAACTTATTACAGTGGCCACATGCAGTATATGTTCAAGAACATTTCAACATTCATTTTCTGTTAGCAGATCAATTTTGTTATGTGAATGTCCCTTCCTGTGTCAGAAATTAAGGAAATCTCAGAATGCTCCTTTTCAAAAAGGGCAAAAATTGCCTCCAAGATTTTGAAAAAAAGGCCAATATACTAATCCTACATTAAGTGTCATTCAGTTAATTTAATTTGATGCAATTTATGCATCAATTACGCTTCTTTTTTTTTTTTTCAAGTGTCCCATTAATTTAATACATTTTTTTAGACACTGGGGACAAAATATTTGTTTACATTTACTGCTCCTGTCCGGTTAGTGTTTTGGTATTAATGTACATAATGTACAAACAAGTGTTTGTTTAATGTGATTTTATTTGCTCTTAGTCTTACTGCTGACAGCTGATTGGCCAACTTTCAAATCAATACCAATATCACAAATCATACATTTGTCTCAGTGGGCTTTACAGACTGCACAGGGTACGACACCCTCTGTCCTTAGACCCTCACATCGCACAAGGAAAAACTCCCTAAAAGAAACTCCACAATTAGTGGGGGAAATATAGAAGTAACCTCAGGGAGAGACTGAGGAGGATCCTCTCCCAGGACGGACAGACGTGCAATAGATGACGTGTTGTCTCTCAAAGATGACACACACAGGCTGTAATGAAGAGAGGAACCTTACACAAGGAAACACAAATGATGCAGACCCACTAAATTACAAATTACAAACTAAGGTTGTAAACATTCAGTACAGAGAAAAAGCACTTTCTAAAAATGTTTTCTTCTGTCCCAGACAAATGAGAGTCGTCGTCACCTACTTTTGTCTGTTGTATCACTGCTTTTTATAGTATTCCACTTCAGATTTGCCAACTTTTAAGTTACTGTTGTGTCCGAAAACTGTTAAGATTAGGAAAATGTGCCTGAATTGTGCTATAGTTTTTAGCTTGATGTTTTCTGTATGTAGTGCGGCTGCTGCGGTCTTTCAGACAATGGAGGATGCAGACCAGGGAGGCTCGGAGAGAGAGGCTATACATGGAAAAAGCCAGGAGGTGGCATGACTCCAAACTCCTTTCCAAAGCACTAAAAGCCTGGAATAAGCATCACAACCAACATCAGAAAAATAAGGTAGTTGTTACTTTATTATCCCTTAAGTGTTATATAAAGCCACACTGATGGCATACGTTTTTTTAAATGTGATTATTTTATAGGTCATGAAACGACAGGGACTCCTTTTGCTGAAATTAAAGATGTACCAGACGTACTTTGACCAGTGGAAAATAAAGGTTTGTTTCTTTTTCACACGCCATACACTTGAGCCTTTAAAACACTACTGCACATACAGGTCACTGCACTTGTCATGAAAAGCATTAGTCAGCGAGTATATTGAATAATGTCCTTTGTGGCTCTAAATAAAATAAGAAATAAATTAAGTCATCTTATCCTACATTGTGATAATATATCAGAATATAAAAAAACATACCACAGGGATGAGGTCTGTAAAAAAAAAAAAAAGCTTGCCTATAAAGATACATACAAGCAGCTTAAAACAGTAGATTTGGGAGGGATAGAAGGCCGAGTTTTTAGGATCGGAGTGGTCGAGAAGTATAACGAGGAACAAGGAGATCCAAAATGTAACTGGGAGCAGGGTCATGCAGTGCCTTTTATATGTAATCAACAGGATCTATAGTTTATTTCTGAATTGTACAGGAAGTCAATGGAGGGATGCGGGAAACACGGGAAAGGTGGGACCGACGGCTCGTTCATCTTAGTAATGCGGCCTCTGTATTATGCTTGTGGCGAAAGCCTTCTGGTGCTCATTTTTTTCAACTCTCTACCTGGAGCAAGGTCAGACAGTCAGACCGATATATCTGTTCTGATTTAGTGCAGTTAAACTGGCCATGACTTTGGTTTCCTTCCCGCAAAACAGCTGCAGCACAGACAGAGGGAAGCTAAGCAGACGGAGCGAGCGCTCTGGCACTGGTCCCTCTCTCTTCAGGCCAAGGTAACACATCCTTCTCTTCCTGCAAAATTGAGCACTGAATTGTGGAATTGGTGCTCACTCGCTCTTGCTGTTGTTTTGTGAACCTGCTGCAGGTGTTGTATGGATGGAGGCTGTGGGTGACGGAGCAGCGCCGAAAGCAAGAGCAGGCGGCCAGAGCAGCAGAGATGTACAGAGACCAGCTGCTGAGGGAGGGCGTGAAGTGCATCCTCACATACGCTGCTCACATGAACGATCTCACGACGAGCCTAACGCAGCACAGCCAAGAGCAGGTGGGTGTTTGATTTTGTGTCACTTCAGATTTGAAATTTGAGCATCATTTCATCAAGTGTGCCTGTGTCCTGCAGAGGTCACGACATCTGAGGACAGTGGTGAAGCGCTGTGCGACGCGGTGGAAGCAGCGGGCACTGTGTAAACCGCAGAGAGAGCCAGAGGTCAAAGGGCAACCATCGAAGAAGAGCGTGACCTTCTGTTTGACTACGCCTGGATCGAAGAGCGTTGGCCCGTCTGACTCGGAGGAGCAGGAAGCTGAAGATGGCGTGCTGAGCAAGCTGTGAGTCTTCACGCCTTCACGGGCTGTGAATCTGTGTTCAACACCTTGACTCAGTCTTGCAGAGTTTTTCTTTTTTTTTTGCAGACCCCTCAGCTGTCCGCCTCGACGTCAGCCCCGACGCTGCGAGGAACTGTTTGAGTTTCCATTGAAAATAAAGTAATTTTTTTCTACATAATCAATAGACACTTAAAAAAACAAAAAACATTTAATACTAGACATGTATTTTAAATTAAAAATGAGCTTAAATCAAAAAACATCAGCAAAATCTTTCTCACCCAGGAGAAGGCACTGACAAAAGCTTTTTTTTTTTTCTAGCACCCAAGAGCAGACTGGCGTTCCCAGCACTGAACCAGCTCCAAAACCCTCGCCGCTCGGTCGTCCTTCATACAGCCATCATACAGCGTTGTCCTGCCTCCATCCCGTCCCCGTTGCCTCTACATGTCAGAGCGTCATCATATCTAATGTGTCAACCTGTGAACCTCAGGAAACCCAAAACCAAGACGTTCTTCTGCCCCCCTCTGCTTTCATGACCACTGGGGCCGAAGATACGGTAATAATGACCTGTTTGACTTCAACAGACGTCAGCAATACGTTCAAAGCTAAAATAAGTTACTCAGTTTATAATGTCTGCTTTCTTTCCCAAGTTGGTGAAGACTATGACCTCAGGTTTTGGAGAGGCTCCACTTCATCAGTTTGTCCCGCCCTTTAAACCACTCTCGTTGGCTGATTCAGGTATGATACCTGCGTTTTTCTTCTCCCTATAAATTATAGGACATCACAAATACCGCGATTTAAACATGTTTTTTTGTCGTGCTTCTTCAAGACGTCTGTCTGAGAGCATCAAGTGGAGAAACTGTAGAAGACGCAGCATCGGATCCGACTAGAGCTCTGACCAGAGAGCTGCTCAGCATTCAGCTGGACATGATGACTTACCAACAGGACAGGAAGCAGCTTCGGTACGAAATCTTTGATCACCAATTTTCCATTCTTCTCACGTTCTTGTACACAGTTCTCCGTAAGTAGTAATGTTTGATTTTGTGTGTCGACTCAGGGCATGGCTAAAACTAAAAGAGGTGTTACAAAGTTGGCTACAGACCAGTGGAAAGGACGAACAAATGGAAAAAAATGTGGTTTGTCAAGAGTTGAAGGAGGTAAGAATACAAGATAATTCTCTCATTGTTTTATATGAAACTGGAAACAACACTTATAAACAATGCGGCTGCATTTTCAGCACTTCCATGATACTTACATTTGTAGTTTCCACTTTAGAGAGGATACTGTAAAAAGATACAGTCCTATTTTAGTTGTTTATCCCCAAATGTTGTTGTTGAGTTTATAGAACATTAACATAGTGTGTCTTTTTTTCATTCAAAAACTATTTTTAAAAATACATTCTTATTTAAACCATCAAAACTGGTGATTCAGGCGCTTTAAGCTTGATTTATCACACATAAGTGTTTTACCGCTTATAACGACAACCAACTGTGACTAACAATTAAAAAAGAAATGAGAAAAATAAATATTGTATTCACACACTTTGACCATAGTGAAAAAAAAAAAAAATGAGCCAGAATCACTGATTGATCAGTGGAAATGGATTTAACTGTACAAGTTTATTTAATTATGGAAAGAGACAGGGCTTGTGTGGTCCTAAAAAAAACAAAAGTTCCTAATAACTTACACTGATGGCTTCAGTTTTGCACGCATTCTTTTGAGGTCCTGTTTGACTAATAAATCCTTGCCTGTGAAAAAGTCAGCAAACAGAGGTCACATGAGTGTCACCGTCGATGTTTTTGATGTTGACAGTTGGAGGAGCGCATCGACAGACTGTCCACTCATCTGGCAAAACGGAAACCAACAATGCTGCTACATGCAGAGAGGATCCAGCGTTTGCAGGCTGCCCTCCAGGCCTCAGGAGTTCCTTTTATGCATCGGAAAATAGAAGAGATGGAAAGACATCGCTCTGTGTTTACAACATGACAAGAGATGATGCCTCGCACACAAAAGGGATTACACCTGCTGATTGTTTGGACTGTCGTTCATCTGCCTGGATCACATTTCGTAAAATAACACAAAGACTGACACGATTATTGAATGAGGAAACTGTTCACCAGCTGATACATATTAGTATACAGTATTAGATTGAACACTCGCACTTGTACTGCGCTCAGCTTGTGAGGAAAAAACAGATATCTTAAAGTCCACATAGTGCCTTTTATTGCTGTTGAATATCATGTAAACTGTCATAAAAATTGAGTGAGAAAATCCAAAAATATTACAGCCAAGTTCCTTACAGCAGCTTTCACTGCTACCTCTACACGTGAAGTCTGCGAAAACATTGGATAGGGGTCGTCCTTGTGACAGATGGTGCTAATTATCTTCCATATGTGTGCAAATAGTCACTTTATAGTTTTCAGAGGAGCTGCCCTTGCACACTAGGTCTCCGTAATACTTTGGGAAATCTACGCAGGAGTTTCAGGGATTATTTCCGACTAACAGAAAGAACAGCTGTCTGTTGAGCTCTGCAGGCTACATAAAACAGATTTGTCCAAATCTGCGATCTACATCAGGGCAGAATGCGAGGACTTTATGCCATTTTACTCTTTTTCATCTTTTCCTGCTGCATCAGAGGTGAGTTAAGTTACTGAAGAAGTTGATTTACTTTCAGTGTTACGTTATGTTTGGTTCATATTCAGTGTCATTGTGTTGTTGAGTGTTCAAAGTTTTATTTATGCTTTTGTAAATGTTGGCTTTTGGTTGTTGTTGGCCAGATTGCCGGCGTCTTTCTGTGGATGTTATTAAAACTGATTTAAACATTATAAATGTTGTAATATCATTTCACAGTTTAACAAAATGCCAAGTTGGTTTTAGATTTTCTTTAATTAATGAATATGCAAATAAATTCTTTAAATACCGGCATCTCACTAAAATGTTAACAAATAATCTAAATGTTTATTCATCTTCTGATTAACTCTTGTGGACTGTTTGAACTATTTCTTGCATGTTAGCGAAGAAGATGCGGTGGTGCACAGTGTCAGATCCTGAACAGAAGAAGTGTGCAGAACTCGCCAAAGCTCTGGTGGCAGTGCTGCCGCCAGCTGCTGTGGCAGCTTTCGCCAGACTCTCATGCATACGAGCGTCCAGCACGACGGACTGCATCGACAGGATCAGGGTGAGCATCCTTCACCTCAAACGCAATTTCGGAATTTTAGAACGGGTTGCAGTCAAAAATAAAGGTGTGCAAAGGATAAAGAACTTACTGTAGCAGATAACAATCACATGAAGTTATGTTTGTATGTGAAATACAGCTTAAATTCATTCAATAAAACCTTCTTTTTTGATAAATGCACAAAGAAAACTGCCATTGATTGAAAATTCCTATTTCTTCTTAACAAATTCCCAGAGACTAATTGAAAATAAACACATGTTGAAAACGAGAATAGACAAATAGAAAGCAGATTGATGATGAAATGAACAGTTACATTTGTGTAGAGAGCTCAACTGACACTGGACTTTTGAGACCGTTTATAAAAAAAAAACCAAAAAAAAAAACCAACCTATATATGTTTTCACAGAAACCTTTTGATCAGGATCACATATATTTGGTACTAAAGAATCGTGAGCTCGGTGTCTACTGAACAGGACAGTTTGTTTAAGATGAACAATGTTCCACTTGATGGACAGGATCATGTAATGGAGATACTGCTTCTAGATGACCTTTGGTTACCTCAGCTTTGGCATATTTGCGCTGCGATTTCTTGTTACTTATCAGCACCCATATACGCTGATACCCAGTGGATTTATTGGATTAGCTCTATTCTTGATGATAACCTGTTTACAGTGCCAAGTTGGCATGTGGGATGGGAGGAAATATCAAAATCAGGATGAACTAAAGCCGTTGATGGATACTGTTTTCTTAAAGGCATCCATCATAACTGAAAAGGTGCTTTAACAAAATGTCTCAGGGTCATAAAAACCCCTCCTCCATTAAATTAGATATTGTAAATGTGATGAATGGCAATGTTTCAGGGAAATAAATCTGTTTTGAATTCATGTTGCAACACCTCTAAATCTGGCTGTGAATCGTATATATACATGCTGCTGTAGTACGTTCTTTGAGCTACCACCAGTGTTGGGGAGTAATTAGTTACATGGAACAGAGTTACGTAATTAAATGACAAAATAGATGTAATCAGTGACAGTTACTGAGAAAAAATATGTAATTAAATTACAGTTACTTATCAAGATGTTGGTGATTACAAAGTGGGCAACATCAAAATATATTCTTTTCGGTAAAAAGCTTATATGTAGAATAAAATATTTATTTTGTTGCTCTGCTCCGATCTTAATTCAATTTAAATTTAAGAACTTTTAATAAAAGTTTGTGTAGTAATCAGTGTTGAGTAGCCTACTGTTACACTGCATGGTTTAAGTTTGTTTTTAGGACTTTTCAGCTTTATTGCCCAGTTTAAAACATTTGTTAGAAAAGTAATAAAAAAAAAAAAAAAACATTACATTACTATGATGAAGTAATTCAAAACTGTAACCTATACCATTTCAAAGTAACCTTCCCAACACTGGCTACCACTTGTACTTATAACACTTTGTTTCAGGCAAACCGTGCTGATATAGTGACGTTAGATGCAGGAGAAGTTTATTCTGCTGTGAAGCAGTTTGGCCTCGTTGCCATCGCCAAGGAGATATACAGCGACGGTAGGTTTACTTCAGATTTCTGAGACACTTCCGCACGTCTCTTCAGCACACGTGTCTGAGTCCGTAAACCTGTCTGTGTCTGCACTGAGTCCTGCAGGAGGCTGTATTCTGTCTGTGGCTGTGGTGACAAACAGCAGTCTGGACATACGATCCCTGCAGGGCCGCAGGAGCTGTCACAGCGGGGTTCGATGGACGGCCGGATGGAGTCTTCCTCTCGGCTTCCTGCTCTCCCGCAACTACCTGAGCTGGTCGAAGGAGCATCCGCTCAGTCAGGGTAACGTCATCATAATCAGCTGCCAGTGAAAACAGAACAGTGGAACTTTCTTTCTGTTTACTATTTTGGCATTTATGCTCCTCTGGTTTTATTGTCCCCTGACTTGTTTTTCTGCTCGTGAGCAGACGTCAGTACCTTTTTCAGTGCCAGCTGTGTTCCCGGAGCTGCTGCCATGGCACCAGATCTGTGCGCTCTGTGCCAAGGCCAGAAGTCCTACATTCGGCAGAAGAATTACCACTGCGAAACGTCCCACAGTGAGCCCTTCTACAACAGCCAAGGGGCCCTCAGGTCAGGCTCGACAAAGAATCAACAAAGCTCTCAACTTACGACGCACATTTGCAGCACGTAGAGGGTCAAAACAGCATGAAAATGAATTTCCTCTTTTGCTCTGTCACAGATGTCTCAGGAGTGGGGCAGGAGATGTTGCATTTGTGGACCATTTAGCTCTTGAAAGTATTGAAGGTAAGCTATCTTCGAATATACTTCTATAGTATCTTACTATTCATTTCTTCTGTTACAATTAAAGATCTTTTCGAAGGAGACTTGATGGCTTTAAGACCCTGACTGACCATGTCAATATAACGTCTCAAGATTGGGACAGACAGCGATTTTGTTGCAAATCGCCCCTCATATCTCTCTCTTTTTCATTTCCTACTACCATCTGTCTATTAATAAAGGCAAAAAGAGCCACAAAAATACTTTTAAATTATTATTTTTAAAAAGAATATATGTGTAGATCCACATATTTGTGTTCATTAGGAAAATAAACACAAAAAAAGGATTACAAATAAGTTTAAAGCTGATCTTTAGTATAATCATTGTCTACAATAAGATGACAACACAGTTTAGCTCCAACCTGAACACTACCTGCTGCTGTTGAGAGCTTGGTTTGCACCGAGCAGGGCAGTTCAATAGAGAATAGTAGTAGTAGAATTATGCGCGTGTGACGCTAACCGTTGACTTGCAACAAGTATGTCTGCATCGTGAAAGTTCATTTTCACACAGAAAATAAAGTCTGACCCATAGGATGTAGGTTTATCAGGTTTACAGCCTCGTTCATTGGACTCAAAAGCACTGAAGCTGCACTTAGGCACAAAGCGCTTCGTTTGTTCATCCCCTGGCTATTACAGGGTTGTTTGTAGTTGGAACATATTGGCATAACGGATATCAGGCAAAAATCCGAAATCTTGCATCCCTAATTGTAACATCTGCTTTCTCTTCATATTTCTGTTTGTTCTCTCAGACAGTGATAGAGATGAGTTCAGGCTGCTGTGCACAAACGGCACACAAGCTCCCCTCAGCCACTACAGCAGCTGTAATCTGGGACGTGGTCCAGGAGGTGGCATGGTCACCAGATTAAACTTTCGCAAGAGTGCTCGCAAATTTCTAGAGACGGTGCAGGTACTTTTTTTTTTTTTTTAATTTTTGTTTTGTTCAATCGTTTTCTCACATTTTGTCAGCAAATATCCCACATACCACTAGTACCCGAATAAAAGATTCTTAAAGGATTCTTTATTGTTGTTTAGATGCTGTTTGGCCAACGCGGAAGAGAGAGGAAGCGCTTTCAACTCTTCAACTCGTCTTCTTTTGGAGAAAACGACCTTCTCTTCAAAGATCTGACGCATAAACTCGCTGTCCTGCCAGACGACATAGATGTCAATCAGGTGCTGGGGCTGGATTATGTGGCACTCCTCAAAGGTCTTGGACACGAAGGTATTTACGCCCACATTGTTCGTTTTCATATTCAAAACAGACCTCATTGAGCGTGACCTCATCGAGCGTGTATGTGTGCAGGAAGTTCACTGGAGGACAGTGTTGTGCGATGGTGCTGTATCAGCCATGCAGAGCAGAAGAAATGTGAGCAGTGGGCTCTCAGTATAAAGTCCGACCCTCTGGTGTGTGTCAGTGCGGTCTCAATGCGCGACTGCATCAAGAAAATTAAGGTAAGTCATCTTCTTAGTATGAATCACAGGATTTTTTTGGCATATTAAGGTTTTATCACACTTAAAAATCAAGGAATCAACCACCTGTGCACTCTCTCTACAGAGGGACGAGGTGGACGCCGTCTCGCTGGATGCAACTCACTCTTTCATCGCAGGAAAATGTGGTCTTGTCCCCGTAGTTACAGAATATTATGGTAAAACTGTTAACATTCTTAAAACACATTTGCACACATTGAAGAGGCTGGAGCCTTTTCTTTCTTTCTTTTTTTTTTTTTTGTTTTTGCAGAGATATCTACAGAACACACGCATATAATAAAACAAATAAAATAGAAATAAATAAAAATCAACAGTGATTGGTTGTCTGGAAACATTTCAATAATATTCATACAAATATATTTTGGTTAGGCATTCATTTAGTTGGTGGGATGTATTGACTTTGACTCTCAGAAGGAATGTCAACGTTTCAGGAATAAAAACTCTCCTCTTGCAGTGTTGTGGAGAAAGTTAATCATTGAGATGTTTTTACTGAGGTAAATCCAATCCTGCCTTTCTACCGGCAGCATTTCAAATCCAAAATAGATATTTGATACCGCAATCAACTGCAATTCTCCACCCCGAGTTTTTCACAAATGTTTGACATTTTCAAATAAATAGATTAAATTAACAAATGATCGTTACGTTTGCTGCAGTCTTATTCTTCATTGATTGAAAACATCTGTTTCCCACTGTGTTCTCTCGGACGTTCAGGAGGAAAATGTGTGCCTGCTGATGGATCGACCCACTTGGAGACGGACGGTACGACAGCACATTAAATGAGCAATTTAAAAAAATCTTGGTAGCTGATTGTTGTCTTTAAAACCTCCACCGTCTCTCTCCTCAGTGTTGCCCTCAGTGGTGGGTGTGGCAGTGGCAAAGCGCTCCAGCAGAAACGTCTTCATCGGGAATCTCGGAGGCCGGCGCTCCTGTCACGGCCACATGTACAGCCCGGCTGGTTGGCTGCTGCCGTACAGACACACGTTAAGCCTGGAGCACAACAGCAGCTCCCCCTGTGAACCAGACCAAGGTACTGTTTACAATCATTATGTGGCGCTGCATAAAAAGCTCCATTGAACCAGAGTTCCTTTTCTTTCTTCTTTTTTTACATTTTTTTACATTTGAAGCTTCTATTGAAGTTTTCGAGTTAAGCTTCCAAAGTCTTCTTCATATTTCATGACGTCATTTGCATAAAAAAAAAAAAATCGAATACATTTTTTTTTTATCCTCGAACAAAATCCTCAATAAAGTAAAGTTGTAATAAAATTATATAAACTTTCTTTAATGGATAAAATGCATTAAAGTGCGTGCCTCCCCTTGTGTGCGGCAAGTGGGAGAGCAAACAGATTTGTTGACCACAGTAAACATGTTGTTTTTGAAAGTTAAAGTAGAATATTTTGTCAGATTAAAACATATTGTGAATTTCGAAAATGATTACATCTATCTTCTTTTTAAATAAAATGACTTCTGGACTTCACAACGCTCTGGAACTATTGTGATTGTTTCACACAACAAACAATCCTAGCCACCATTGGAAACTAATCTACAAATAGTATAATACAAATAATATCACTGTACCCTAATCTTTATCTAAAACTGCAGAATTTTGATTTAGAATTTGAATGTCAATGTTATAAATGAAGCGGTACAGCCCTAACAATTAACTTTATATTTACACTGGCAGTCCTCTTCATGTTAAATCTCTTCTCTGTGAGCTGTGACCTCTTGACCTTTTCACTGTCTGCTGTTGGCTGCTTGTCTAATTGGGATTTTAAACTTAATACATTATTACACTAAAGCCTCACACACACTGCAGCTGCAGTATGCCTGTCACGATAAATTGCGTTGTGGACTTATCGTACGATATATGGATGTGACCTCGAGTATTTTTGCTGACCTCGATGTTGCCCGTTGCGTATACCTGTGTGTTTGTTTACATTAGGATGTCACCAACATTTTACCAACATGAGAATAAACAGCAGGCTTTTCCTACCATTATAAGACTTGCACAGTCTGAGAGTCCATTTCATTTATTTAGGATATTTTCATATATTTTTCATATTCCAATTCCAAGGTCTGAATATTCTTGAGGACTAAAAGTCAGTTGCTCTTTTAGAGGGTGTACTTTCATTATTATTTTATCATTATTATATCAGTGGCATTAAATTACAATAATATGGCTTCTTTTAATTATTTCTGGGACAATATATCGTCCAACAAAAGTAGTTATGGTGACAGGCCTCAGCTGCGGTTTCCCACTTTGTGTTTTCTCAGTGTACAACGACGTGTTTTGGAAAGGCTGCCTTCCTGGCTCCCAGGGGAATCTGTGCAAAGTGTGTCTCGGAGGCTCAGGGGAAGCTGCCACCAAACGCTGCGCTGACAACCACAATGAGCGTTACTATGGCAACATGGGGGCACTAAGGTACGTGCAGTGGCTTACCTGAACCAGAGCTTCCTGTTCATCTGGGATTGCCGGTGTGGAAAACATATTTTCTCACTTATCTTTTGTGGTATACAATTTGAGATACTTTATTAGTGTGTGTTATTAGTGTTATGAGTGCCACCATACAAATAAGACAGACAAGGAGACGACATACGCATCTCAAGGCGATACAAAATAAGGGGAGAGCACAGCATCATAATAAGTAGTGTAAACATCTATGTGACGTCAACATATTCATGGACATCAACAGTCATGAACATCACATCGTCATCAACAGTAACAGTCAGCGACAGCGTTGAAAACGACACCGCAGCAGCACTTCCTGAATCTCTCTGAAGAGCGTCGGGGCATAACAAGCAGCTGTTAAAACACAACACTGACATCACTTTCATGTTGATATAAATGATTAGCGAAGAAGGTCATGCAGTGCAACATAAGCATTAATTCAGAGTTGTGTTTCTGACAAATATTCACCACTGACTCCTGAGAAAAATATCTGTTGTCATAGGGACATTTTTTTTTTGTTTTTGGTACAACTCTATTGTATTTGAATGGAGACCAAAAAAAGTTTTTATCTTATTTGGCTGAGCTGACCATTTCAATGTTTACTCGCTGTTCCAAGGTGTCTGGTCGGAGATCCCAGTGGTAAAAGCTACGGCGACGTGGCCTTCCTCGAGCAACACACCCTTCTTTCCAACATCCTCAGTGAGATATTCAAGATGGCGTTTTGACACACGCACTGATGCGACCATATTCTGTGTGTTTATCATGTTGCATTATATTTTTGTCACGTTGTTCTTTAGGTTTGAGTTCCAGCGGTTGGGCAGCGGGGTGGACGTCATCAGACTACGAGCTGCTGTGCGGGGATGGTCGTCGGGCCCCGTTGTCAGAGTGGGAGAGCTGCAACCTCGGAGTCATCCCACCGAACACCATCATGACACGGCCGGTGCTCACGGCACGAGTGTACGACTTCCTCATGAAGTCACAGGTCAGCTTCTGTGAACAGACTTTTGAATCAGGTTTTACTTGTACACACTGTATAGGCGTGGGACTCTGCTTATGTTTTAAGTTCTCTCACTCTCCACTTAAAGGGATAGTTCAGATGTTTTGAAGTGGTGTTGTATGAGGTACTTGTCCATAGTCAGTGTATTACCTACTACAGTAGACGGCGGTCGACACGCCCCCAGTTTAGATCAGCAGACAGGAGTAACAAGACTAAGCAATGAACTGTTATGGACAGGGACGTCAGAAATGTTTTTTAAATTTTATTTATATTTATTTATAAATTTGATCTAAATCTTAATTTTGAAAGTTGCTAGTAGCTGTCAGATAAATCTAGAGAAATAGAAGTTAAAAAAGGCAATACTCACATGCAGTACACGTACTTCAAAATTAAACTTAAGTACAGTACTTGAGTAAATGTACTTATTTACTTTCCACCACTGACTAAATTTAGACATTTAGTTGGTACCAAAAAATGATTGAGGTCCAATAGCATCTCAAGTCACGACCACAAAGATCCAGTTTATTTGCTTCTGATGAGAAGTGACATAAATCATAACAGACATTTAAATTATTATCTTTGGCATTGCAGAAAGGAAAAGTGTTTAGGTGCATAATAAAATAAGAACTCTTTTTTTTTTTTTACTTTTAGGAAACTTTGGCAGCCAACCCAAACGCAGAGTTCAAGCTCTTTGAGTCTCAACAGTATGGAGAAAGTGATCTGCTGTTCAAAGATGCAACTCAGTGCTTTGTCCACACAAGCCACATGGACTCCCGCTCCATCCTGGGAGAGGAGTTTTACAGTCAGGCGGAAACGGCCTTCAACTGCACACACTCTGGTACGACTGAAATCAAAAACGCCTGCTTGATGGTCAAACATAATCATACTGCCCCTCGCTCATGTTGATAATGCTAATGTATTCACATGTGCTTGTCTTACAACAGATATCTTGGAGTTTTGTAATCAGGACGTGTGCAGCATATTCTCATAGACACACAGGAGGAAACGTTACATTTCTCTGTGCTGCTCAGTGGATCAACCCTTCATCGCTGGTATCGTCCTGTTCACAGCCGAGATTAGGTGACTGAAGTGATCAACTTCTGAACAACATTTTTCTTTAGTCATGACTATTAATAAATGTGTTAAAGGATAGAGAAAAAACCTTTAGAAACTTCCAGATGCCATTATAGCATAAAATGTTGTGTTGTGTATAATCTGTGTGTCTTTCAAAAATACAAAACACATTCTCTTTGTATTTGTATGCCTGAAAACGATCAGAATCACAATAAGAATTAGTTTTATTGCCAAGTAGGAAGAAATAAAACTACAGTCAAAGTACTGGAAAAGTCAAGAACATAAACATAGAATAGAAAATGACGCTGACAAATATGAGAAAAGATACTGTAAAAATGCTATAACAAATATGTACAATAAGACAGTTTAGTGCAGGATGTGCATTCATCCAAAAGACATGACTACACTTGTATGGGTGTAAAATCAATGCGTGTTATATTTTTACATGCACCAATTATATCACTGTATTTGTTCATACACAGATATATGGGGATGCCATTTTAAAGCAATGCTTATTACTGTTCTTTACTAGTCCTAAAGCAGCTCTGAAATAAAATTAAAAGTGCCCCTGGGCATTTTTAAACATATTTTATTAAGGTCCTCCACACTTGTTCACAGAATGTTTGAGATTGAAGCTTTAATTTGAACAAAGATATCGAAGCACAGGAAGAAAACTTACTACAGCTAAGACCACTGCATTGTATACTTTGTTTGTACAAATTACGTAATGCAAAGTATGTAATGCAGTTAAGTTGGTGCAAAGTTATCTTTTTTTCTATATTACATGTGTCTGCCTTTACGGTTAAGGCAATAACTTTTATAAATAATTGAAAGATATTGATTCCATTGTGCTACAAAGAATAAAATATATTTTATATGGCTGAAAAGTAAAAATAAATAATTAAATATACTTTCGTAGAGGTGATATGTCTTACCACTGGTCATAGTGCTGGTGGTGTTTTACTGTTTGTTTTTTTTAATATCCCCCCCCCCCCCCCCTTATGTATGTCAATAGGGAGGACAACAAAAACTGACAAAAGGTAACACTTGTCAATATAATGTACCACCTTTAACTATGCCCTCAGTAATAAACATAATTGAATATACTCATTTCTTCTAATGTCAACAAAAATGTATAACTTACTATATAATTATATATAATATATAAGATAATCTCTTCAGGGAATGCAGCGCGAGTGTATATATATATTATATATATAATATATATATAATATATAAATTCATCTCTTCAGGGAATACAGCGCGAGTGTGTTTGGTGTTACGTCAAACCTGGTACTTCCTGTTTTTGTCACTGACAAAGGTTCCCATCTTACAAAAGCCTGTTTGTCATGTTATTCAACCAACACTTTGGAGCTGCGGACAGTTTGTTGTTGTGCCAGTTTTATTAACAGTAACGTTGAACCACCGCCGTAACTCACAGATACAAGGTAACGACGAAGTCACTAAACAAAGTTACGTAGTGACGGTAACGTTAGCCGGCTGTTAGCTAACCTACCGGGTGACAGAGCACTGTAGGAGAGTAGCCCACTGTCAAATCTTGCTTTCTATATTTTAATATTATAATATATATATGTCATATAGTCAACCTTTGTTGGCATTAACCCTCATAAGAACATTATAATGTAATTAAAGTGTGTGTTAACTGTGTAGCTTCTTAGCTATCTGACTGTTAGCATTCACTATTAATGTGAATTTGTATTATCCCTACTATTTACATCTCTATTTTATTTTATTATCAGAAGATTTTCTTTTGTTATCTATAGAATATTAGTATATTGTACTATCGCTACTAACATCTCTTTATGTTATGACCAGTATTACATTGTTTAGGTTGAGTCACAAAAAGTATGCCAACAGTAATTTCATAACTTATATTACTTATACATATTATTTTTATTTAATCATCTATTTTATTCTATTAACTTTAATTGTTATTCGTTCTTTTGTTTTGTTAATTTCATTTAATTGAATGTCTTTCATAATTGTTATTAGGGCTGCAACTAATGTTTATTTTTATTATTGAATAACCTGAAGATCAATTTCTAGAATCATCAATTGGTCTATAAAATGTTAGAAAATTGTGAAAAATGTCCATCCCAGTTTCTCACCGTCCAAGATTATGTCTTAAAAATGTGCTATTTTGTCAGTCCAGAACCAAAAATATTCAGTTTTATATGATAAAAACAGAGAAAAGCATGAAATCTTCAAATTTGAGAGGCTGAAAACAGCATTTTCTGCATGAGAAAATGTATTTACACGATTAATTGATTATCAAAGTAGTTGGTAATAATTCTTAATAATCGATTAGTTGAGTAATCATTGCAGCTCTAATAGTAATTATGCTTTGGCAACATATGTCAGCTGTCATCCCAATAAAGCCTATTGAAGTGAATTGACACTTCACCGCCCCTCTGTGGAGCAGGTGTAAAGGACGTGTGGTTATATTTCTAATCATCAGTTTGTGTTTCTGTAGATGAGATTGCCCCGGCGGATCCTCGCACTGCACACAGCACCTTTGAGGAGGGCATCCTCAGTCCCTCAGGCAGGGATGGTGGGCTTTGTCCCCACCTGCAGCACCGCTGATGCCCACTCCCTGGAGCTGCTGCAGGACTTTGTGTCCCGAGCCAGACGCCTGTTTGTTATCAGTGGAGCAGGACTTTCCACTGAGTCTGGGATCCCTGATTACCGCTCAGAGGGTGTCGGGCTGTATGCTCGCACTGACAGACGACCCATGCAGTATTCAGAGTTTGTCCGCAGTGCAAAGTCCCGTCAGCGCTACTGGGCCAGAAACTTTGTCGGGTGGCCGCAGTTCTCCTCACATCAGCCAAACTCTGCACACAAGGCCCTGCAGAGGTGGGAGGAGGGAGGCAAGCTGCACTGGCTGGTGACACAGAATGTGGATGCTCTTCATTCAAAGGCGGGACAGAAAAGACTGACTGAGCTCCACGGCTGTGCCCACAGGTGAGACTCATTAATCATGAACCTGCTCTGATAGATACAGGAGAGTATCAGAGCTAGAAATAATGGGGAAAAATGAGAGGAGGAAGATGGATTTTATTTTCCATTTCGAGAATAAAGTTGAAATATTTAGAATAAACATCAAACTTTTAAGGAATATATCGAACTACTAGCGTTACTAGCACATATACTGAATGTTCAATTTCATTGTCACAATGTTTTAAATCTTCCACTCTTCCGTAGATAGTTGTCAAGATTGTGGTGTTGTTCCCATCTGTTTTATATATTGTCCAGGATTCATGGAAAATGAAAAGGTATAACTGTTACATTTTGTTGCATGATAAGTCATTAGATTTGGTTTAAACAAAAATTATGAAAAGTGCCAGTAGGTAATAAATTGTCAGTAACCTGGATGGACATTTTTCACTATTTTCTGACATTTTATAGACCCAACAATTCATCGGGAAAATAATCGGCAGATTAATCGATAATGAAAAGAATCATTAGTTGCAGTCCTAGTTAGTGTTAATATATGTTTCCTCCTCAGGGTTATGTGTCTTGGCTGTGGTGCAATCTCAGCGAGGGAGGAGTTGCAGACAAGATTCGTAGCACTAAACCCAGACTGGAGGGCGCAGACGGGCGCTGTGGCTCCGGACGGTGATGTCTTCATAGAGGACGAGCAAGTCCTCCATTTCAGAGTTCCCTCCTGTGAATCCTGTGGAGGGATACTGAAGCCTGAGGTCACGTTTTTTGGAGACACTGTGAACAAAGCGACGGTACAGCTTGTTCACGACAGACTGGCGGAGTCGGATGCAGTTCTAGTCGTGGGTTCATCGTTACAGGTAGGTTTTTTGAAAGATGCACGAAGACCTTTGGTCAAAATAACACTGGTCGACAACAACAAATTAATTGCGTCCCTCTGTGTTATTTACAAGGTATATTCAGGATACAGGTTTTTACTGGCAGCGGGGGATCGGAAAATGCCAGTTGCCATCCTGAACATCGGGCCCACGAGGGCCGATCACCTGGCCGAGCTGAAAGTGGGCGGCCGCTGTGGGGAAGTGCTGTCAGTCATTCAACCTCTCTGACTGTCACGGGACATGCAGTTTGGATGTTCTACATTAAAGTGGCAACAGACAACTTCATCCCACCCCTCTCGAGTTTCCAAGTGGTATTATTGTTGGAAACACTGCAGTGCGTTTTGTTTTACACGACGTTGTGTCGTAAATCGAGCTTTCATTTCCCCAGGAGATCGTACCTGGAAGCAGACAGTGATGGTGTCATTGGTCTAAAGGCATTACATTGTGCAATCTACATTTACTTCATAATGATAATTTAAAACAAAAAAAAAAAAACGTGTCTACTGCCACTTTAAGCTGCTCAACACTACCTCAAAGCTACACAATACAACATAATCAACTTCAGGATTACTGTCTCAAGTGTTTGGAACTTTTTTTGTATAACGTAAAAGGAGCCGGGAGGATGTACACTTCTCTGCCAGGAGAATTCACTGCTATTATCAAAGACTGACTCGTCTACTCTCACCTATCTTATGCAGAATAAGTGACAAGTGTGCCTTCAGTATTGCTGCTGTGGGTTTTGGCATCATAGATGATGTGCAGTAGACAGCGTGTGTGATTCTCTGTCTCGAGGCCCAGAGATGAAAGCTGAAGGCGACTGGAGGAAGCCTCGTGGTTCGTATCTCCAGACTCTGCTGTATCCTGATGCTGCTTTTATTTAACTTAAATGAGCTACTAGTGTAAAATAACGGTTAAGCGCTCTACTGGTTTGTGAAATGAAACTACAAGATGTTTGCGCGGGTGCACGCTCTTATTGCATAAAGGTAAAACTCATGTTGTAGGTAAGACACAATAGAGGTGATTTGACAATGTTTTGTAAACTAATTCAAGAGATAAATATACTGAAATCAGCTGATTTTAAAGGTTTGTGCTGTCCTGGAATGAGTTTGTCTCAATTGATAAGTGTACATTTTCTCAGTTTGTTTAACAATGTTAATATACAAGCAGGAGCTTGAAATGAGTTTTTTCAGTAACCTGACTTGCAGTGGATGTTTTTCCTGAAACTGTTGCAAATGTAATTTGTAACGTCACTACAAAAACAGGCTTTTCTGTTTTACTTTAAATACATAGTTTCAAAGAATTATAGCACTTGTAGTTGGTCACATTCATCAGTTACTTCTGTAATAAGCCATCATTTTATGTGGTAACACACTAGAACATATTTGCTAGCCACTGATGCAGTGCTGGATAGTTTCATCCATGCTCAAAACGTCAGCAGGGATAAATTCGAGGGTCAGGTAAAAAATGCAAAACAAAATTCAACTGCAGCTATTTCCAGAACTATCCATAAACTAATGCATATATGGAGGCCATTAACAGCTAAATAAAAGCCTAAATAGCTAGAACTGTCTCCTGCTTTCTGTCACAGATACAGATGATTGACACTTCTCTTTGGAACAGCAGTAGTATGCTTTTTAATCTGGGCTAATTTCACATTTTTTAAAAACCCAGCAACTTTATGCACTAATTACTATTTTTAAAAGTGACCCCAAAATGATATAAGTGCTTTAACACTTTTAGACAGTGGGGGCAAAAGTTGCACCCCCGAATGTTTAGTATTTGCTACACTGAATGTAGCTGTGCCTCAATCTGCAGTTGTGGTCAACCCAGGGTTTGATGATGCCACTGCACATTAAGAAATAAACTCCTGTTTTGACAGTTTAATAGAGTGATAAAGTAAAACCCACATGTTCTTTAACAGTTTAATTTTTAAGACAAACTTCATGCTAGCATCACAAACAGACAGAGGGCAGAGTGACTGTGGATTGACAAACTGTAAGATCCTTGAGGACATTTTGCTGCTGAAATCTATCTTGTAAACACAGCCTCCAGTTTTCCAGGTTTGACTGCACCGCTTTAAGCAGAGCAGCCGGGACGCTGAACGAGTACAGACAACATCTGTGACCTGCGGTGTCTGCCTGCCATGTTGCTGAAGCTGTAGTCACCGTCAGGGGAGTCAGAGGCAGACAGTTTTCAAAGCTCTTAGTCTGATCAAACCAGTAAGTGACGGGGAAGCCCAACAAAATACCGAACACTGTGCACAGGTTCCAGTCCTCTGACTTTTCTCCGACATAATGAGGTTTCTCAGCCTCCTTGAGGTGTTGAAACCCCCTCAGGAGAAGCAGTAACTCGTGTGTCATGCTCTTCAGCTCTCCTCTGAGCGGGTCAGCGATGGTGGGCTTCTCCAGTGTGTGGCAGACGTCAATAACGGCCACGTTGTTATCATGAAACAGCTGCTCTACATTTGACCTGACTGTAAGTGGATTAACAATGAGAGTGTTTCCATTTAAATCCAGTGTGAGAAGTGATTTAGACACAAGCTGGGAAGACTGCAAAGAGCTCAAATACTGCTGCACCTGATCAGCACCGGCGCCGTTGCTGTCGTACAATAAAGCCGGCTTCAATCCCAAATCAACAGCTGAGACCTGAGCAGCCAGGTCCAGACTCTGAGGGACAGAAAGAGATTTTCTTCCAGCAGACAGACATTTACGAGCTGCAGCAACAAAGAGCTCCTGAGTGGACATAGCTGCAGAAATCACATCTCACACGGTTCAAATTTGAAAATTAAATGAAGTTATTTCAAAATCTATGGGACAACGAGAACAGAGACACTGATTCAATACAATTATTTCTCCTCAGGTTGACCTAAAATGACAAAAAACATTCTACAGAAAAGTGAAGCAGATTTGGTTCAACAAGTTGATTTGTTTTCAAAGTAAAACTAGTCATACAAAAGTCATTTATTTATGTCTCTTGTTCCTTCTTTGTTGGTCCAAGACACCTAAAAAAGAAGCAAAAAGATCATGTCAATTACAAACACGTACACGTACTCTTTAAGCAAATCATTGGTAGCATCAGTCTGCATTTGGACTGCAGTTCATTTGTAAATTGTTGATTTTCATGATAAATAAAGCTGCTACCATAAACACACTTTAGCTTGGCCAATAGTAATGTAAACTGAACAAAACGTCCTCTGGCCCTGATAAATAAGATAATCTCACCATCATTCTGGTTTTGGCGGCGATGTATTTTGACCAGGTTATGTCACGGGTTGAGGAGACATCAGGTCAAAATCTGAGAGATTTCTTGCAACCCAAACACCAGCTGCAAACAAGCCCAGGTTGACCAGAAGATTCCTGAAAGATGAATATGATAAGACATCCACTGAGTCACAAATGATCATTTATTCGTACAAGATCAAAGCTTTAAACAAACTGTAAAAAAAAAAATACATCTCTTCATCTCAGTCACATCGTCTCAACCAGCATTAATCTTTGTGTGACGGACATTGTAAATGTTTTTTTATTTTAATGTGGTCAAAATATACACTGAACATTTTCAACATTTGGCTGTTGAAAAATGCTCTTTTCAATCCTTTACATACAGTACTTTTGAAATGATGTACTGCAACGTCTTGTTACTTATTATATTTGTTATTTACGGTGAACGAATGCAAAAACCACAACTTTAAAAAAAAATATATATATATATATATATATATATATATTCTGTAGATATCATGATAATATATTCATCGTGAAATATTTTGGCCACAATAATCGTGTAGTGAAAATCTGATATCATGACAGCCCCACCACTATTATAGTCGGCCAGCTGCGTTTATTGTCCACATGTTTTTCACTTTCTGCATTGTGGCTTTTGCATTCGTTCGACACTTCTCGGCCACCGTAATTAGGTATACTAATGACTACAAATCTGCAATAAGCCAGTGTTAGCCAATATATTGGTACAGCCAATTTCTTTATGTAGCTCTAATTTGTATAAGCACCACATTTATCAAAAAACAAACTATAAATGTGTTGAAACTAGATTTTTAGACAGGACCATCTTACAGACAGGCCCTCTGAATATCCAGGTAATAAAGCAGGACCCGTAAAGGTCGAGTGTGATATTCCCTGTCTCTTTTGTTATTGTTCTTTTAGTAAACTACCCCCTATATACTTTAATTGTAGTTAACCTAGTGGTGTAGTTTCCCGACCAAATCAATTAAACTATCAGTTGACTTACAGTATGCCTGGAGATTTAGGGGGTGCTTTGAGTAATGTTTCCCACTTAGCCCGTTAGGTAAACCAGCCTTAGTAGTGACAAAAAGTGCTAACATAAAGTGGTTTGATTGGTCCAGAAATCCGAGAGAAAGCCTGGACGAGGCAAGGGCAAATCTCCCTGACGGACGCAGTGTGTGCTAAAGTTAGCTGCACGGCTAACGAACACACAGCTGAAACACATTATTTTACAATAAACATTAGCTCACCTTCTGAAGTCGTTTCTGTCTGTTGCAAACCGACAAGCTGTACCGACCCACTCCATCACACTGGAGGAAGGACCCTTTTTACCGTCTGCTCCGCTCATCTTGCAGCTAACGTGGGGTATAACGTAACGAAAGAGTAGCAACAACGAGGGGCACAGACACCGGAGGAGGAAGAGTTTAGATGTAACACAAGAAGTACGGAGCGCGATAAAGCTCAAACTTCACAAACTCGATCTTCACTGTATTTTCCAAAGATGTCTGCCACCAGGTACCGTCGGTTCCTAAAGCTGTGCGAAGAATGGCCCCGGGACGAGACCAAGAAAGCACGGGATTTGGGAACGTTTCTGCGGCAGAGAGTAGCTTCAGCCTTCCGTGAGGGTGAAAACACACAGGTACTGTAACAACACACGAGCTAAGCTAAGTGATAATCGTGACAACAGGGCTAACCGCCGCCGACCTTGTCTGCCATGGTCGTTGATTGAGCCTCTTTATAACGTAATATATTATAAATGCAGCTTCACAGGGCGTTCTTATGTTAAGTCTTATTTAAGTTTGTACCTTATAACATGACTTTCATTAACCAGCTAGAAAAAGCTGTCATCATGTAAACAGTGTTTCATAAGTGGTACAAGTACAATTTTGAGTTATTTGCGTCGTAGTTCTGTTTAAAACTAACTTTACTGTACAGTATATACTTCATTACATTTCAGAGAAAGAATGTTGTACTTTGTACTTGTAGTTTACCTTTTTAATGATAACACTTTCAATTCAGCAATTTATAGAATGTGTCTCAATGAGAAATTGTGTTCTTAGCTTTTGACATTTGTCCAATCAATACATGTTTCCCACCAGATCTCAGATCCAGAGAAGTGCGACCAAATGTATGAAAGTTTGGCCCGCATTAACGGCAACTACTACAGACAACGAGTAAGTGCAGTAAATATTCATATGGGGGGGGGGTCGATTCATGAATCGTGATTCTGATCTTCTAAGATCACAACTTTCAAAAATCTATTTTTAAAAACTTTTTTTTTTTTATCAAAATAACCCAGATATTGCTACTGATGGACAGTAATCAAGTCAAAGTTGTGTCCAAGATTATTGTGAGATTTGTTGGAAAATCACACAAAATTCCAGTTTTATATGTTTTGTGGCAAGTTTGAGGAATAAAAAGGCAGCAAGCCTAAGCCTACTAATATTATCTTTTTGTAATGGGAAGCTTTTTTTTTGTATAACTTAAACTAGAGAGAATTGAGTTATACTAAATACTTAGTAAAAAGTGTTTATTTGTGCAAGTTTAGCATGAATAAATACTACCTTTTGTCTTAGGGCTGCCTTTGTGTGTTATCATTTCAATCAGTTGATAAAACTTTTTCAAAAAAAAAAAAAAAAACACTCCATAATCTGATCCACACTTTACTCTGTTTTCATGCCATAATTTGAAGGACTAAGCCTTTATTAGCGCACAGCAGACTGGAGTAGATCCTGAAATTAGCACTCCTATGTACTGAATAGAGTAGAGTCCTAAACTACCCCATGATTCCACTAATTCACATATCACATGTGCCTCTGTAACTGTATCTGCTACGTCTATGCAACAGATAAAAACATTTTGTAACATGAAGTGTATCGGCTAACTTCTCCGTCACGTTCAAGACTAAAACGACAAACCTGTGGCTTTATAGCATTCATTCTATGATGAGGATAATAAAATGATTTACGGTTCGTGCAAAGGCCTCTCTAAACTTGTGTTACCAATAACTTGGATGACGACTGTTAATTTGTCACATAATTTGAAATGAATCACGGTTCACTCTTTTCCATTTTTTTTGAAAACACCAAATGTATACAGAAAATAAGAAACATACCAGTATTTAATGCAAACATGTCTTTGTATCTGCTCAGTTTCCTCGTGTAAGAGACACAAGCTTTACTGGAGTTACAGTGGAAGAATGTAAATTGCTTTTGTCAGGTATGGACCCACAATATCACATTTGTGTTTAGAACTACTTATCATAGACACTTTTATTACAGTTAACTTTATTTCTTTTTTTTTTTTTATTGTACAGGGAATGTTCAACAGATGGACGAGGAAAAAAAGGGTTTGTGGAAAAAGTTATCTGAGAGATTCTCCAAATCACCTGAAGATGTTCCAGAGAAAGCTCCTGAAAAATAACTTCTTTCTCTCACTCTTTTCTTTGTTCTTTCTCGTCTCGTTGCATGTATAGAAATAAAGCTTATTGTTTATCTTTATCGACTGATGTTATTTTTAAGATTTATTTTTTGGTCTTTACAAACTATTTTAAAGCTACAGATGTTAATTGTCTCCTATTTTAAAGGGATCAAAAACACAACGAAATATTAAGACGGGTGATTGGAAAATAATTCCATGCAAAAACGTAAATTACATTAAATACACTTTAAATAATTGCTAGATAATTTCCACCTCAACCAAGAAGGTTTTGTTTCTGTGTTCATTTTCTTTTTTTCCAAAAAGTATGTTATTTATTCTCTCTTACTGTTGTATTTGATCCATCACCCATCCTATCGGACTCTGGGATGTGGGTGTCCTTCTCATAATTGCAGAATTTAAATGTGTATAATTAAATTCACACACATTACACAAATTCTAGGGATGCACCAATCCAACTTTCTCTCTCCCAATACCAATAATTTAACTTGGGTTGCCGATAGCGATTACTGATCCGATGCCAGTGTTCTCTTCTTCTAAAATATACAATGTGAAAACCTCACTGGATGTTGAAATTGAGTAATGAAATGAGTTGGTGGTCTGCTGTGACTGAAGGAATGTATTCCAGAGTGACACATTGGATAGAAATCTTTCTTTTATTTCATGGATTAATTGTTATAGGAGTAACTACAGCACAACACCCCTCATCATAAATTGCACATCAAAAAAAAAAGGCTACTCTTTTTTCTCCTCACTGTTGTCTCTCCATATGCGGTAGTTGAGTGAGGTGGCTAGGCACAGCCAGGTCAGGTAGGGCGCCATCAGCAGTGTGGCAGTGCGGCTGATGGGATACCAAGACACCATGGTGGCTCCGACGACCCCCGTGAGTAGCACAATATCCACGAGTGCCTAAATTGGGCAGAGAGAAGGATAATGAGCGGTCGTCCCTTTTAATCTTCCCATTTGGTCTCCCAGTTAACAGAAATACTTAGATTTACGTGTGAAACTTACCAATTTCAGCTTGTGAGCACCAAAGAAAATGGGAGTCCAGATCCAGTTCAGAGCGAGCTGCAGCCCATAAAGTCCCAGTGGAACCAGTGCATCCTCTTTGAAACCGCCCAGCTCTTTCCACACCAGGTAGGAGCCATAGCTGCAGAACAACATTTAAAAAGGATCATTTAGCTAACGATGTTGCATCACTGAGAATGATACCCTTTTTCCGGGGGTTTTAAAACACAGGAAAACCCACTAAAAATAGGCTTACCCCATGCCTGTATACAGACAGGTCCACACTACAGGGAATGCTGCATTTGGTGGGCGCCATGAGGGTTTCTGCAGGGTCGGGTACCAGGTCTTCACCTCTTTGCGTGTGATGTAACCGCCGTAGAGCCCTCCCACGTGCGGCAGTGCGGTCATCCCAAGCATGGGCAGCCACATGTTCTGTGATAAGAGCAGGACACATTGCAGCCGTTTAACCGCTGCGAGGGCTGGGTTTCAAGCCTCAATACCTTTTTTTGGTAATGATTGGCATTTAGGCATTGGACGATATGAAAATTTCATGTCACGATTGTCATGCTTTGGCAAACATATTTGCGATTCACTATATTATCCCTATAATCATCAATATATGCTTAAAACTCTTAAATGACTCCAACAACATGCTGGAAACACTTGTATTGCATCACAGATAAGGAATCCTTTTTAGTAAATACAAACAATAATCAGGTAATCGTCAGTCATAAGTTCCCCTTTAGTATAAATAAATAGAATCACATTGTGTGAGTCTGTTCCGTCTTACATGATCATTCCTGTATTTTAAAATCTGGCTCTATTTTTCACTTCTCTACCATATGATACAGAGCTAGACAGTTGTTTCAAGTCACTTGTGAGGATATTCACTATTCTCCAGGTAATGCAAATTCACCAAGATCAAACCTATTGTGAGTGTTTTTTTATAGCGATCCGTGACAAAATGCTAAACCGTCCCATCCCTATTGGCAATCATTTGAAAGTGTGTCCATACATTTCACTGGGTATTTAAATTGTTGACATTGGATGTTTGTTCAGATTCATATTTGACTAATTCTAGGTAAAGTACAGTTGGTTATTTACAGATTTTACACTGCAAACAGCTGCCTGCAGCAGCCAAAAACAATGATGATGAGAATGTTAAGGGTGAACTATGGTTGCGGGCCAGGAAACCAAAACAATGAGCTGAAAGACCTTTTAAAGCTCCACATAGTTATGGAGCGCTTCAGAGTCAGGTGATAATTCTCTCTGGGTTCATCTGTACTAGGGAACCCATTCACATACAAGTAGTTATGTGATCCATTGCTAATATGAGAGATATCGATTACAGCTGCTTTAAACACTCAAATACTGATATCGGTATCTGCTTCATTAATCCAGAATTGGTCAGGCTGTACTTGTAAAAGGTATTTTAGGACAGTAATGGTCAGTTTTGTGAGTTTTTACTACATGCAGATTAACTTAAAGTCACTGAAATGTGATTTAATTTAAGTACACATGATGTTCACCAAACTCAAGCAAGTTTTGTGTTTCTTGAAGTTTATTTCTATGATGTCGTAAAAACAATAAAGACCAATGGCTGTTGGCTAAGGAACATATAAAGATGCAGTCATAAACCTAGATTTGATTGGTTGTTTGGCAAAACTTCACAGAACCACATGACGGCTGGTTTACATAATAAAATATATGCTCTTTGAGGACATTTATTCTTGTTTTCAACTTGATTCTTACCTTTATATGCTTTTTCCAAGTACAAAGTACTTCTTCTTTCAGCCTTTTGAGTTAATTAATTTCTATGTCCACCTTTGACAGTATTACAGTTTAGCTTCCACCTTTACTAGCAATGCATTTCAGCTGTTAGCTTCTTTAGTTAACGTCAGTGCAGATCAGCTTCCAATTCCGCAAGTTTTACATTTCGGTTTCCAGGTTCTTCAGCGTTTGATTCATGCATTTTCAACAATGCTTTGCAATTTCAGCTGTCAGCATTCACACGCGTTTTCAGCAGGAAATGCACTTTCTAGTTTAATTTAAGTACACATGAGGTTTACCAAATGTTAACCCTGTTATGTTAATGAGGTTTCGTGTTTCTTGAAGTTTCTTTTTCTACGGTCTTATAAAATAATAACGTTGGCCAAGGAAGGTATAAAACTGCATTCATAAACCTAGATGTATAAGCTTCAGAAAACAGTTAATACGTATGGCTGTTTGGCAAAACTTCACAGAGCCACACGACTGGAAAACATGATAAAAAAAAAATGACCAAATGTGTTTCAAAACAATAGCATAACATGCTAACGTAAGTGTCAAGCTAACCCGTCTTTTCTTCGTTTTGTAGGAGTCGTAAGCCTACAGCACGGACAGGCACGAGCTAACGTTCAGGCAAAGGTGCAGTTAAATACAACGTCACTGTTATTAACGTGAGGTGCGATGTAACGTGCGACTCACCGCTCACTTAGTTGTCAGCTCCTCCGCACAGAAACGTTAATATGTGGTGTGTTGTACTGCGTTACTTGAGGCTACACACCTACAGTGAAGACCTCGGACATGCTGCTGTATTGTGATACTAGTTTGCTGAACGGGCAGGGCCGCCTTATCTTATCAGGGTGCTCAGCATGTGACTGCGGGCACTCCCCGTGCAAACATATACACTGTGACGTCCCGGCGTGGTCCCAACTGATTGGTCGCGAGGACAAACGAAAAAGCAGACTGACGGTTGGTCCAGTATTTTGGTAGATGTCCATAAACAATTAAGTTGTATAACCCTATTGTGGTGCGTTCAAAGTCCCAAGGTCACAGCAGATGCTAATTTGCGTTACTTCCTGCTAAGCTGGTTACATATTTCTTTTTTGCTTACAAAACACACCGATCTGAATACGTGATCCACTGGTTAGACAGCCAAAATAAAATAAAAAACTGTCAAGATATTTACAACTAGTTCCTCTGTGGGGTTAGATTCTATCAGTTTCAGTTTTCTGAAATTCTGGCTAGTAAAACATGTTAAAATGGTAAGAAAATGTGCATACACTTAAGAGTCACTAGACTGTTTAGTTTGTCCTTCAAACTGTGGTGGAAGCGACAGATCAGATATACTAAGTATGTGTACGCATCCTATGGTAAACATACAAGGAATTTGACTTGTTTTTTTGCATTGCTCAAAGTACTTACACAGAAACAGACGTAACAGCTAGGAACAAAGACAAAGCTGGACAAATTAAGGTAAAGAAATAGTCTCCAGTCTCCCCTACTAAATATATATGTATATATATAAGTATAAATAAATATATATATAATATATATTATTTATATATTATATATATATATATTATATAATCTCTCTCTATATATATTATATATAGATTATATTATATAATCTCTCTATATATAATATATATATATATTATATATATTATATGTGTACTGTATATATTATATTTATATTATATATATAATATAAATATAATATATATTATATAAATATTATATATATTATATAAATATTATATTATATTATATAAATATTATATTTATATAATATATACTATATATTATATAATTATATATATATTAATTATATATATATATATTATATAAATATATATTTATATAATATATATATAATATTGTATATAAAATATATATAATATTATATATGTTATATATATAATATATATATTATATTATATAATCTATATATATTATATATATA
>CALSBV010011423.1:11995296-12074692 GCA_943590825.1 Bovichtus diacanthus
TTTTTCCATTTTATGCTCATGATAATGTCAAAATTGTACAGTACATTATTTGAGTTAAACAACTTAGTTATACCTTTCACCACTGGCTGCAAATAGCTTTATGCAATTCATGATCTTTTCACATTTAAGTTATTGTGACACTTCTTTTCACAAGCAGCTTTTACAACAGTCACGCTTCTTAAGAAGATATTTAATAATGAAATGATTCCTTATTATATCATTAAATTCCTCTCAGGGTTTCTGGCTCACTAACATGCAGTGCATCTACATGGGAACTGTAAGATGCCTTTTTGTAAAATCTTTTTTGGATAGATGCCCTTTTCTGGGCCTCAATATGTGGAACTTGTTATCCTCTTAAATCAAACTGAATTATGAAAGGTATTATTAAAACTTGAGCTGAAACAGCTTTGAAAGAGGTACCAGTCATGTAGTTATGCATGATATGCTGCTTGTAATTGAAGTTTATGGTCATTTTTATGCTGTTTTGTATTTATTTTTATTGAGTTTTGTTTATTTTTTGTTAAGAAACTGCGATACCAGGTGCTGATGCACCAGGTCAGGAGACTCTCAATGGTGAGCATCTTCTTAAATATTTCTCCAGTGCTGGTTCATTCAGTGATTAAATAATGGGAGTGGGCACATGTGGAGGAGCTGGAGCTTTGAGGGGGAATCAGCAGGGGCAGGTCAACCTCTAATCTCAGTGTAAACAGAGGGAACTGCCAGCACACACTGACCCCCACTCCGACTCTGTTCACCTCATATAACCCTTGCCTTCACCCCACCCTGTCGCAGATCGGTCTGGATGGCCACTGGAAGAATCGAGCCAGTGCCAAAGCACATTTCTGTGAAGTCAACATTGAGAGGATCTGCAGAGAGAAGGCTAGAAGAAGATCGGAAACTTGATTGGTAAGAGAGATTGATAAAGATTTTATATCTATCAATGAATGCCATGTGTTGTAAATATAACAGACAGGAGTGTGCAGTGCATGTACTTGTTTGTATTTGAAGTGTTATACCTCTTAACATCACCAGAAGAGGCTCGCTGCTTTTTGTCTGCCAACTGTTTTTTCCTTTAAAGTGCAAAATTGATCTCTTTTGGGAGGTGCAGAACACACACATTGAATGAATTAAAGTAACTCCAGAAGCTTCCAACACTGGTGTAGAAATTAGTCAACAATGGTCACTTAAAAAGCATTTTTACTTAATTTAAAAAAAATTTCCTGTCTTTCTCACGGTTGGTTATAAATGTCAGCCACTGAGTTTTAATTATATTATAATTATATATTATATTATATCAACAATGAATCTAATAACCAGGGGTGGAAAGTCACTAACATTTTCTGAAGTGCTGTGCTCAGTGCAACTTTGCAGTAATTGTAATTCACTTGAGTATTTCCATTCTAGGGAAATATAGAGGAAGTCATTTTTACTATACTACCTTTTTTTTTAACAGTTACTAATTACTTTTGAGATTAAGATTTTATAAAAAAAAAAAATAAAAAAAAATGATAAGCTTATAAAATACAAGACGTTAATTAAACCTCACCTTTTCCCATTTAAATCTCTCATATGGTTTCATTTAAATTCGCTTTACCAATATTTCACCAAAAAAACAAGGATTATTGAAAAAACCTCTTTGGACCTCAGAGTTGGGAAACACTGTCTTAAAAGCTCCACCTCGACCAGCTACAACAGTAAATAGCTGTTTACACCTTGATGCATCAGTATTAACAATCTAATATCATATAGAATTACATATCGTTCACATATTAATACTTTAAGTACATTTTGGCAAACATATAAATATAATCTTTTACTGTAGAAGAATGTAGAATGCATCTGTATCTTCAGACCGTTGCATTGCTACTTTTACTTTATTAAAGAATGACTACTTCACATGAATGAAAACTGCTATACCTTTCAGTTTTTTCCTGTGTTTGAGCTGTAAAATATAGAATAAAATTGATAGATTGATTGATAATAATTTATGATATTCCTTTTTTTATACTTGAAATAAGGCAGGCTACTTAATGGTCAAGTAGGCCTATGTTCAGATAATTGCCTCTCTGGCACCTCGCCTAATAACCAGGCTATAACTATTTGAACCATAGGATTTGAACTGCTGCTTATGGCATAGCTTACAATAAACGCAGCTGAGCAAAAATAATTTAGAGGCTGTTTCCAAACAAGAGGAGGAGAAAAAAGAAGAAGAACTAATTACTAAGGAGGTGAGCGAGATCATTGAACCTCTTTTTGGATGAAGTGTCAGACTGAGTATGAGCTTCTGCAAGATTGAAGATGTCGCAGAAGACATTGCTCGGTTAATTTCTGAAGAAGTGAAGAGTTTGGAGGAGACAGATCCTTTTAGACCTAAGTCCAATATCCGAACAGAAACACAAAGTGTCTATAAAAGGAATAGGGAGCATGATCAAGACTTCTTTTGCAAAGCGCTGGTAAAGTCCTGATATTCACACAGGAACTTAGTGATCTCCTCAACAGTCACATCACACATGGGATGGCGGCGCCAGAACCAATCCGAAGGAGGTCATCTTGCAGGACAGTGACCGATGTTGAGTTTCATGGTGCTGATGAGTTGGTGGGTGAACGCTCATCTGCTGCACTGTCTGGCTCAGCTGTGTGAGGAGGCAGGTGCTGAGCCTGTGCAGGATGCAACAGCACAGGGAGAAACAAACAAACAAACCAAAAGTGTTCGTCAAGATAATCGTTGAGAAGCTGGTTACGCGGACATTCAAGAAAGCACGGGTAAACTGGATCACTGCAGACCCCAGGGTCATCATTACACTTCTTTTTGAAAAAACATGGGCCGACGTCGATGGTGTCGATTATAAAACCACCTCAGTGGTCAACAGTGTGACCTCACAGCTAGAAGGCAGTAAAAGTATAATTTCTGATTATCTCTCTTATCATTTTCTGTAAGAACTTTAAGAATATTCAACTCAGACGGAAGTTCTGCTGATTCACTTTCATTCATCATTTTCACATTTGTACAAATTACAAAGAAAAACTGTGTTTTCTTTTCTAACAGTGTTTTTTTTGCATATGAAAATAACTTGCAACAGTATTAAAGTTATAGTCGTTACCCAAAAAAAGGTATGTTAGGGTTTAATTTGCTCTAAATTCTTGAGAATTAAAAAAATATATTGTACATATTTTTATAGCATTCTTTCTTATTTTTATTGTGATTTTCTTCTATACCGTTTTCATTTTAATTCAGATATATTTTACATATTTTGTATTGTTTTTTTTCATATTTTTATTGTAACTTTCTTCCATTCTATATTTATGTTTCTGGAATTTTGTACTTGCTTTAATTTTTATATAATTTGCTCCTACTATGTTTATGTTATCCACCCATTCCTTGTAGGCCCATGTGAAAACCTACTTTACAATAAACCGGATTCTGATTCTGACACTTGTCTTTATGAAAACAAACTAATAAATAGATACATTTGAACACATGGTTGTTTGAACAAACCTGGATTCATTTCTTCAAATAAAGAAATATTGTCTTGTACGTTTTCCTTGGAAAGTTGTAGGGCAGAAATGTCTCCCAGCAGTGCAATAATGACTCATACAGGGAGGTTCAAAAAGAACATTTCACATAGTTTTCTCATGACTTTCTACCAGAAGTGGGCAGAGCTGGAAGAAGTCAAGGGTGTTGAGGTGGGACAGTGTAAACAGATGTTGCATTGGGTAAAACCCCCTCTCTCATGAATGTGAAAACAGTCTTTTAACATCGAACAAATACATACAAGTGAAGGTCAAACATCGAAGAGAAGTAAAGAAATGGGAAACACAATTTTGAGTGGGAAGGACTTTAATGAAGAAAGAAAGCATTAAATAAATGCACACGCTCAGATTTACAGTAAAAAAAATAATAAAAAATAAAAATCACGGGCAGAGATGCTTTTTCCTCCCAGTTGACTGTTGTTTTCGCCCCTCCTCCCAGTCAGCCAGGCACACCTTTCCTCTCTGGTCCTCCAGCGTTTCCTACCTTCTTGTCGGCTCTCTCAGCCCTCGTTGTCTGGCGGTGAACTCTCACCCCAGCTGCTTGGGAAATGTCATACAGGCAGAGGCCCGTGCTGCAGTAGGGGGGCGTAATAGGAGGAAAAAAAAATAACAACATTTTTTTTACTGCTCTCACTGCATCTTTCATCCGCGTCTCTGCCGTGCAAGTGCCACATCCCGCTACCAGCAGCAGCCGCCGCCGCCGCCGATTCCTAATCGCAGTCTCAATGCTTCTTTCGCATTAGGGCTAATATAAAAAAAAAATCCGTGCCAGACATGTGAGTAGCAAACCATCGCTGTCGTCCTGGCTGCTATGTGCTCACGCTATTGTATCCTCACACCAATGAGAACAAATGGTCATTGAACCGTGTCGTTGTGCGCTTAGTGTCAGTGTGCTGGTTCCACGGTGGCTGAGCCGAGGTCTCCGCACACTGACGCGGCAGATGAAGCCTCGCTGTCGGCTTGTTTTGGGGGGCTCTGCGTCGCCTTGGCTAATTGAGCAAAAGGCTGTGATTTGTGTGCTGTAAATAGCCCAGAATGGAGGGAAAGCCCATTCAATCATAAGGGCTGTATGAGAAGTGTGTGTAATGTAGCCTAGCTCGTTCTTTCTTTTTCTTTTCTACATTGATTCAAGGTAGCTGTGAATTGGTGGTGTGGAGTCCAGCCTGGCATCTCCAGTCAGATGTGGAGGCCCAGGTTAGAGCACACATAATGCGGCGGTGTTGATCTGAAATCTGAAGGGCTGTGTGAGCCTGGTGACAACAAGGAGCATACAAATCACAGGATAGTCACTGGTGTGAGCAAACGAAACGGGCGAGGTTGTGTGTTTTAGTTTCTCGATCTCAAAGCACCGATGTGTAAGATTGTTTTTGAATATTTGTTCTGATAATCCACTCTTTTTTTTGTTTTGTTTTATTCCTGCACATGCATAGTTTGGGATTTCCAGTAATAACTTTACAGGAAAGTCACTTTCCTATTAAAAAAAAAAAAAAAAAGAAAGAAAAGTAATTGTATATTATTCCTATAATAATGTGTTTTATTTTGTCTTGGTTATTTGTGATTTTACATAGGAGACAGAAAAATAGTCATCTCAAACTCAAAGGTCCACTTATTAGCTTTTTAACTAGGGATGCACCATTTTTTCTCTCCTGATCCGGCGATACCTCAACTCAGGTTATAAGCCAATAAAGGTGCTCAGTTTAAACTCTGCTTACCATATTTTTATTCATAGCAACATGTTGTGTGACACAATCTGAGTCAGCAGCCCACTGTGACTTAGAGTATGAAATTATTCATTTCATAACAAAATTGACAAAGAAGCTGGTCTCATGCCATGGCCAATACACAATTGGCTAAGTAAGGTCAGTATTGGTGCTGTTACTGATTTGGCGTTAACAGACAGGGACACGTTTACAAACTCAACTGTCACTAAAAAGTCATACTTTTAAATGATTGTTAATCATGATTTAAAATGTTCTTATTCTATAGTTAATTTTGAAGGCTTTTTTGGACATTTTGTTTTGACATCAGGTAGTAGAGAGGTGACAGGAAATGAGGGGAGAAAGAGGAGGGATGACATGCAACAGGTTCAGGATGCCCTGAGTCCACTTATATTTCTGCTAAAATGAGCAAAAATGATATTTGATATTTGTATACATGTCTTAACCTGAGTGTTGTTGACACTTTCAGGGGGGAGAACATGATGCTTCTCTTGAAGATGTCAGTCCAACAAACTAATTGGCTTGTGACGACGATGCCCAGTCGAAGATCCTGGGATTGATACGTGAATCCCTTTACACTGATGGCCTGGACTGAGTAAGAAGTTTGTGTGTGCCTGTTCCTTGAAGTTGGATGTTCAGTGTTGTGTTGTCTGAGTTGTATAACTGGCATCACATTGCTGATATTGGTAATGTTAGTGGGTGACGATGTTCGCTTCCATGACAGGTTTCAGCTGGCCTGCTGAAGCTATGGGGAGCTGTTGGAGCTGTCTGTACAGAGACCCCATCCGAGACAACCATCTCACCAAATTTAAGGTAAATATTCCCGCTTAAACTTTAAATTCAACACATTTCTTCCGATCTGTTGTGTGATTTTGTGTTTTGATCTTTGGGCTGGTAAACACTACTTATACAGTTTGTTACCATGTGTCATTTTGCTGTAATAAGATAATGTATTTAAATCACAAGTTTCATCACAATACAATATATCCATTCTTTGGACAACGATACGATATTTGCTGATATCATTTATTTATATCATTACATTTATTTCAGGGGTCTGTAGTCAATATTGGACGATATAGTTTCAAACAAAAATTTGATTTAATCATTTTATTACTGGGCTCTTACAGGCATGGGAATCAAAAACAATCTTCTTTTTTTTCAACAAAAAGAATAGAAAATACACTCCGGTTGTTCACTAGAAAGTGCCACATTTCTCATGTTTAAATCTTCTTTTTTTTTTAACCCTAGCACAAACAATGGCGTGTTTCTTTTTTAGGTACCTGGCCTTTGCGATGTGCTTTGTGTGTTGAGCCGTCTTTTCTCCAAAATCCAAAATATTTACACACTGCTGATTTATTCCCAAGAGAGAAGTAGATACCCTCGTTGTCTTTTTCCTCGGCTACTCGTCATTGTCTGTCTGGCGCCGCTGACACGGTTTGAATGTTTAGGAAGGACGGAAATGGTGACACAGACTTGCCATGGGAATGTCTAAAATAAAGGCGTATTTTAAAGATGATGATATGTATCGATGTTTTCTCTTTGCATCGATGATATTGAAACGCTGATCATTTAATCGACACATCGGTCCAGATCGATACACCCCTGGTATTTTACAGTTTATTGCAGTAATCTGCGTTTACAATTCCTTCTCTTCATGTTATATTTCCTCTCCCTGTCCTAGGTCACCAATGTGGACGATGAGGGCAACGAGCTGGGCTCTGGGATCATGGAGCTCACCCAGACCGAGCTCATTCTCCACACACGTAAGAGAGACGCCATTCGGTGGCCGTATCTCTGCCTGCGCCGCTACGGCTACGACTCCAACCTGTTTTCTTTTGAGAGCGGTCGTCGCTGTCAGACCGGGCAGGGTAAGCAACCGTTTCTCCGCTTCAGTAACACAGCTGTAGAGTCATGATGATGATGTTTTCTATTTGTTTTCTATTTTCCGTTTTATATGTACTATTTTAACCATTTGTATGGTGCTTACAAGTCGTTGTTGTTTTTCCACTGAAGACATTTCGACATGTCACAGTAGGAAAAGCCCAGGTGTGAATAATAAAATAAATGATGGCTGAATTCCATTTCGCTGCTTCAGTTTCAGGATCCTGCTGTCATGACTTACCGGGACACTTGAATAGAACAGAGCACTTGGTATTGTTTTTAGTTAGACGTGCTTTTTCTACTGTGACAAATCAAAAATAACTACTGTGAAAAAGGCTTATTCGTAGAGTGTCGGGAACCAAAATGAGTGTTTGGCGCAGCAACTGTTTGTGAAGGACAACCAACACAAGAGCCTGTCTGAATCTTTTCACCTTCTCTCGTCTTGTTTGGCAACTTCTTCGATGTTCTGTAACATTTACCCACAGGAGCACAAAGCCGTCTTTTATTACAACTGTAAGGGTCCAATTATAGACATTTAAGCTAGTTAGCAAGACTTGTCCTACCACGTCAGAAATCCAAATTGTTTATAGAGAAAGCCTGCTTTCATAATGGGGGTGAGACCCGATAGTTACCGAAGATAACGGAAAGACACTCACAGTAGAAAGAAAAGAAGAATAGTGGACGAATGAGTAAATCAATTAGTAGAAAGGGATGAGCAGAGAAAGACATGAAATGAATCATGCAACAATAATAATAGTCTTCTAAAAAAACTTTTTAGTGTGTTTCCACTTGTATGGCTGCCTCTAAAGAGTGTATATGCGTTTACAACAGTGTGTGCGTGGTCTTTTTTTGTTTCTGTGTGTTTGTTTCTCGGTTATCTTAAAAATTGAAAGAAATTGTTGCGTTAAGAATAAAATAAAAAGAGAGGCTTGAGAGAGAAGTTCAAAGCCTGGCTACTCTCACCTCTACACAGCTGGCCACTCATTGCGTGAAGTGGGGTTGAATGTTGGATTGTGGGATTACGGAAAGCCACAGAAATAGTCGGGCACATCCCCCCCCTAATACGATGTCGGAAAGGTGTGTGTGTGGAGTTTCCAAAGCTATTTGACCATCCGTCAAGCAGTTCTTTAAGGAGTATACTGGCCCCTCAAACTTCTGTGATCACCTCAAAAGTCAAATATCCTTTGGTTTGATTTCAACATACATTTTACACATCCCTTGTGTTCACCTATATGGTGTTACTGGACCCGTGTGTGTGAGATGTTGTGAACATTTCCGCATTAAAATGTCTAAAAACGTTGATTTCTGTATTATATTATCCCATATGTTTCCAACTATTTTCAGACCTAGAGAAATCAGCCAGATTGTCATAAATTGACTTTTTACCCAGTTTAAATGACACATTTTTACAACACAATTTTTAGATCTTGGTAGTTTTTAACTATACTTTAACCGGATGAAGGATTTTAGTCATCAGACATCTGGATCTAAAGTTATCAGAGAAACAAGCTGAGCAAACGTTAGCGACAGATAAAGAGCTTAAGAGAAACATTGATTTTTATTGTGAAACTGCTTTATTCAGTGTTTTTATTGGTTTTACTCACCTGGTTCGTTCGTTTTGGAGAGGAGGTGACCTCTGTGGATGATTGGGCTCCTGGAAAAACCTCCTAACGATGAACAATGAAGGAATCCTAACCTGGAGAAGCTGACTGCAATGGCTCCATGATCCCCTGCTACTTCATGACGCCACTAAACTCTGTCTTTTGTTATTGATTTGATTTAGACCCCTAGAGGCAGAAAGTTACATGTTGTGCGTGTAAGATGTTAAATATTTAGCCACAGGAACCTTTTTCCGGGGGGTAGAAGGTCAAAATATAGCTTTGTAAGCATAAAGCGAAATGGTGTGTTATCAGGATTTATAAATCATTTCTATAACTATGACATGTCTATCCTTCAGCGATGGAGTTCCTTGTCTTTTCATTGTTACTGGTTACTAACTGTAGCCTAACATAGCTGGTATTTTTTGCCTGTTTGATTTAGGAATCTTTGCATTCAAGTGTTCCCGGGCAGAAGAGATCTTCAATCTGCTTCAGGAGCTGATGCAATGCAACAGCATCAACGTGGTGGAAGAGTCGATGATGATGAGTCGCAGTGGTCACACACCAGAGATGGAAATGTCTCGCACGCCACAGACTCCCAACAGTGAGTCACACCGCACACACACACATACACAAAGCTAATTATACACTTGAGATTAATTGTCGAACTTGCATGCAGCAATACAGCAGTACATTTAGCAGGATTTTTTTAAGTTATTAATGGACACAGGTTAAACTGAACCTACTGAGTCACAAAGGTGTCCAAAAACAGAGTAAAAGCAGAGACACAGACTGCAGCCATAGACGCTTCATATGGCCTGTTAGGGCTGGGTGAAAAGTTGCCAATATGTCTATAATATCCTCTGGAGATTGTATTATGTGCTTGGTTCCTCCAGGTCCTTGAAATCCTTGAAAGTGTGTGGAGTTGAGGGGGAAAAGAATCAAGGCCCTGAAAGTCTTTGAAAATAGACATAACTAAATTTAGGGTCGTTAAAAGTGCCTGCATTTATATATTTATTGCAAGAACAGAAATTGAAGTTCTTTTGATATTCTCTTCTGTGAGCCTCTGGTAATTAGTGTTGTACCACTAATTAACCTTGATTCGTGTCTCAAACTATGCCGCCTTCGGTCCTTGAATTTGATGTTTAAGAACTTGTGGGAACCCTGTGTGTGACACAATTCTCATTATAAGACATTGTGGACTGTAGCTCATCTATTTTAAAAGTTGAATCTTATGCGGTGGCTCAGGAGGAAGAGAGTAATCTCAGGGTTGGTGGTTCGATCCCCTGCTCCTCCTGCCCACAAGTCCTTTGGCAAAACACTGAACCTGAGGGGCAAATTGTAAAGCACTTTGGATTCACAAAGGTTCATATTTACCATACCAAATCTGACATAGTGTGAGATCAGTTGTTGAGAGTATGTCCATATCTTTTTCAATTCATGATTTTAATCTAAAACTAGTGATGGGCAAAGTATTCCTTATGAAGCTTAGAGGCTTTCTTTCTATTTGTGACGAAACAGATTAGAAGCTTTGGGGCTTCAAACGCAGCAAACACAGCGACATCTGGTGGCTTACAAAATGTATAGCACCTGATCTTAATGGTTTTAGTCTCATATACTGTATGTGCAATAAAAGTTCAACAACCTGCACGTTATAATAGATAAATAGTTTTTTTTTATCAGAAGCACTTCATTAACTGTGGATGGTATTGGGAAATATGTTACAGTAAAATAATTAATTAATGCATTATTCAAAATTCCTACATATATCAAATATTTTTACTGACAAAAAAAAGAAATGTACCTTTTAATGGTGTAGTTTAAGCCAATGTGTTGGGGGGGTTGATACAAATGTATTCTTTCGTGTTTTTATCATAACATTAACATGAAAACTGAGACTGTGTGGACTAAGTTAATGAATGAATGATGCCTGATACTTTATATGACCAACCTGATGAAAACACTGTCTTCCTCTCATTGTTCTGTGTTTTATATTGCAATCTATTTTCACTTATTTCATTTATATATTTTGTTTGTGAGTGTGAATGGCTTTGTAACTGCGTGTGTTTTTAAATGTGCTATATAAATAAAAGTATACTTATATTGTCACATAAATGTGTTTGCAGCTCCAGCGTTCCCTGTCCAGGCTTTTCCCAATGGATACCCTGGTTATCCAATCAGAGGTGATTCCTCCCAACCCTCTCTTGCTGATGATCATGGACATGGCCTCATGGGTTTGGAAGACCAGGTAAGACCTATTCCTTCTCCTTTTTAAAGTTCACTGTATTTGTGCTTGTTACATTACAGTTCATTTAGCAGACGCTTTTGTCCAAAGTGACTTACAATAAGTGTGTTGTTGTTCACAGCTTGACCCTTTTTTTTTTTCTTCCCCTCAACAGACCCACACCTATGTAAATACTGTTAGTATGGAGGGGGATCTCTCTATGCGTCACTGTGTGCACTCCCTGCCTGAGGTGCGACCAAGCTCTTTCCCCGAAACAACCCGAGGAGCCATGCCTGTCGGGGTCCAGGGAAATCCGCAGTCCAACCTGCGGTGCTGTCCCCTGGAGGAACATAACGATCCTCAGGTGTTCTTGCAGCCGTCTTCGCAGGAGGTCAAATTCATGCTGGGCCCTACTCCGGCTCAACGCCATCTGCTGGAGAGAGAGAGGGAGAGAGAGCGGGAGAGGCACGGGCACAATCCTCACAACCTTCAGCCAGTAGAGGGTGCCACAGGCTCAGAGACGGAGGGAGACGAGCCCTCTATGCACCTGTGCAACTCTCACTCCTATCCCCATTTCCATCACCACACACACCGACACCCGGGCCTCGAGCACCCGGACAGCTGCCAGAGCGGCGAACTCACCTACGAGACCATCAACGGGCTGAGGAGCGGTCGGAAGCAGCGGCTGAGTCCCAGCAGCGTTTCTCAGTCTGTGGGTTCAAGCAGCAGCAGCAGCACTGGGGACAGTCACACCCACTCCCTCCTGCACCCACACGCCCTCGGCCCGTCGTCTCTACCCCCGCAGGGCTACGCCTGCGAGAGGGGCATGGGCGGAGGTCATCGTCGGACAGCTCTGCTCAACTACGAGAACCTTCCCTCTCTTCCGCCGGTGTGGGAGTACAGTGTTCTGCAGCGGGACGACGAACAGGAAGAGGAAGATGATGAGCAGGATGAGGAGGAATACGAGGAAGAAGAGGAAGACTTTGATGAGTATGAGTTCTCAGAAGGCCCTGGGACACCCAACGGGTACCACCAGGATGGTCGGGGCATCCACAGAGATGCCCTGCAGAACTATGTCAACACAGAGCAGGTCCAGCCGCCCAGGCTCCGACATGCCTGCCCCCCACATCCGCGGCCGTGTCAGCCAGACAGAGGGGGGCGAATATTTAGCTTTGATTTCCGCAGACGATCGAGGTCAGGGGTTGGAGGCTGTGAGCACAGCCACATGCCTCCATCGCGGCAGCTGAATTATATCCAGGTGGACCTAGAGGGAGAACCTCCCTGCCAAGCCCTCAGCAGCGGGGGTGCCCAGACCCAGCCACAGCACCAGCGCCTACCACCCAAAAAATGTGGCCCACAGGCACCCCGGCGCAGTGAATGCTACGCAGTCATTGACCAAAGGAAGACCGCTGCCATGTCCAACCTGCAGAAAGCGCTGCCCAGGGATGATGGGACTTCCAGAAAGACTCGCCACAACAGCACAGACCTGCCTCTGTAAACGGTGTTCAAACTGAAGAGGAACGATGAAGACAGATGAAGGCTTATCCTCATCTTAGCACACTGGACCCTTCACTGTCATCCATCCATTCAAGTGTCGGGCTGACTAATACAGTACAGGTACCTAATTAGAAACTTACTGAAACCTATCTGTGCATATAAAAGGAAATGAGAAATCTCTGAGGAGAATTTGCCATTTTATTCTGTGTTATTTATTAGATATGTGGTGTGAAGCTCTCTCGAGAAATTGGCAGTTTTTACTGCAAATACTGTTTGCTGGATATTTATATACAAGCATAAAATCATATATACAAATGTATACATGATTGTATGCTTAGCTATGACTTAGAGCAGAGACCTATGTTTTCAGTGGAAGCAGTCATTGCCATACTGTTTTAGCAAATTTTTATTCATAAACCCATTTCCACTCACACATATTATTGTTTCCATCGTTTAGTTATTCTACATCCATGCGGTTTTATACTTAAATACGAAAGTCGAAAATGCGGCTCTCGTTACAGAAGAAGTAGAGTAGTTGTTAGCATGAAGGAAGGTTAATGGTTCCTCCACGATACTGACCAATATTCATGCCTCATCACAAACATCTAAGTCTTACATTGTGGCTAGTAAGATACCATTATTTGTTACTATATGCCTACAGACCATTTTGCACACAATCCTATGGAATTGTATTTTATCATATTTTAGGGAATGGTTTTGTCCAGTCCAAGAAAATTTGAATTAAATGGACAGAAGAGATGGTGAATTTGCAGAATTCTACTAAACTGAATGATGGTAAAAGTAGCACACATGGATTAAATGAGCTTTGGCTCCCTCCTATCCACATGCAGCAAATGAAAAAGTAGCATATCATCTTCAATCACCCCTCCTGCACATCATCCCAGACCTGCAGGAGGTACGCGCGGTTTACGCTTGTCACATTGCACTTTTGACCCTGGGCCACTGAAACGCTCTTTCATCTCTACTCGCCAATGGAGCCACACGTTTGATCGTGTCCTTTTTACCAAAAGCAGGGGGCCCAATATTTCATGGACATTCTTAGTCAGCATATTAGATGGGATTGATTTACATGTTTTGATGGATACATCAACAACCTCAAATAGTGGCATTAAGCTGTAACCTCACATACTAAAAAGTGCTGAATCTATATTCTGTCAGGTGTGAATGGTCTGTTTTTAAAGGGTTATCAAGTATGTCGCAAAGTCATTCAGTGGAGATTTTTGTGAGGCTGTTTATCAATCATAGTCAGATATTTATTTATTTATTTATTTATTCATTCTTTTATTTCTAATTGTAATAAGTTTGTTATCCATGTGGCGACCAGCGTTTTGTAATCCAGTTGGTAAAATGGAGACCAAAGTTTCACCTCAAATTATCACTGGACTCTGGTGTATTACTGTTATAACTGTGCTTAGTTATATTTAAAAAAAAAAAAAAAAAAGAAAAAAAAAAAAAAAAAAAAAAAAAAAAAAAAAAAAAAAAAAGAAAGAAAGACTGTATTTATATTTTAAGTGCCAAAACTTATTTGCAAACTGTATGATGAATAAATTCAAACGTGCCATTAGGATTTGTAGAAAGCAACAGGACAGAGAGGCATGAGGTAATAAGGGTCGGGAGACAAACTTAAAAAAATAAATAAAAGATCCATATTTTTAAGGATAAATTAAAACTACAAAACCTGCACATTCCACCTCATCCACATCGACAGCCATTTGGGAGCAAGATATAAGAATGGTTATCCTGTAGTCTGATAATCACAGCCAGGGTGGTTTTATGCTGCTACATGTACATACTAACAGTAGCCCGTGTAAGCTACAGGTACTCGTCAAAATGAAAACTTGTGTGTTTGAACCTATGTGATGTCAGATCTTTTACCATATTGTTAATTGCTAATAGAAGTAGCATTATTGTTTTCTTCTGAGATTATTTCTGAGCAGTAGAAATACATAATGTACCATTTCAGAGAATGTTTCATTTGGTCAATATTTAATTTCATCCATTGTTTTCTTGACAAACTGGCTGTCTGGTAGGAGAGGAGCACAGGCACACTGATGCTGTCATCTTTATGTTGAGCGCTCATGTCGAGGTGATATTTTCAGTTGACGGAGGAAGATTTACAGATTGTGACATTTAGCTGTAGTTTGAACAGAGAGTTCAAGAGCTCAATATGGGACGCAAATATAAATTCTCAACTTCAGATTTAGGAGGGTTTTATGGCTTCTGTGTGACATGAGGTGTAAATCAAATAGGATTTCTTCAAATTCATACTTGGGGAAAAAAAAATTGCTTCAAGTTTGTGATCATTGCTTTATAGATAGTTATTTGACATTACTTATATTTTCTTTAGATTTTTAATTTTGAATGATGCAAAACTATGAAAAGCAGTCAGGCAAAAGCTAGATACAGTGAAAGTACATTTTAATTTTATAACTTTAACCGAAATTGTTCAGTCAATAAAATGGCAGAAAATGCACACCAGTTTCCTGATTCAAAGATATTAAATTTCCAATTAAATACAACTGAAAAGTCCTCATAAATAAGAAGCTGCAGCCAGCAGATGTTTGCCATTGATCTATCTATTACTAATGTGTTAATGTGTTTGAAAGGATTCTCTTCTATAACGAAAAGGCCAACTTTTAGCAGACATTTTTGACTGTATTTGCAAAGATATTGTCATGATACATTGAAAGGATGTTTACATTTTTGCAATAATAGGTGAATTATTGTTTTGTCGATTTCAAATCAGACCAATGTGTGAAGTGTGAAATTTAAATAGTAGTTTATAGAACTGTGGGCTTAATGTATTTAATCGCCTGTTCTTCTGTGAATCAGCAGTCTTATTTTTATTTTCAGGTACGATGTTTACTTTTCAATCTTCATAGTACGATTTCAGCTATGACAGTAAAAAAAAAAAAAAAAAAAGATGCCTGTTTTCCTGATTGTCAGCCACTGTGTTTGCTTAAACTCACATTAATAGTGCCATACAGTAGGTGACCATTGCCAATACTTAAATTCAATTTTATTGTATTGAACTTTTAAAAACCAGTGGAGATGTTTCATACAGGAATCAGAAGGTGTTTCATCTCATTTCTCAGAATATTGTTACATGTGGTTTTTTATAGTCATTTAAAAAAAAAAATCCATGTTGAAATGTGTTAACTATCTTTGTTATAACGCAGTAACCTCACTATCAACCAAACCAGTGATTACGGCATCATTATCACATACTCCTGTGTTTACTGATTAATAATCCAATTAAATAGACGTGTTAAATAATTGTTTTTCCCAAAAAAAACGCTCATGTGGTGTTTGAACTTGAGTACAAATGGCGTGCAATTCCCATCCCATAACTCATTGTGATTGGCTGTGATTTGATGCTATCTCGAAGGTTTAGTTTTCATCACCTTCAGTTTTTATGCTCGAGGCATAATTCACACAGGTCTCTTTGTAAAATTAATTAAGAACTGCTCATGGGTGCCTGCAGGGCAAGAAGCCACAAGTCGAGATAACAACTCCTGTCATTAAGTTCCTCAAACTGAATTTATTGAATGGGTTGTTTAACATGAGGGATTGCTCTGTGTTTACTGTACAAACATGAACGCCATTTAGTCCATTTCAATAAATTTCTCACTGTGCCTTTCATATTCAAGCTGGAGAAACATTTTCATCACTGTTTGTGAGGGCGGCCGGTTGTAAAAAAAACAAAACACCGCCTGTTGAACGTTTTAAGACTGACAAAGTTGAAAGAGGCTTAAGTCAAAGTGGTTTCATGCTTCAAGTTGTATTTTATACTTGAAGTTGTATTTGAAAAAAAAAGTGCCAACTCCTGATTGTTTTACACCATACTGTATTTTTTTAAAAATATATCTGTTTAAAGGAATGTTTAGATTTTTTGGGGAACATGCTTATTTGCTTTCTAGCCAAGTTAGATCGAATTCCACTCATTTCTGTGCGCTTAATATAAGGCTACAGCTCGCAGATGGTTAGCTTAGCTTAGCTTAGCTTAGCTTAGTTTAGCATGAAGACAGGAATCTGGTGGGGGGGGGTGAACGGCGAACGGCAAGGGTCGTGTCGTGTCTCGATGGTAATTCTTGATTTGCAGAACTCTCACAAAATGGTTAATGTTATGATAGGTTGTCGGGTAGTTTTCACAAAGTTTTCTAAAATTGACCAACGGCTAACCTGAATTCAAATGTGCCTACCTGCACCTCCAAAGATCACTTAACATGCTTTATCTCCTTGGCTTTATCTATACAAAATGTGTAAAAACATTACATTTAGATTTTTTTTGTGGAAGTCACTGTTTTTGGTCATGAAATAATTTGGCACGATACTTTTTTCAAATTTTTTTTATTGATACCAAATGAGAGTGGTATCAATTGTCATGGCAAGAAAGCAAATATCTGATGCATAGCTCCAAAAATGTAGAACTATTCCTTTAGGGTTGCTGACATAATAATTGAATGAGTCGTCATTTGTTGAGATTGCATGAGTCATGATCTTAATAATCTATCCAGTGGTTTAAGAGATGCAGTGAAAATAGCCAAACTCAGTGTGACTGGAAAGGTGTTGAATCAATATGTTCTGTAGCATATAATGTTAATTATGAGTAAAGATTAGAGTGTGTTTGTCATTATAATATCACGTGGCTACGGTGCACTCCATGATTCCTCATCAGCTGCCATTTCTTCTCATAGTGCTGAAGAATGTGAAAATAAAATTCCTTTCAGAGATTTCTTTGGGGTTTTTTTGTATACTTTTCCAATTTGTAACAACTCAAAATGTGTAACGTAAACCAGATTACAAGAATATAGCAAGAACAGAAAGAAAGGCCAGCAACACAATTTGCACCAGAGTGCTACACATCATCTTCATCAGTGGTTTTTCATCGTCATCACCTCTTAAGTGATTCTGTATAACAACATCAACGTCATAAATGACATATTGTAAAACCTCAACTTCCTGTCAATTCTATGAGATAGATCTCAGAAAACTGTAATATCTCTTTATTATTATGTGTTTTAGTTTTTTTTTTTTATCTGGTTTATTTTTGTCTGGTAGAGGGTGTGATCACCACCAGAGGGTGATGTACACGTACGGGTCTGAGCTGTACAATTCTGTGTATTTGCATACAAGTTGCATTGGCCTAACTTTGTGACTATTATATCAATTTATGAATCGAATGAGTGCCAAATATGCTCGAGCATGTCAAACCTACAAGGGTCTGCAGGTACTTTCTGACTCATCGAGTGAGACTCGAGCGACTCGCTGCTGTTGTAGACTCTACTTGTGATATAAATGCACAGCTGAAGGTTAAACCATGCTAAATAGTTTTGCTGAAAGAGGGGAACATTTCTTTATTTTGTCTTGGTTTGACAAAAGTTTCTTAAAAATATTTGTTGTATGTTTCTATGTTTTCTTCCATGGCTTATAAATGAGTATGCAGTGATGGTCTTATCATGCTGCCATTAGAGGTGAATATAAAGCATTTGCTTCATTTGTTGGACTATCAAAAAGGTAACATTTGGATCATTTTCATTCTTGAATCATTCCTCACAGAGATGTGTGTTATCTGACTCTTCATCCCACCCTGTCCTAAAAACAAAGTGAGCCTGACATTTGGTGAATTTTACCCTGAATTATAGTGTGGATTTGTCCAAAATGTAAAAGTAAATGTAATTCTAATATTAAAATGAAGCTATGAAAATATCTTATTGCGCACTAAACAGTGTCTTTTTTTTTTCTTTAAGTCAAACCTTTAATGTCTCAATGAATCAATAAATGTATTTGAGTAAAACAAAGCATTTCCCTCCAGGATCATGTGCCTCTTCAGTTCATAACATGTACACATTTTAACATTGCAACATTTACAAAATATTTTTTACGGTATTCCTAGAATATTTGCTCTGGTATATTTATCATATTCTGAGGAAACATTGAAGACAGACGTGAAACGGCCTGTTTAAATGTGTGTAATACAATCCTGAAACCTTTGTGTCAAGCCCAGCAGCTGAGAAAAACGGCACTTTGTGATGGATGTCTGTACCCTGAGGAGAGAAATTATGTTACTGTGGGAACGTCATTCAAAGTAGTCTGTGCAGCTGTGTAGCTCAACAACCTGCACAGGATGAATGATTTATTATCCAAGTGGACATAATCATGTTTTCCATTTTTGCTGAAACCAGAAATTAAATTGTGATTTTATTCCACAATTGTTTTTGCAGCTGAATATTAACTTCTTTTGAGCATGTAATTAGTGTCTGCCAGTGTGTAAACCATTTTAATAATTTGATGTACAGAGAGCATGGTCCTTGTTAGCTCTAGAGATTTACAGCAAACTGTAAATATATGCCTTAAATAGTAGCTGTCTTGTCTTGTGATTCGTATGTCTGTCTTGTTTTATCGTTATTGAATTATTGTATCAAAGGAGGAGCCTCACAAATAAAGCAGAGCTTTTATTGTTTCTACTCTACTTGCCGTCACTAATGTTAAGTCTGGAGGATCGCATCTTAACTAAAGCGCTCAATAATTCATTTTGTTGTAACAGAAAACAGGTAGATGGACAAAGCCTGCGCATGGCGTCATGAATTTCGCTCTACAGTTTGCCATTTGAGTGTTGGATTTCTTGCTGAGCATAAAATGTAACCTGAAATATGATCACCTGAAATTTCCAGTTTGCCCAGGTGGGTTTACACTACAAACAATTCAGCCTCTTCATTGTGTAACAAACAGTGGCAGGATGCACACGTGTGTCAGGAATTTTGGACAGGGCTGCACTTTTAAAAGGAAGACAGATGAAAGATACAACAAATAAGTGTTGGTAGCTTCTGAATTGTAGATGCATCAGCTGAAATGTAAATTGCGGCAATAAGTGAAATATACATTTACTGATGGCCCCGATCCAGAAATTATGGTAATTGTTCTCCTTGTGTTTTGTGTGTTAAAATCCCTGCCATGAACTGTAATGCCTACCATACACTGGAAGACTTTGAAAAGACAAAATGTGGTGCTTTATAGCGTCTTTTAGCTCAATGTTTAGCCGCCCAGCTGCAACCTTGCTGTGTTGGTTCACTCTCTAGGCTCTCATAGCATTGTTTTCGGCTGCAACAGGCAGACAGAGTTAGTGACTAGCTGGTGAACATTTATCAGAAAAAGAGTCGGATATTCCCGTAGTGGAGTTGGTGGAGACCAAAACCAAAGCTCTCCAGGTGGCTAGAAACACGACTTCAAAGGAATGCTAACGTCAGCATGTTAGCAATGTCACTGTGATCATGCTAACATGCTGACGTTAGCATTCATTTGAAGTCGACATATTCAGCAGAAATTATGTTTAAGTTGTTAGTATGCTTACATTTGCTAATTAACACTTCAGGGGGTCATCAAAGTTGATACAACGCATCCTGAGGGGGACGCACATTTCTGAACGTTTAGCTGGGTTCAGATGTGCATCCTCATCCGCAACTCACCCTCTCACTCAATATAGAAGCTGTTTATTCCATCTATCCACACAGAGTAACATTAGCTTATAGTTTTACAATGTATTCCATATACAGTATACTGTATTTTAATAGCATTAATAGAATATAAATGAAATTTATCCAAATTATTATTTATTATTATTATTATTTTATTTTTATTTTGTTGAAGTGCATTAGATTATTGTCTCACAATACGCCACCACTGAAAAGATGTATGAATATTTCAGTATCATATTTCAGACTTGTCAGATCTTATTTATAATGCTGGGATAAGATCAACTTTACTGATGCCAAGGTGGTAAATTTAAGTGTGTCACAGTAGCAGGAGAAGTATAGTAAAGTTGGAGACTATAAAACAGAAAGAAGGAAGTCAATTATAAAAACTAAAAATAGAATTAATGTAGTAAAGAAGTTAGATAGTACTAATATTATTTATCTAATTAACAATGAATGAAAAGAGCTGCATATGTAGATGTTAAAAGTGAGAAGAAATATGATAACATTCAGGAAAAATAAGTTTAAAAAAAACAACTATTACATGACATTCCAGTATAGCAAACGCTTTTGTCCAAAGCGACTTACAATAAGTGCAAACAATCATGAGGGTACGACTCCGAAGTATGTTTTATTTATTTGTTTATCTGGCTATTGGAATTTGCTTGATTTATGTCTCAAATCTACAAATAACTGCAGCTTGTTTGAGCACTGGTATAACAGGGTGGCTCAGCTGATTTGGTTTAGTTGTTAGCAACTGCTAATCTCAATGACTCAAGCTGCTCCTGTCTCAGTGGAAAAATACAGCAGGGAAGTGGTATACCTTGGACCTTTGTCAGAGCCAAACACTTTTTCAAGTGAGACGACATGGTGTGCTAACCAATCCGACGGATAATTAGGTCATAGAAGAGCCAAAGGAAACCATAGCTACATTGTTTCTCACACTGGCTGTGCTCATGAAATGTTGTTTGTGTAGAGATCCTGCGGTGCACCCAGCTGAGAGGAATACTGATCAGTTTGCTGTTACTGTAAGCAACTCTTGGCAGAGGGGGCTTTGTGATGGAGGGGTAAGTTCCTTTTTGTTTTGCACTTGGCTGCTAAATGCATCGCTTTAATTCTAAAATGTGCTCAAATAAGTGCAGCTTTCTGATAAACACTTGCTGGTGAAAACTTTCCATTCCTGATAATCCTACGAGCTTAACTTCAACAAATAAATAAACAAAGCTTATGAGCACTGCCAAACAATCAGCTGAGTAGTTGTGTCTCTGTACATAACCCAGAGCTATAAAAGTTTGACAGTCCTTTTCCTAGAAATGTGAAGGAGGCGAAAGGACATTTCTTTTAATCTGCTATTTTTTCTGAATATGTCAAGAGAATTCCTTAAAGGAAACAGCCTTGAGATGCCCAGTCAGGATAACAATCAGTTGAAGAAGACTCAGCTGTTGGATCGAGGCCAGTGGGCGAACAAGTTGGAATTTCTTCTGGCTGTGGCAGGAACCCTGGTTGGGCTGGGAAACCTCTGGAGGTTCCCCTATTTGTGCTACAAAAATGGGGGAGGTAAGCAGGATTGCAGAACTACAAAAAACATATGCGCTTTTCCTGATCTGCATAAAGTGGAGCAGCTGCACTTAATCAAAGTGTAATGTCAACAGATGTGGAAAAAGAACCGTGGCGCATACATAGATTTAAGTGATAAGGAAGTTGCTCAGGCCTTGTACAAAGTGGGTGTTTGTTAGTTAGAAACTTTTTTCTTTTCTTCCTGTAACCAAATGCAACTCCGGGAACAGAGAAGACCATTGTTTGTGTTCATTTTTGGAAGTCAGCCAATAAAATAAAAAGCCCTTTAGATTACTTTGGTTTAAAATGTCATGCTATACCTCCCCAAACCAGTCACTCCAGTTACATTACATCAGTGTTTGATCACTTTAAAGAAACAGTTTTTATGGTATAAATACTATAAAAACCCACGTGGGCTACTAATGTTATCCAGATGTTTCCATGCTAAGGACAAAACCAAAAAAGCCATGAACAACAATCTTCTTGTGAAATATTTGATTGTGTAAAAACCCTTTTTTTACAAGATATCAAACATTGTTGATAAACCAGCAGCGAAAACAGTATTTGAATATGTTTTGCATATTTCTTATAGGTGCATTTCTGGTTCCCTACGTCTTGTTTCTGCTCTCTTGTGGTATCCCGATGTTCCTCCTGGAGACGGCCATGGGACAGTTCACATCTCAAGGATGCATCACCTGCTGGAGGCACTTCTGCCCCTTGTTTGAAGGTGGCTTAATCTTAATAGCATGAGCGATAAGATACCCTACTGAACATGCTGTGGGAGATGTGTGTGTGTAGTGTCAAACATTTGAGAATAAGAGCCGGATAGAAAAGTCCTTGTTTCCTACATTTTGACCAAAAAGGATGAATGAAGAGTGAAAATTGTGGAAGTTGCAGCAAGTTGAAATTACTTTACAGCTGCTGTCCACTGTCACTGTTGAATCCTCCACTCTACCAATGAATTCAGCTGAAAAACAACACAGGCATAACTTTGTGACACAAAAAAAAAAAAAATCAAGTATAATAATTTATTTCTCAAATTAAAAACAGTATGAAACTAATAATTTGTTGGAAAAAAAGGTCAGAAATGTCATAGTTGGAAGGTCATTGAGTTTCTTCACCAGACAAATATGAATTAAGCTGATTCAACAGAAAAAGTACAGCTCTAGCTTTTAAACCCTGGAACATAAAGAAAACATTTTATTAGGTTTATTTGGAGGATCAAGCTCATATGTATAAGTCCAGTATAGGCATACTGTAGATGTATGTGTGCATACCATATCGTTTTAAAATATAGGAAACAAGTCATGTCATAAAGCGTTTCTTCTACTTGTTTAAAAATAGCCTTAGTACAGAACTAAATGTAATAATATTAATGTAGATATTTCTCGCTGTGTCGAGACCGACATAATGTAAAATTGACTTTACTTGATTTGTCTATGACTGTATTGAATTTATTGATTGACACATTCGGCCTATCTTCATGGTAAAGAACATTTCTATCAGAAAACATAACAATAAACGTTTAGTACCAGAAGTTCTGTAATTCATTGTAAATAAGATCAAAAAGCACAATTTTCAACTAAATTAGCTGTGATAATAAAAACCTGTGTATCCTTAAAGGCCCTGTTTCACAACCTGAATAACCCATTGCACGCAGGGGTGTGTCTGCTGCTGCTTGGCATTTACCACTTGGCTGCATAATATCAGATCTTATGTGACCCAGAGATTAGTACAGACTCTGAGACACACCCAAAAATCTCCAATATAAAGACATATTCGACATATTATGAAGTGTTCAAATCTTTATTCCCACTAAAACAAATTCCCCAGACTGCAAAGTGTAGTGCTCTGTGGAGCACGCTATACTGCAACTTGCTTTACATGCATGGTCCACTAATGTTGTGAGTTGATCGGTCACATTACCAACCAGTAAACCCAGACCGAACTTCAATAACAATACTTTCTTTAGGAATTCAAACGTTAAACATGCTTTATGCTTTATTATATTGCTCATCATTATCTACTTTGACCAAACGTTCTCTATCTCCTCAGGAATCGGCTACGCTACCCAGGTCGTGATTGCATATGCTGCAGTGTCATACATCGTCATCCAGGCATGGGCCTTCTTCTACCTCTTCTCATCCTTCAGCGCTGAGGTCCCGTGGGCCAGCTGCAGGAACTCCTGGAACACAGGTAGACATACAAACAGATGCAGCAATTAACAACGTTCATGACAGAAGTCTGTGTCCACATGTTCCTCATCTTTTTTTCATTTTTCATATCTTCTTAACAGCAGCAATTTATAAAGAAAGTCCCACAAGTTCGAATTCAAATGGCTACATAAATACTAGAATTGCTAGAACATTGCTGGCTTTCTTGATTGATTGATTGATTGATTGATTGATTGTTCAAGTGATTGTTTTCACAGCAGCCCTGTAGCCCACAAAAGGTACAGTTAGATGACTAAAACTGCCACAGTGTAAGGTCCTTCACAGCTCAAACTACTACTATGAAATGGTTGAGGATTATTTTGTATTTGGTGACTATATAGAACTGTATATGTATTTTTGATTTCAAATATTTATCTACACTTCTACGTCTCCTCCTGTTTTCTTCTCAGAGTCTTGTGTTGAATTTGATAAATCAAATGCGTCATCCAATTGGACAGCAAACGCAACAACGCCTGCAACAGAATTCTGGGAGTAAGTGTGATTTACACAGGTCTTCCTTTATAGCTGATGTCACATTTTTTAGGAGGCTAAACACGAGAGGTGCATTGGCAAACTGTTGTTTTTGTGTATTTGTCTTTGTTTGTTGTTCCTAAATGTAAAGAGAGTCTATAGCATTGGCATATAACATTGGTCACTGGTGAGCTGCATTTCCATGTTGCTTAGCCCATAATTGATCTTTATTTTTAGAAGTCTCAAATGCAGGCTACCTTTTTACACATTTAAAGGTCCCATGTTGTTGTCTTTTTTTAAATTCTAAATCAGGTCTAGGTGCTAAAGAAATCCTGTGAAAAAATCAAAATAGTCAATCCACGGACAAATGCACACAGCCCGTATTCAGAAACCGTGCCTTTAAACGAGCCGTCAGGACCTCGGTAAGGTTGTGATGTCACAACTTTACAAATATAGGTTGAAAGCGCCGCTCTCAGATGTACAGTACCGTTAGTCATTTCCCAGCTGTATTGAGCTTTTTCTGCAGGGGGGCTTAAAGAGACAGGGGCTAAAACTGAGCATTTCAGACAGAGGGAATACAGGTATATTTAAACAGACAGTATGAGAAAAATGATGTGTTTTTTGAATATTAAAGCATTTTAACATGTTCTAGTAGAAACCCAAAATAAAAGTATGAACCTAATCATTTGCATTTAAAACAACCCCTCAGTACTGCCATCAGTCTAAACATCAACACATGTATTGACTCTGTAACTCAGACACATTTTGTACAGACATTGTGACAAGGTGAGCAGACTATACATCTTGATGACAAGAAGAAGAAACTTAATCCCAACTATTGACAACATTAAATGTGGTACAGACAATAATGTTGACCCCAGGATGAATTCTAAAAGCTTTGGTGACCCCTAAATTTTCCTCTAGCTATTCTTTTTTTTTTTATATACATTAATTTATGACTAAATAGTAATAAATACTAATGGCATTCTTATCAGCCGCTACTGCACTTTGTGTTCATTGCTCATTAGCTAATGTTAGCATGCTAACACGTTAAATTATGATTGTAAAAACATGGTAAACATTATACCTGCTTAAAATCAGTATGTTAGCTTTAACATTATGGGCTTGTTAGCATGCTTAAGTTTGCATTTAGCTCAAAGTGCAGTGACAGAGATGCTAGCGTGGCTTGAGTCTTGTTTCATGTTTCAAGAACAGACTTTTCTTTCACCGAGTCTGCTGCCTTTGAGTTAAGACAGGACCAAAATATATGGTCCGGCCCAATTTAAGGAATTATTTTGGTTGGCATTTGGACTTTTCCTAAAAAAAATTAAATAATAATTTTTTACTTCTTGAACAAAGTTTAATATTTTCCAAACTTCACTATACTCTCTGTGATGCATCTGATACACCAGAATTGTAATTCTACAAATATTTGGGCCGTTACACACAAATGCATTTGGCAGCAAAGACATAAAAACAGGGTGTGAAAGTGTTCTCATATTGTTTTTGCTAAGTCATGGTCAACCTTTCTCAAAAGATAACATGTAGAACATTCAATACACTATGAATGTAGTGATAAAAACAACTGCCATTTTGACTTAATGTAAAACACATTTCTGTAAAGTTAATCCATTTTTCAACGACTTGTTGTGTCCCGACAGGAGGATTTCCTTTCTCCAAACCATTTAGCCATGATTAATGAGGTTGACTTTAGTCAAGTGATGCTGTTTGAGAAACAGACTCTGTCTGACACTCTACACTTGCTGGCCAGCTACACAGAGAGAAAAAAAAAGTCTCTTATCTTTTTTCCGTGATACATGCTGCACTTTAAAATGACAGAATGTTAAAAATGAATTCACACGCAAACCAGATACAAATATTCATTTGGTTGTACAGGGCTGATATATCCAGGACATCACTGGTGTAAAGTTTCATTACTGTATTCAAGTGTTGCCAGAAATATTTCCATTACTCATTTCCACTTCTGCAAAACATATTTGCTTGTTTTCAACATGAATGGGGTGCAATGTATTAATAACACCATGTGATCAATCACATTGTTCATTCGTCACTATCATGAGCATATTTTCTTTATTATTTTATGAGAATTTTAAGAAGTCTAGAACAAAGTCCCCAGTGTTTTTGTCCCGAAAACTGTTTTACTCCCCCTGTTTTAGCAATATTATGTGTTTCTTTTCAGGAGACGAGTGCTGGGTATATCTAAAGGGATTGATGAGATTGGTAGCCTGAGGTGGGATCTGGCCTTGTGTCTCTTACTGGCGTGGATCCTGTGCTACTTCTGTGTTTGGAAAGGAGTGAGATCTACTGGAAAGGTAAAGAAAGTCTTCAAGTTCAAGTATTCCCTCTATTGCAGCCATAACAGAAGCCCTATGTATGGATTATTTGTTTATTTGTTGTAATGTTCATTTGAACACAGGAAGGTGTATGGGATCAGGAAAGCATATGTCGTCGAAAACATTTTTATTTTATTTTTTGTTTATGTTGCCTAAAATATCTGACCTTGATTATACTGACTTTTATCTGTGCAAAGTTTATCACTGGAGAGGTGTTTAGGGCGATGTATGTGAGATTAGAACGTAAACAGGGAAAGCTAGATTTGATATGCCCCAATTTTCGAAAGCCAGTCACTATCTAATGAGCGACTAATCAGTCAGATGCTGGCAAATAAATATGAAACCACGAGAGCTTGTATTAGCATAGTAGGGTTGGGTGCCAAACTCACACTTTTAGGGTTACCAACAGAGTTATGTTGGTACTACCGAGTGCTGATTCTTGTTAAATCAATCAACGGCAAATATTGCTACCTGAGAGTTCATCTGGTAAAACTATATAGCCACTGCCAATTACAAGCTAACGCACAACATAAACTGGAGCGAACAGGTTACACTGAAAAGGGTTTCACCGCCTCATACAAATTTGCCCATAACCTACCAACAAACACTAGCAGCAAAAACTGAGCAGACCGATCTGAACAATCACAACTCCATACAGATTACAAATTAAAGGAGAAACCTCAATAAATGAAACCTAACGAATGCAGATGCCTCCATACAATGCAAACCCTAAAGACTTATTACATAGTTAGTTTATACATTAGTATTCATACAGTAATGCTGGTGGTTCGGTGTCCTTGTTTGAACAGACAGCTAAAGTAAAGCGGGTAGAGATTTCAGGTGTGTCATATTGTGAGTAAGCCTCACGTTCAGGAAAGGATATTTCACAAATGTCCCCTTGATACTTTACTTTACTTATGTTTTCCTTTTTTACGACTCGGTTTGTTATGTAGCTGGTCTGTTGCAGCTTCTTGTCAGTTTCCAATAACCAATTGGGATTTAAAACAACATTAAAAGCAGAAACCTACCTTTTGTCTCATGTTGACAGGTAGTTTACTTCACAGCCACTTTTCCCTATTTGATGCTGGTGGTTCTGTTGGCTCGTGGACTCACTTTACCAGGAGCTATGGATGGCATATCTTTCTACCTGTATCCTGACCCGAAAAGGTTGGTGGACCCTCAAGTAAGTAATAAAGTCAAACATTCAACATAAGACAATCTCAATGGTCTCCCACGGGAAACCCAAATACTGTAAAATACTTCATGATATTTGCTTTCACTCTTACAGCAGTTTAAAATGGCGGAGGTTTACTTATATTTTTGTTTTGCCATCTTGTTAGGTTTGGATGGATGCAGGTGCACAAGTTCTTTTCTCTTTTGGGATTTGTCAAGGGAGTTTGACAGCTCTGGGCAGTTACAATCAGTATAACAATGATTGTTACAAGTAAGTGCTGTTTGCTTTTCTTCTGTAAATGAATATAAATAAATCTAAATGCATCACTATTACGTGTGATTTACATGGGCTCTTTAAGACGTTCTGATAAAGATACTGAAATCAACAACAATATCTGTGTTTTCTGTGCTATATTTCATGGTGCTATGTCGTTCTACTTTAATGTTTATTGTTCCCAACCTCTGGCCTAATTTAGTACCTAAAGTTGTGATACAATATTTTGTGGAAGCTAAAAAAACTACAAAAATTCAAGAGCTCAATTAATCAGTAAGATGTTTGATCATTTCAATAATTCAAATGATTCACTTTTAGAGCCACTATAGTATGTATACAAATGTGAAGCCATTATAGCAATTTATTATGCTGGCATACATTTTCTTTGTGGAAATATAAGGCAAACTGTAAACTGACGCAGTCTAAGGCTCAACTCCAATCCTCTCCCTACACCCACCCTAACCCTACCCACTCGCATTCCGTTTGCGCATTCGCGTGAAGTGTCTGGAATATTAAATGCTGTTTTAAACCAAATAGCGGGGAGTGAAAGTTATAAAACCCTCCAACAGCGAGTCTGTGGCTCCATTCCAATCCGGCCCCAACACGCCCCCAGTCTGTGACAGAGTGAACTCATGTGTAGTCACACTCTGATGAATGAGGGCCCCTTCTCTAAGGTGTAAATAAAGCTTTGGGGCAAACTTCCCTCTCTCTCTGGCAGAAACCACAACTGTCATACATTTTCGTAACCATAGTTACGGATCAGCATCTCCCGGAAGAATAATACTAAAACTCCAAATTCTTTGTTAACCTCTTCTCCTTTTTAACTCTGATCTTTATGAGCTTCTTGGTTTGTGCAACAGTTCCCGTTTTATAGACTAGACGCGGGTATATTTGATCCTTAGTAAAAGATATAAATACAGTGTAACATTTTAGTTCTTAACATCTGTATGACAAAATTAAATGTCTTTCTTAGTTTGCGCAGTTTATTTATTTATACTTACTTATATTTGCACAGAACTATTTGTAGAGGGCGTGTTCCATGACGGACACAAACTGCATTTCACGTGGTCAATAAGGGTCAATGCAGACTCGCTGTTGGAGGGTTTTATATCTGCCATTCCGCGTTATTTGGTTTAGAACGGCACTTAATATGGCGGGCTCTCCACGCTAATGCGTAAATGGAGTGGAAGTGGGCAGGGAGAGGGTGTAGGGGCCGGATTGGAATTGAGCTTGCATCATGGTTTAATCATGGCAAACAATTACTAGTAAACTGCACAAACTAAAATAGACATTTAATATTGTCATGCAGATGTTAACAACTAAAAGGTTTCATTGTATTTCTAGATTTCACTTAGGATGAAATATACCAGTGTCTCGTCTATAAAACGGTAGACATGTTCATTTGCTTGAGCGGTTTTGTATATTTACAGGAACTGTTGCAAAAACCAAGAAGCTCAAAAACTTTGCAGTTAAAAACGAGAAGAGGTTTACAAAGCGGCAGAAATGCCACTAAAGAATTTTTATTTACACCCTACACCTTAAAGAAGGGGGCCTCATTCAGCTGTGAGTGTGGTTGCAAACGGAGTTCCCTCTGTGAGGAGTGGGAGGGTGTAGGGGCCGGATCAGAATTGGTCCCCGGTGTTGCTTTCAGCATGTTTTTCTCTCTACCAGTGTCTTCTTTAATATGGCCACTTGGGGCCAATAAAGTTAAGAAAATGAGTTACAGAACAGTAAAAGCCTTTATTTAGTCAGGCGTGATTTTGAAACCTCAGACTCTTCATCGAAGCAGAGTTAATGAAGGACAGATGATAACACCTGGTTCCATACAAAGACGATCCGCCGCACGTTAACATTTTACATCACTCATCATGTGTGTATGTAGATAAATGTCAATATCAATATTTTTTATATTACTGAACAAAGACTGTATCATTTTGTCCTCAAACAATATGTTCACTTTTACCGTTTTTGCCATGTTGTTTTCTCCTCATTGTTCCATTTTTACACAATTCCATTTGTTTCAAAACAGAAAACAAAATGACCAAAGAGTCATTTATTAGCTAAATAGTTTTTTATTTTGTTTGTTTTCTCAGGGACACGTTTGTTCTGTGTTTGGTGAATGGCGGCTCAAGCTTTGTGGCAGGATTTGCAATCTTTTCAGTTTTGGGCTTTATGTCCTACGAACAAGGACTGCCAATATCTGAAGTGGCTGCTTCTGGTAAGTCCACCATGAAACCACTTCTGTTACAGTACATGCATTTAATGATCACCTGTCTCTCTAAAAAGAATTATATTGACAGGGATAGTTGAGAGTTTAGCTGTTGTTTGTGCTCAAATACCGAGCCTGTGACTGGCTGATAAATGTGTGTTAGTGTGTTCATACTGTAGCTATTTTTAATGGAAACATAATCTCCTTTAAAACTGCTGTTTTTTTCAGAAACATAATTTCTATTTTTGAGATTTACAGCCCACCAGTGCATCCCTTTGATTCAGTTTGCCGCAGTTAACAAGATACCAACAAATCTGCAGGAAATAAATAATGCCGTCAAGTCAATAATAGTCCACAATCTGCAGCAATCAAATCTGTACATCAAAGAATTTAGGCTATTTTAAATGCAGAAATAGGTCCTTTGTGGAGGCTAGAATACAGTAGCAACTGAGTGTATTTTACCTTTCACATGATTACAAGATAAGATGAATATTAGCCCTTAAAAGTAATCTCATTTTATCTGCATGTTCGCAAATACAGGTCCTGGTTTGGCATTTATTGCCTATCCACGTGCAGTGGCCATGATGCCTTTACCTCAGTTATGGGCTATATGTTTCTTTGTCATGGTCATCTTGTTGGGTGCAGATACACAGGTGAGATAGATAGAAATCCTCTATTTAGTTTTATTATTTGAAGTATCTCAGTTTACTCACCGTTCTGTGTCTATCTGGCAGTTTGTGAGTCTGGAGTGCCTGATGACCTCCGTGACAGACATGTTCCCCACCGTGTTTCGAAGAGCTTACCGTCGAGAATTGCTGCTGCTCTGTCTCTGCTCTGTTTGCTTCTTTCTCGGCCTCCTTCTCGTCACAGAGGTGAGAATTCATGTCTGTGGTGTGTTCACAATGAATACAAGCGGGGGGGGGGGGGGTATACTATCTCCCCTGGACCTGTAGCACGCAGAATTGTGTTTGTTGTATTGTTGTTTTTGTGCTCGATGTGCAGTAACACTCAACCCTCCATCTTCCTGCAGGGAGGCTTATATTTCCTTCAACTTTTTGACCATTACGTTTGTAGTGGCAGCAATCTTCTCCTTCTTTCTGTGTGTCAGTCGTTAGCAATCGGATGGATATATGGTGAGTCATTGAGCTTATCCTTCCTTCATCAAATTGACTTGATACAGCTTTTGTTTTTATGCATTTGAAATGATTTTCTTCCAAATAATTTGAAGTTTTAAAAGGTTTTGCAGGGTTTGGTCCTAACATCTTTTGATGAAAAGATTGGCAATTTCCTCAGTGCGAATTGTTAAAAAGTCTTCCTTCAGTGGCTAGTTGGGTTTTTGGACTGAAGTGAACTCAAACAATTTCCCTAACTGGTAAAAAGCAATGTGCTTTAACGTGTTTACAACTGGAGGACAGTGAGATGATGTTCGTGAAGACCAGCACCTTCAGCTGTTGAGCGCTGGATCAGGGGTTAATTTAAGTAAACACACCCAGCGACCTAAAATGTCATTTTATATGATTTAAAGAATGTAAGCTGCTGTAAATGAGATTTACAGTTTTTTTTTTTAAAAAAAAAAACCTTTTCACTTGGCCGTAGGTAATGCTTTACCTTCAAAAATTAAGATTTACACCCTTTTAAAAAAGAGTGAGGTCAGAGCATAGTTAGACGCCTTTATCTGTTTTACTCAGTGTCAAAAATAATTTCTTCCCCGCGGGTTAAGGGTTGAGATGCCTTAGGTCCAAATTTGGATTTGCATCATCTCTCTCCCTCATTCCCTCTCTCCTCTATATCTAATAAAATCATACATTTAAAATAAAAAATAAAATAAAAAGGAAGTTTTGTGTGATAGAGAGTGTTATAACTTGAATAATTAAAAAGCTCAAAACTTAAAAACAACAGTAATAAAGTAATTGACAGGAGAATCACAAGAAATAAATCTAAAGTATTTTATGTTTGGTTACATCAGGGATGTTTCTAAACAGCAGCAGAATAACTGGCCTGATATCTAATCACAGATATATCAGCATTTGTGTTTTTGTCGGCAGATAAGGAATAATAAATTACAAAAATGCCTAAGACTGGTGCTGAAGACTTCTACCTAATACCTCTGTGGTACTTTATCAGTGGATTTACTATATATTTTGTCCATTAAATTCCTATGTTGTCTGTACATTCAGATTTCACTCCTAGATAAGCTTGTATAAGCTAGATGGGTATTTGATCCTCGTGAGGGGGGGGTTGAACTCTTTGGCACTCTTGAATGAATACAAAAGATCTAAGAGAGCTCAATACGTTCCCTCTAGAAAAACATGTCCTTCACACTGCCCCCTTGTCAACAGGGATTTAAATGCTGCCTTAGAGGGGTTTGTGCTAAATGTGAGAACACATTTGACACGGTAGAGTGGTGTCAACTATAGCAGGATAAATATTCTAATTGTAACACTCGCACCCACAATAGTTACTTTTAAATCCCACCATTTTCCATGTATATACATGTCAGGTTTAGAGTCAGGAGGTATCAGCATAGCTTGTTTGTTTATTATCTCCAGATTTTAAGCTAAAACAAAGTATGTACTTTCCTTGTGATTACCAGGTGCAGATCGTCTCTATGACAACATTGAAGACATGGTGGGTTATCGTCCATGGCCAATAATGAAGTATTGCTGGCTTTACATTACCCCGGCTATTTGTCTGGTGAGTGAAATATTTTTCTTTAATTCCTATCAGTATTAAAAAGACGTGTAGTGTGAGGTTTTTGTACATAGTATAAATGTCAAAGTGAGCAAGTCTTTTCTGTGAGAACAAAGGAAAATGTAGTTTTGGTTAACTTCTTTCTGGTCTTTTCCAGCAAATTCAATGATGTTTTGAGTTCAGCATCAGTCTTCTTCTGTCCTCTAATGTTATCACTGCCTCTTACTCGTGCTGTAAGTGGTAGGAAGTGAGGATTTAAAAAATGTGAATCGAAGGGAGTTTCCTGAGTATTTCATTAGGACAAACAGGCTTCATCTGAGAGGTCCCAGTTTGGAGGGAGAGGGACACTCCTTCTTTGTTATTAAGGGTCACTAAATAGGTGTTTTACAGAAAAATGTTGCTTACTGTGGGGTGAAACAGAGAGGAAGGAAGGAAAAGGATCATAAAGCCGCCGATGGGTTTATGGTTTATCATACAGGAAACTTAATATGTTTGACATTTAGCAGAACAAATATCATCTTTTTTTTTCTATCCAACTTTCCCTATCCCTCACTTTTCACCTCAAACTACCTCTGAGCCAAAAACAAGGAGGAGGGAATGAGATGGGTACCTAACAAGTAATTGAATATACAATATCAAACGAAGCTGGTCCTTACAATAATATACAAGATGAAGGAAAAAGAGACAAAACTAATTCTACCGTAAATTATAACATTATATATTTCTATAGATCAATGTTTGTGCAATTCAAACCGCAAAAATGTTAACAAAGCCTAGTGGTTGCACTGGATGTACAAAATACCGAACATAACAACAAAGCATGTGGATAACAAACCACCGACGATAACGTGCCGCCCTAACAGCGTCCACTCTTCTGGAAAGGTTCAGATTTTTAGGCCTGGCCGCGAGCTTTACCAAGGTCCGGCTATGATGTTGGGCAATAAGGCTTGGCTCGTGTCACAATTCTTCCCAGAGCTGATTGATAGGGTGGAGGTCAGGGTTTCACAAAGATGTTTTTAGACTGGTATAGTATTGATCCAGGCAGAGGTTAGGCTTTTCAGTTTTTGACCTCCCAAGTGTTCCACGTGCATGATGCCAATCACAAACGAAAGAACAAGGCTGACGGTGACAAAGTGATGTTTCTTTTGCAATTGTACACACAATTGAACTCTAAGCAGTGCAGCCTCCTTGCATATGTACATGACACAGAGGGTGAATAAGTACACATGAGTCACCAATCTCTGAAAAAACATGAGGTTGTTTACCGTAACTAGCTACCTGACATTGGGGATGTACATGTATTTTGACATCATGCAGAACAGGTTCCACTATATGATAGTATGTCTTCTTTTAATTAAATACAGGCAAATGTGCCTTAGGTCTTCATTTATTGTATGGTTTATGATTTCCAGTGTGTGCTTCCATTGTTGTCTGAAGTCAGACAACGGTTTCTTCATGACGCCAGGGATTAAATTCACAAGTAGAAACTGCGACTTTGAGGGGCTCTCTGTTTACTTTTTGTGCCAAGTTTTCTGGAAAGCAGAATAATTCTAAGCCTAAAAAGTGAGCAGCTCTGACGTTAACTCATATTTTATGCTAATGGTCGTTTGTGTATTAAATTATTCCCAGTAAAATGTTGAATGTAGAATCTTTTTCAGAATTCCTGGCAAAGTAGTCCTTGTTAAGATCAAGAACCAGACAGCGTTGTGCAATGGATGAATTTAGACATCTATCTGAATCATCATCTTATCATTTAACATTTAGTGACGAGCTGATGATATAAACCTATATGTATGTGCATGTGAAGCAAACCATTGACTAAGCAGGTGACTAAGCAAACCACTGACTAAGCAGGTGAAACAAGCCTGTCTGCTCTGCAGTGTGGAGGTTCATACTTGAGACTGATTTACAGGCCTATCAGTCTTTCAGCCATGTTTCATTGGACTTAAAATATATGCTACGTTTTCGCTCAGGACTGAAGCTGCTTATACTTTGTGCACTTAGGCACACTGTGTTTTGTGGGCTGTGAAAGTGTTGTTTGTAGCTCATAGAAACGCGTAGCGCGGATTGAGCCTAGTTTTAAGGTTGTTTAGGGTTTTTTTGTATTTTAAGGATAAGGGGTTCCTATTTTTGAATTAATTAATTCAGTTATTGAGCTGAGGCAAAGAAAGCATATGTACCAATTTAGAGTAGGCATAATAATATGTTAATTCCTCTACCTACAGGGGAGACGTTTTTTCTGCAATTAGGTGGAAAAAAATACGTGCATAATGCAAATCTTCATATTGGCAATCGGACAAAATTTGTTGGAAAATATCAGAAAAAAAAATCCAATATACCGCATCCTTAGCCCAAATTGTGAAAAACCTGCCCAGACCAAAAGTACACAAAAGTGGACAAGGCTGTGCAAATAGTTTTGGAAAATATATTATAAATGAAAAGACCCTACTATAGACCTGTAAATTATTCATATGTGTGTTATGTTTATGGGAAGTGGAATGGAATGTGTTAGTAATAAACATAACAATGTTCAAGGAGAACTTGTTATGTTTATTTATAGACTGGACATCACTGGACTGGAAATGTGTGAATTACACTGAAACTTTAAAAAAATAATATATTTCTTTTATATCCTGTCAGGGTACCTTCATCTTTTCATTGGTGAAATACAAACCTCTCAAGTTCAACAAAACCTACATCTACCCGAACTGGGCTTATGCTTTGGGCTGGTTCCTCGGACTGTTCTGTGTTCTCCTGGTTCCTCTGTGGATCATCTTTAAAGTTTCTCGGATGAAAGGGACGATAGGGCAGGTATGTACTCAGTAAAGAAAGATAAATATTAGGAAAACGCTATTACAATCCTGATGTGATCTAGGGCTAAAACAATTAGTCCATTGACAGAAAAATAATCAATTTATCATTTAAGTTGTATTTCTAAATCAAAATGCCAAAAAATGGACTTGTTCCAGCTCCTCTAATGTGAATATTTGCTCATTTTCTTAGTCTTTTATGATTAAACTCAATATATTTAGGTTTTGGACTGTTGGTCAGACAAAAACATGCAATTAAATAATTACATTTGAACTCTTGGAAATAATAAAGGGGCATCTTTCACTATTTTCAGACATTTCATAGAACCAACAATTAATTTAGAAATGAATCAGGAGATGAATCAGAAATTAAAATAATCGTTAGTTGCAACCCTAATGTGATCATTACAATATTAGATCAGTTTATGAAAGCTTTTTGTATGTAAATCTAAAAATGTAAACCCAACTTTGTCAGTTGTTAGGGGAGTTGTGTCCCATGTCTAATAGCTCGATTCTTTTTCTCATTTTAATAATAATTTACAAGCGTACTTCCCGTTTTATTGCTTTAATTCTTACCTATTGTAATTACATAGACTTTGTAGGTGATAATATTGGAAGTAGGTGATAATATTGTGTTGTAACTTGTGCCAAGATTAGGATTCAACAGTACTTTACAAGTTACTTGTTATTGTTGTCTTCTCTACTTTGGTGGAACACTAATACAAATAATAAATATAATACTTGTGTACCATGCCAAGCTTTGAAATTAGTTTTCAAAAGCAACAGCAGTATATCAACTAGGCCCTCCAGTCATGCATGTCACGTAAATGCAGCTGCATGTACTGACACAAATGCTTACCTTGAAACTAATAGAAAGTGTAATAGTGAGAGGCTGGGCTTTTACCTAGGCATTTGTTTGGAGTCAGATTTTATTCCCACCATTTTATTTGACAAGTAAGTCGATTGTCATTAACAATTATTGTCATTATCGGTTCAATTGCATGTTATTTTCTCAATCAAAAGTCCATTACAGTAAAATATACCCACCACTATTCAACAAAACAATTATTCAGATTGCTTGTTTTATCTGACTAAAACATTCAAATCACAGTCATGTGAGACAAAGAAAAGCAGCAAATGTTTTTGAGAGGGTAAAAGGAAAAATTAAAACTATTAATCAATGCTCATAGTTGACGAATAATCTTTTTGCCGTTGGACAAGTGTTTAGTGAACTAATCGTTTCAACTCTAAATATACTCATATATACACTTTGAAAGCACTAATTCAGACAGGACTATATTGTATATTTTAAGTTTTTTCAGGAAGGAAGGATAAGCTCAAAAACCTCAGCCTCCTCATTCATTTCAGTGTACCAATGCAAAGTTAAACTTGACTCTACTCTTGCCAAAAACTCAATGCAACATCATCCAGCAACACACTGCTTCAAATATCTGCACATAAGTGCAAATTCCTGCTAGATTACTCTAAACCTCAAGATGCTGGTATGGCCCAAACAGGTTAGGACAGCCAAAAACTTACCATTAGATTTGACTGGTTGACGTCAGTGAGCTGAGATAATCATCTAGTTCAGACAGCTTGTTCCTGTAAACATGCAATGAGAATGAAAGATTGCTAAATTTTTTACGCTCAAGGCTTCTTCCCCTCGTGTTAAACTGTCGCTACGTTACATTTTACCATTGTGGAACAAATGAATGTAGCACTACTTAATGCTGCATGTGTTGTTTATTCCCTCCTTTTCTGTATGTGTTTCTGCTGACCAGTTTGGGAAAACCTACAGCACTGCACGTCATCATTTTGTCTAATGTGAACTTCTGATTGTTTCTACAGAACATCAGGCAGCTTTGCCGCCCTGAAAACAAGACGCACAGCACAGCAAAGCAACCCGAGCAATGCCCTTTGAACCCAAACAACACTCTTACTCCTGCTGCCAATGAATACAAAGCAAGTGGTGGAGCTGAGATGGAGATGCAAATGTGAGAAACTGAACATTTTTGATAATGTTTTAAATGTGATTTTTTTTTTTTTTAAACTCCAGGTTTTACAAGCTAAGCATTTTTTTTTTGAAATTATAATGAGCAATAAATTCTGAAGACTTCCAGCAGGTCTGCAACCTGCGCAATAAGCAGTGAGTCTTGTTTTACTGTAAAATGTTTCTACTGTAGACCTACATTGTAATATACAACATTGAGAAGACAGAGTTAAAAAAAAAAAAAAAAAAGCAATCCTTTAATGTGTCTGATTACGTCATAATTTTCATGTTTCAGTATGCCATAGAGGATCAGGAGATGCCAAACTTGATTATCACTGCCCACTAACATGCACTGTCGCCACAGATTTTTAGGAAATCTCACCCCCTGAAAAATGGCAAAAAACACATAAAAAAAAATCCCCAGCTACAAAGGTGTGTGTATATATATATATATATATACTGTATTTACACACATACATTTGAAATGGTCTGCCTTATATATTATATTATTATCTGGTTCTATTAGCAATATGTTATATAATTTTATGTTGTTACGTGCATTTACCTGCATACAATTATTACATTAGAATTCCGTGGGGACCATAAACCAAAGTTTGTTACCAACCAAGAAACAAACTTCTTCACAGCTCAGTCTGAGTTTTGCTTTGCTGTCTAACACTCACCCACTACACTCATCATATCTCACTGAATTATGGGTTTTATTTACGGGTATTCATTCACAGTTTATCGTATGGATAAATGTTTGAGTGGATAAATTTTGCAGATTGTACAGATATTCTCCTTAAAATAATACAACAGATATATGAGTTATACTGTGTTTTGCTACCTAAGTTCTTGACGAATGATTGCTCTGCTTAGGTGGTCACTGCCAAGTTTCAATGTAAAGAAAGTGAGACTTATGCCAAGCGTTTCAAGGGTTCCACAAGTAAAAGTCCTATTTTTTTTCTATATGAAAAATGCACCCATTTCTCACAAACCACATATCTTCCGAACATTCTTACATTTAAATGCCATTTCTTTGTAACTTAACTTGTAACAATTTTTCTAATTTGTTTGTCTCACCAACACACTCTTGCGACATCTGGCAGCAGAGTGTTAACATTTGCCAAACTGTGTCGACGTTTTAAACTAACATCAACAAACGTTCGCAAAAGCCCTACCTAACTAATATTCATAATGCTAAATATGTTTGATAGCTGATTACAGATTACACATTGCAGTGCACATTAAACAATTCAGGAATTTTAATACCTTCCCTTTGAGATTTGAGATAAATTCAACAGCTACACTGCATTTCGACCCTGACTGTAAAAACAAAGCAGTCTGAACTTGCAGTTCTGATTCAAGCCTTCATCAAAAAGAAAAACTTGAACAAAACAAATATGATTACAAAAATGAGGAAATATTTCTGGAACCCACCGCTCTGCCCACAGGAAATGTATCGTTTGACAGATGTTTGAAAAAGTCTTGATTTAATGTTGTGGTAACAAGAAATTAAGACATACCTCAGTGTCATACATGCACCATTTCTGGTAGTTAAACATTGGACCCCACAGTAGTTGTTTTTATTAATGTTGTAGAGATCCATGACAGCTGATTCCCAGAAAATGGACTTTGAATTCTTGGCAAGGTCAAAGATGTATTGACAGGAACGTTTAGTTTAGTTTATTTCAGTCATTTTCAACTTATACAACTAAAATACACTTTAAAAAAATAATAACTAAACAATAATAAGTCTTAGATTATTACACCTACCCTTTTTACATTCATTATTTTGTACAATTCTCATTTAATGTATTGATTTATGATGATTCATGACAGCTGCTGACCTAACAATATGCTCAGACATAATATGTGTTATGACAATTTAAGAAAAAGTCTAAAAAGTTGTAACCACATTGCACCTTAAGTACAAATTAATGTTCTAACTATTATAACTAATGTTCTGCTTCCATAGAGAGTTAATATTAGAGGCTCTCCTTCAGGTCTGCTTTTTGATAATCCTTCTAGTCTTATTGTATATCTTTGACAGCTGTTATTTTAACATATAAGATTTAATTCCCAACACAAGTAAATCACAAAGATTGCACATAGGCAGGTGACTTAATGTGGACTTTGTATAAGCAATGTAAACAATTTTTTTGTCAAATTTTATCCATGCTATGAGAAATCAATAAATTCTATATTTTGCGGATTTTGAATTCATTTTGCATTGCATTTCTACACTACATATATTTAAATTCAAATTGTTTTTTATTGTGAATTGTTGTGGACTGGAATTATTTTTTTATGAGACACAGATAGTTTATTATTAGTTTTCCTTTACTGAGTACGTGAGGAACCAGAACAAACCTAACTGTCTCCCTGGTCTTGTGAACCTACTCCTTTTCTAAGTAAAGGAACAAGTTTATACTGTAGGACATTTCTCTGTTACAAACTGAAAGGGAATTGAAATCACAATATGATTGACAGTGGTGAAAAGTAACTGAGTACATTTACTCAATTCTTCCCATTTCTTGCTACTCTACTACATTTGAAATATTGTACTTTTTACTTCACTACATTGATTTACCAGCTAGTAGATCATTTCTATAATATGGTATCATTACTTTAACTTAAAAGCACAGTACTCTATGTCATTTTCTGTCACTTGAGCAGAGGGTCCTAACCTTTTACCTTAAGGGACCCCTTTATCTTTTATTGAGTATTTGACGACCCTGACTTACATTAAGTAACATATTTTATCGATAATTTATATTATATTCAATACGCATGTGAAGCTTTGGTGACCCCCAATGGGTCCCAACCCCCAGGTTGGGAACCACAGCACTAGAGGTCTCTCAATCAAAACAATAACAAAAGACCACTGTCGTGAAGCAGCGTGGGAACCTGGGAGTTTATTATTCAGATTCTCCCGGTTAGGATTCATTCATTGTTCATTGTTAAGGAGCTTTTCCAGTGCAGTGCAGTTTATCAGTTGTTTTGTACTGTTATTGTTATACATTGAATATAATATGAAATATCTATAAAATAAGTCACTTAATCAGGGTTCTTCAGTTTACTCAATGATAGAAAAGGGGTACCTTCAGGAAAAAGGTAAGAAATGATCTAAACCACTGGTCTAGATCATTTCAGGGTTGGTTGCAGTGTATGTGTGAAAGTGGCTTCAGAGTTTTGTCTGCAAAGAGTGAAAGCTGAAAAATCTGCATTGGCAACAGACAAGCTACAGCGGCTGCAGTCACGCTGCACTGAAAGGAAGTATCAAAGATCTAAAGTGTCCCCTGCAGTGACCTTAAAATACTGAGTTGTGCAGAAATAATCATGGAGGAGCAGAAAATGTCAAATGGCAGAACTGTGTTTTTGCTTAGGCCAACTGATAAAGAGATAATATACTATGGGCAAGTATACTTATCACCAACTCTATATACATAGAGGAGAAGTATATGAAAGCTTACATATATAGAGGTAATTCACGCTGAAAACAGCATAGTAATATCTGAAAAACAGCTACTCATCATAGATTGTCATGGTAGTATTACATATTTAACACTTGGACAATGATCTTTCAAACATGCTGTCATGTAAGTGTTATTATCACACGTCATACTGTAGATTACTGCAGATTAAATGAATACCTGAGTAAAGCCTGACAAAGTTTTTTTTGCCTCGGCCATAGCAATAATGATGAATGGCAGGCCATTTAGCACTTGAACTCCTATAGTATTGTGGTAAAAGCAACTGAGCACATAAAAGAAATGTCAGATTTGTGCATTGTCATGGTTTGGCATTTTGAGAGGCCTCAAGAGTCCTTCAGCCTTGGCATGCTTTATGTGAGGAGGCCCTTGGTGTCTGGAGGTTAAGATAAGATGTGGACCTTGTAGATGTTCCAGAGTCCCATGGTTTAGTTAAAAAAACAAAGGGTGATGGAGCCTTTGCAGTACTGGCTCCTCAGCTCTGGGACAGACTTCCACTGAGAATCAGATTAGACTACACTGCTGTGTTCATGTGCTCTTGGTTTTATTTTTTTGTTGAGTTATTGCGTGTGTGTGTGTGTGTGTGTGTGCGTGTGTGTGTGTCAAATGAAAATATGTGTAGGCTATGTGTGTATGTTTCATTATTTACTAGGGCTGCAACTAATAAATATTTTCTTTGTCGATTAAGCTGCTGATTATTTTCTTGATTAATGGTTTGATCTATAAAATGTCAGAAAATACTGTCCCAGTTTCTCAAAGTCCAAGGTGATGTCTTAAAATGTCTTGTTTTGTCAGACCAAAACCCAAAGATATTCACTTTAAATTTATATAAAACAGAGAAAAGCAGCTAATTTCCATATTTGAGAGCAGCATGAACAGCATTCTCTGCAATTTTTGCATGAGAAATAACTTAATGATTCATCAATTATGGATATAGTTGCCAAGTATTTTATTATATTATATATATATATTATATATATTATATATATATATATATATATATTATCTGACGAATCGATAAGTCGACTAATCATTGCAGTTCTATTATTATCCTCTTAAAATTGTCCCTAATATTGCTTGTGTTTTGAATTTCCTTTCCCTGGATAGCTCATTGTGCTTTTGGCTCAAAAGTGCTCTATAAATAAAATGATTATTATTCTTAAATAGTCTGGACCAAGGCTAACACAACATTCTTTTGATTGCACCTGGTGGCGTGACAATTCTGTATGCCATGGGAAAGACTGTATAAAGTTGAGGGAATGTAATGTTTTTGGTACGTATCTGCATGTTTGTACCATGGTCTTTTTCACATCAGATTTGTGTTGTAATGAACTTATATATTCAGGTACGGACAGTTATTGACAGTTATTCCTTTATTCAGTGCAGATTGACCTGAAACAAGTTTTCCACATTACGTACATAAAAAGTGTTATGTAACTGTCCCTTTGAGTCCAAACAGGTTTAACTTGGATTATTGTCTTCATCGCGTGAAACACTCACATACAAAAGAAGTCTCAATATTCTTCTATAAATCAACATAATATAAATATGAGTTCACTATAAAAAGTATTGTACTAGAAGGCAGGTACTTGGACTTTAAATTCAATAAAGAACATAAGCAGCTAAGAAGCAAAAAACCCCCAGCTCACTCAAAAGATAATTATCTAGAAATCCTGTTATGATTTATTATACAAAACCATATTGTCATACTGAAATTTGAGATGACAGGTTAACAGGATAATCTCTATTCTTGACTGTTTTAAAATGAGTTTTGCTTCGGGTAAAAATCATTTAATACCTTGTCCAAATAGGAATTAGTCACACCTAATATATCACTCTCCCCTTTGTCGCTTGAGAAGCATGGGTTTTGTAAGCGGCACACTTTTGGCTCATATCTAGAGGTCCCCCTTGTGGCTAAAATACCTTGCAGTCTGTTAAATATCTTGCTCTGTACTCATCTGCATCAGACAAACCCAAGCCAGTCAATCCAAACACTCAAGGATCTATGACACGGTTGCCATTAGACCGTTTCTCCCTCAGTGGCATGGCAGACTCTCTGTGCAGACCGTACCATCTCCCGCCAAAGACTCCTTCACACATAGTTAAGGAGCGTGGCAAATGGGGAAGCAAAACAGAGTTCATTCTCTCAGTGGCTGGTGCTATTGTTGGACTTGGAAATGTGTGGAGATTTCCATATCTATGCTACAAGAATGGGGGTGGTGAGTATTTCTGTTTATTATTGTCTCAGTTTAACATTGATACCCCAACCTTTTAAAAAAGTGCAGTATAGTGTCAGAAATGATGGTAAACGGTTAGAGTAGGGGTGTCGTGATATACAGGTATTGACAATAAATGTGATATAAAAAACTTAATTAACTAATTAATTATTAATTAATTAATTAATTATATATATATATATATATACATATACATATATACAAAAAAAGAGAGACAAAATGCACTGTTAACAAAGTTAAAGATTACACTTTTTTCAAATTTTCTATACATATCGAGACATCATTTCAAAGGATTTTGGCCACGATAATGGTGTAGTGAAAGTCTGATATCGTGACAGCCCTATGTTAAGAGTGTGGTTTTATTATTCAACAAGGAACTGATATAAAATTTACTTGTTAGGTAACCTCTTGAAGTTGTTGTGTAAAAAATTTTTCTTTTCAAATCACAGTGGATTCACACAAACACAAACTGTTGTTTTATCCCTTGATGTACTGCCACAAACCCTGAAGGCATTATAAATTTCTCCGACTTTCTGTCTGTGTCTCTCTCTCTGATTCACATCTGATGATTAAAGACTTGACAGGTTATGAAAGGTTGTGTAAATAACGTACTGCCCGTGTTTGTGCTAGAGCAGAGTCACATTCTTTGCTGAATCCCTCCTTTATTTAGAAAACTATTCATGCTCCTTTGGCTTATTTTAAAACCCCTCAAAATTTAGGCTCTGTAAACAACGGTGAAGTGAGCGTTTCATTGTGATACTTCAAGTAAGGTGAGATATTTCGATTTTTTTAAATCTAGTTTAAGGAAAATTGTCACAGTGTAAAGAACACACCACCGTATGCATACAATCTGAGTAATTATTTTAAAACTTTTTTATGCAATCAGTGGCATCTGCATTTCCTTTTATCACAGTCCAATATCATGGCACTAGATTTGTGCAATCTGAGCTAAGGAATTAACATTTGCAGTTAAAAAATTTAATTAATAGTGATACTTTACCTAAACAAAATTCGATAAATACAACTGCAGTGTGGTTAGGCTAAATACAAACATCAGCTATCTAATGTAATTTCCTATATTTTCATCATATGTACTTCATCACTCCTCTCATTGGTTTGCAAACATCCAATTTCAAGGACCCCTTAAATTGTCAAGTATGACAAATGTTAAGTTGAAAAGCTCATGAGCTAGGCTATATTTTCATTATTGCATCCCCTCATGGCTTTTAGATCTGGTTTTAATATGAATTTGAATGTGTTTCTAATAATTGGTTAAATGTGCACAGTAACTATGCTCAAGTTATTACGTACACACAACACCTGTCAAAAACAGTTGGGATCTTGGCTGCAGACACTTAACTGCATTATGTGAAGTAATGCCCGCTACTGTCAGTGTGTGGATGATACTCACACATCCAAGATCAACACAACAATTCAGATTGGAGAGTGTGAGTGGAGGCAAATTTGGAAACTAGCGATCTAATCCAAGCAATAAATAGATGCAGCAGAGTGGATATCCTCCGAAATTAAAAAGAAAAGAGTTCCAACTGAAACTACACCTAAATCTGACATTTGAGATATGTTAATGCTTAAGTAAATGAGAGCTTAATCGATAAGTCAAGTAGGCTATCAAGTAGGCTATTTATAAAGTGACAGATGGTAGTCTGCATCAATTTGGATAATTGATTGTTTAAATCAATTTATCAAATAACATTTTCAGTCTACCATTCTCTGGTTTCAGCTTCTCAAATGTGGATTTAGTAACGTGTCTATTTTGATGTGTTAGATCACCCCTAGACAGATAGATAGATAGGCAGATAGTTGGGACAAAACCAGGCTCATGTTAGTTAAATTAAGGTTTCAGGATTTATTTCATAGGCATATTTTTTTTTTTTTTCATAAACATATTTATTTATTTAAAATTTAATGAAATGGCATTCCATAGTTTTTAGACATGTTTTTGCGATCATTTTTTAGATCTTGGTAGTTTTTAACTATACATTTTAACCGGAGGATGAAGGATTTTCGTCATCGGATGTTTGGATCTTACGTTATCAGAGAAACAAGCTGAGCAAATGTTAGTTGCAGCCGAAAAGCTTTGGAGATGTTTAACGTGAAACTGCTTTAGTCAGTGTTTTCTAATTACCCAGTCAATTTGTTTTGGAGAGGAGGAGACCTCTGCGGATAATTAGGCTCCCGGTAAAAACCTCCTGAACAGTGAACAATGAAGTAACCCTAACCAGGAGAAGCTGACGCCAATGACGGCAATGGTGGTGCAGACAACAACTCCCATGATCACACGCTACTTCACGACACCACCAAACACCGTATTTTGTTGTAGTTTTGATTGAGAGGCCCCTAGTGGCAGAAAATTACACATTGTGCCTTTAAAAGGATAATATGAACAGTCATGTATACATTTAAAGTGAAAGTCAAATATCCGAGGAGTAACAGAAATTTGAAAAAAATGTGATTATGGCGCTCTTTGTATTTTGTATTCGTAGTATACCATGTCAGCAATGCTTTATTTATACTTGCAGGTGCATTCTTCGTACCTTACATCCTTTTCCTTGTGACCTGTGGTATTCCTCTGTTCTTACTGGAGATATCACTGGGCCAGTACACCAGTCAGGGGGGAATAATGTGCTGGAGGAAGATCTGCCCCTTGTTGGAAGGTGAGTTATACCTGTCAGAAGTTAAGTCATTTAAGACATAAGTAATACGTGAACGCAATGTTGCTAAAATCTTCTGTTGTTTGCAGGTGTGGGACTTGCCAGCCAATTGATCATTTTCTATGGATGTATCAGCTACATTGTGATCTTAGCCTGGGCTTTTCTCTACCTCTTCTCCTCCTTCTCTGGAGAGCTGCCGTGGGCCACATGTAATAACACATGGAATACAGGTTAATAAAAAAACATTATAACTAGGGGCTTAATTGTATTTGTTTAAAGTATTTATAAATTTATTGGACTTATTAGTGAAAGATTCATCATGTACACAATTAATTTGGATAGAAGGAAATGCTGCATTAATTAATTGCATTTATTTAAGTATGATGTCTGATATAGGTAATTGGTTACTGTATTAGTATGCAGCAATTCATTGATAATGTAGTGCTGATCTAATAATGCATTAATTGAGCATGTATTTTCAGTCTTAACTGTGTTTAACAATACTTTTTTATATATTTTAGAGTCTTGTGTGGTATTGAACAACTATAATGCCACTGCCAACTGGACCTTGCCTGTGAATGCAACATCGTCTATACTAGAGTTTTGGCAGTAAGTTTTTATCCAAATGAGATTGAATTGAGTAAAAAACTTGTCTCCGATTATCAAAGGATAACAACATAAATAAACTTGAGTAATAAAGATGTGCTTTTTGCATTTTAGTGTGAACCAAAACAGAGCTTTTCCAAAATTATATTTTATATCTTTTCAGACACATTGTGAGGTATTGTCTGGCACTGGCAGTAATGTTAAAGGCCCGACACGTCCCTGCTCCGCTCTTATTTTGGCAGGGCCTTTAACAACTTCAAAACAACTTTTTAACGTTTTTATTCTTCAGTTATTTTCTATGAATTCAGTCATTTAAGATGTTCTGGTCTGTGTGTGTTCAAGTACATATGTATATACTGTATATTCCCATATCAACAACTTGCGAGTCTTGGCTGATATGAGGTGTCCATAATTATTTGGTTTTTAGGCTCTTCCATATTATTAAGTGCCAAGTTGGATTCATCAGAGCTATATTTATTCAAAGTTATTAATCCCAATTGTAATGTATGTATTGCTACAGTATAATGTCAATGCAGAGTATTTTTATCCCGCTCCAAGTCCTAAACATGGGAGTTGTTTTCCATCTCTAATCTCTATCCAATATGACGTAAATGCAGCATCAGTGCTGAACAGCTTTACTCTCTGGCTCGTTACGATCAAAGACATCACACTCAAGCACAGGTGTTTAGATTTATTTTGGCTGATTAGACCTCTTGTCAGGTCTATGTGGACATGTACAGACTGTGTTTGATTGACATCTCGGTCAATCCTTTAATAGTTTTTGGTAGCATCAGTTAGGGCGGGATGGTTTAGCACAGCTCCCCCTAAATTCACCTTGAAAAGGGGGTCTAATCAGGCAGAATAATGAATAATTCCTGTGTATTGAAGGTGTGAAGATCCCTTAATTGCACATTCAAGCACGTATAATTATGAATAGTTAGCCGAGCTTCAACATCATTAGACCTTTCATGATGGACTTTTTAACTTGTCAATCACAGATTTAACGCTAATAGCGACTGCATTCCATTTGTGAATGAGATTTCCAAAATATATCAAAATGTCTAAACGTATTTTTATCAGCATGCATAAAACTGAGTGAGCAAAGATTTGACTTGCTTACCATTTTCTAACCTTTTAGGTCAGTTGGTTTAGTCAGTTTTAGGAAGAAATTTAAAAAAAAGAAATAAAAATGAGAGTTACGGACATGCTACTCATAATTGTTTAACAATACCGTGGTCCTTACAGACGAAGGGTGCTCAATATATCCACTGGCATAGAGGCCTTGGGAAACATACAGCAGGACCTTTCTTTGTACCTTCTTCTGGCCTGGGTCATCTGCTACTTCTGTGTCTGGAAAGGAGTGAGATCCACAGGAAAGGTAAGACTGAAATGACAAATCCTGACTCAAAAGTGTCATGTTATGTTTATTATTCTTCATCTCCCACACTTTTGATTTCTTTATTTAAAGTCCTACATGTAACATTATTTTTGTGTTGATTTTGGCGGTCCCTGTGGACAAAAGTGGTTGTGTTTACGAGCACCAGAGTGGAGAAAACCTAATTTTACTGCAGGAGTGACCTTCACCTCTCAGTCCTGGTTCTGGTTCTCCTGTGCCCCCCAGCCGCTGCGGGCAATGCAATATGGCCTGGGCCTCAAGCAGCATGGTCTCGGTGTTGGCGGTGCCGGCGAAGTAGTGGCATGAAGTTCTGCTCCTGGCTGGAGTAGGAGCCGCTGCTTCCTGTCCGCGGCAGAGGCCCCGCTGGAGTGTGAGATGAAGGAGTTTCTGGTGAACCTGCCGGAATAGAAACCCAGTGGCACCAAAGGCGATAATTAAGAATAAATATATAGTAATAGCTAATCTTCTCGCTGATGCTTTCATTTACTTATGTAGGTTATATAGAGGCATCAGTAATGCATTGGGACGGTTTTTAACCACTTAAAAGTTCCTCGTAATAACCAACGCCAGATCAATGCAGCGTAGCTAAATAAAAAAATGTATTAAAAAGATGTAAGGTGTATAACTAACGATTGCTTTTTACCAGCCAAGAGCGATGCAAGACAGGAATGGCCAACTAGCTAACTGCAACCTAAGATAAGCTAATGTTAGCCAGGTAGCTGTAACTAAACTACTCGGCATGGATTATCCATTTGGTGGGCTAAACTTGAACGACACATTACCTACTGAGATAATATGCAAAAGATATCAATGACAGGCCTAAGCTACAACTGAATTTCTTCTCTACTAATCTTTTATAATCATTGGCTTAAATGTGACCTACGTCCTCAGGCGGCTGCCAAAGCACCACTTAACTCTTACATGTTCACAGGTTTACAGGTATACAGGTTTGCCAATACTGTGACAATGATGTTTTGCTTTTACTTACCTCAGACCTGCAACAACATGCAACTCTCACCTGCCAGTTTATGTCAAGCCGAGAGCATTGAAAGACAATAATAAAGTCTGATGCGCTTCACCTTGATGTGAGAAGTGACTATAAGCCAATACTCCCATTTGTTAGGTGTCAGATACTGTGTACGTTGTCATATTCGGATATAACATTGAATAGACTCGAAATTGACTTCCCAGGGGTGGACTTCTCTTTATACATCCATGCGTGGAGTGGATGAGCAGAACTAGCGTGAGGTCTGTCATTACGAAGAAGTGAACAATTAACGTTGACAGACAAATTCTTCTGGGTGTGTGTGCCCCAAAGTAGTGTGATTCACTCCCTTTGCCCTCATATTTTTCCCCCCAACGCCTTAGTTTCAAACTATATAAGTAGATCCTCTCGCACGATAAGAGTTGCCGCATTCTTGGCTTTCCTCACCTCATTGACTTTGTAGTCAACATGTTATATGTGTTGTAACTTCTGCAGCTGCAGCTGCTTTATTTCAAAAACTACCAAAATAATGACCAACTGACGTCACAGCATTAATCCTAAAATCCTAACTTTTCAACAATTACAGGTTATAAAGGTAGTTTTCTTTCATTTGTAACAAAATAATTTTCTTCTTAAATGTAGGCTACCTACTTCACAGCCACATTCCCCATCATCATGTTGGTGGTGCTGTTCTTCAGAGGAATGACCCTTCCTGGAGCCTTCATTGGCATCAAGTACTACCTGTACCCCAATCCTTCGCGGCTCGTTGATCCACAGGTATCATTCACCCTATATTCTAATTTTCATTGGATTATTCTAGGAGTATAATAATCTGTCACTGGTTCATAGGTTTGGATGGATGCTGGAACCCAAATATTTTATTCCTATGCCATATGTTTGGGATGCCTGACTACGCTTGGGAGCTACAACAAGTACAACAACAACTGTTACAGGTGAGTACTTCAAGATATGATTGAGAATAAAGTGTTTTAATGGCTGGCTGCACTTGTATTCCGTTATAAATAAATCACTATCAACATTCTATATCTGATGGCTGTAGTCTTGCATAAAAAACAAAAAGCTCCTTGTTTATATGATTTATGTTGGCTTTAATTTATTTGCATCAAATGTTTTGCTTAGTTTAATTTGTTACGAGTTATTTTAATGTAGTTTAAATAGCAAGGTATCTGTAAGCATGTTGTGCATATTGTTTTACTGTAATACTTTAACAGGTTTGTGTTACCAAGAGAGAAATAAAGACACAGTGCATTGTTTCTGATTCGCAGAGACACCTTCTATCTTTGCTTGTTGAACAGCGGGACCAGCTTTATATCTGGCTTTGCCATTTTCTCAGTTCTTGGCTACATGTCACAAAAGCAGGGTGTGGACATTGCTGCAGTTGCTGAGTCAGGTAAACATGTGAATATACTCTTGCTTATTAAACATACTTCAAACTATATGAAGTTGGGTGTTTCCTCACTTTCATTTTCAGTTTTATCTTTTATGATTTTCCGTATAAAATTAGATAAACGACACTGTGGCAGACAGCAACGGTTTACTCTCTGTTGTTTTCACTCTGCAGGCCCTGGCCTTGTGTTCATAGTCTACCCACAAGCTGTGACCCTTCTGCCGTGGCCTCAAGTCTGGTCCGTGTGCTTCTTCATCATGATCATCTTGTTAGGAATAGACGGACAGGTCAGCTGCAGCCTTTCCTACGTTGCCCAAAAAAAGTCCTCCGATGTTTCTTCTTTTGTTAACTTGTCTCTTCACTGACTTGTCTTTTTGCCATTCTCCAGTTTGTCGGGCTTGAAAGCATCATAACCTCTCTGTCGGACGTCTTCCCTTCCAAGATCCGTCAAGGATATCGCAGAGAGCTTCTTCTGCTGCTGATATGTGCCTTTAGCTATCTATTCGGTCTCTTATTGGTGTCACAGGTGAGCTGTAAGAATTCATCATGTGAGAGTTATTTGCAGTCTGATCAATTAACACCCAATACACAACATGCAAACTGTGTATTTTACCATGTTTTCCTTATTTAGGACTCACATCAATGGGACCTGTTTACTTGCACAAAATAAAAGACAATTGCTATTCTCACCAATTAATTGCTTGTTTTAATATTAGGCCGGCGCATACATTCTGCAGATCTTTGATCACTATGTCTGCAGTGGTCCCACTCTGCTTCTGATGGCAGTCTTCCAGTCAGTGGTTATTGGATGGATTTATGGTAAGAAACAGCTGTCAATGGTCGGCTTCAACTGTCTAGTTTTTATATATCACATTGACATCACCCTGATTGAACAATCTTAAAACCAGTTGTGATGATTAGATGGTGTTAAACCTTTGACCACAAGGTGTAAGCAGCGGTTTGTGACCTGATGCATAAAGGCAAGAGGCTTGCTACAAGAGAGGAAGGAGAATGTCCGTTAGTTAGTTAGTTAGTTAGTTAGTTAGTTAGTTAGTTAGTTAGTTAGTTAGTTAGTTAGTTAGTTAGTTAGTTCAGTTTAGGGCTTGTGCCCTTTTGCTTGGAGGCAGCATGGGAGGGACTAAGGCTTTAGTAACCCTAAGCGAAAATATGTATTTTTTTTTTCTTCCTTTCATTATTTTCCTCCTTTTTTTGCTTTCCTTTTCGCCATTAAGGATTAAATATATAATATATTCAAATATTTCATTTTTAATACAAAACAGTGCAAAACAAGTAGAATTGAAGCAGGCCAACAGAACTGGACGAAGACAAATAGCAAAGTGTATACAATACATGTGTGTATGTGGGGGGGGCTTGCGGCTGGTTGGTAGTCAGGGTGTATGGTGCAAGTAAAGCAAGATTTAAAAATAAACAAATGAATAAATAAAATAGAACAATGTAAGTAAAACCTGTAAACCCAACTTGGTCTAGCTGTGGACACACAGTAGTTGTAGTTACGGTAAAGGTTAGGTAAACATCCCAGGGGGGAACTGCAGCTAGACCCTTTTCTGTAAACCTGCTGACGTTGTTAATTAAGGACCCAGTTCAACATATCCAGAATGAACAAAACACCAATCTCCCAATTCCATAAGATGTGTTAATTATAAAGGCTTTAAATAGATTATGTTCTTTACCTGAAAAACTGTATAGTATGTGTGAATTCTTTTTCTCTGTCTGTCTAGGTGCCGATCGCTTCTGTGACAACATTGAGGACATGATTGGGTACAAACCTCTATCACTGTTCAAGTACAGCTGGCTGTATGGCACCCCTCTTATTTGCAGTGTAGGTTTTTAAATGAGGACAGAATTAATTATATTTTTGATCCAACCGTTTGTATAATTGTGATTTGCTTCTCTTTAAAGGGCACATTTGTGTTTATGCTCCTGAAATACACCCCCCTGCGGTTCAACAACTCCTATGTGTATCCTGGGTGGGCGTACTGGATCGGCTGGTTTCTAGCCATGTCATCTGTTGTGATGATTCCTGTGACTATGATCTGCAAACTGGCCAAAGAAAAAGGGACTCTCTGGCAGGTCAGTGGTTGTTTTTAGTGTCATTTTATAGTTGTTTTCTTGCAGAAGCATTTGAAGTTTTTTTACTTTATTGGAACTTATTTTTTGTTGCCTGTGCATAGTGCATGTTCTTCTGCAAGTGCTATTCTTTGACATTAGTTATATTACTTATATATATATATATATATATTACTTTCCTTTTAGCGCATCAAGGCAAGCTCCCAACCTTTAGATGACCTTCCAATGGAGACAAAGTAAATCGCAAGCATCACCGCCTCACTGCATGTCCGTGATGGTGGACAAAACAGCAACGTGTAATGAAATACGAATCCCTTTTGAAATAATTTCTTCCTTTTTTTGTATTTCAAAAATATGTAGAGCAGGCTGTTTTTATATGTATATGGTGGTTAGTTCTCATTTCCAGAATTTTTTTTTAAGGTGTGGTGACCTATCCAAATACTATATATTATATGTCTAATATTGGACTTTTTTTATAAATTATATTTGGAATTGTTACAGATACTGAATGTACAAGATACTACATTGAGTTGCAAACTATTTTTTTATAATCCATGTCTGAAATACCTCAAAACCTAAAGGACAACAAGGTTATCTCTGCATTTTTTAGCCCATCCACTACAAACTTCTACGTTATTGACATCTATAGGCATAACTGTCGTTTGAGCTTGTTAATATAGCCACTGTTCACCTCACATGGTATCAAAATGAACTTACTGAGACTTTGAATTAGTTTTAAATTTACAAAGTGTTGCCTGAAATCTTAAAGTGCGTAAACCATCACTAATACGTCAGGTGCTTATATATGCCTGCTCCCACTTTAGACCTGAGAACACTATGTATTAATTTAGCAGGTGAAAAACATCATAAGTTATTACTTGTTTATATGAAGACTTTAAAGAGTTGAACATGGCAATGCGTCGGTATGTGTGGCAAAATGATCTGATTAACAGGCAAATACACTGGTATGTTCCTTTTAAATGGTTTACTCAAGCTCATCTCATTTTCTTAGCGACTGATATTGACTTGAGAGAAATTGGTGTCTTTCCCTGTCTAATATTTCATGCTTTCAGTTTGTTTTACAACAGATATTAAACTAAATAAATATTAGTATTTAACTACTTGATGCTTGAATTTATAATGCAAATCCTATTGTGCCTTAAACACTATGTTTCCTTTTCCTTGGATTACCCTATTAATGTTTTTTATATATATATATATATATACAACATGTCTTTATACATAACTTTACATTTATACAATAAAATACTCTGTGGCAATATGGCTTGTTCATTTCCATGTATACATGCAACTGAAAAAAAGTTAAATTGTTTGACTCTTCACTAACTAGTGATAAAAATATCGACTAAATTTGCTTGCTGTTAACTTTTTTTCTTCCAAAGATTACTCGTCTACTCAAACAGTTCTTACCGTTTTACTTTTGTGTCTAAGTGCTAAACATATTGACATTATTTTTAACAGCCCTCAAGCATTATACAAAACAATAACTAATTATTTTATTTCCAATTTCTTCATTCCACAGCAATTTTCTATCAATTTGAGTGCAGTCTTTTCTTGATAATTGTTTTGTCAAAAAACATTAGAAAACTCCCAGGATTCAATGTAACATCTTCAAATGTTTTTTTTTTTTTTTTTTTTTAAATCAAATTAACAAAACCAAAATCTATTCAGTTTACTGTAAAGACCAAGAAAAGGAGAAAATTCTGAAATGTATTAACCAGGACAGATCCAAGTCTTGCTGTCAAAATAGTTGCCAATTCATTTTCTTGTCGATTAGTCGATCAACTAATCAATTAATCGTTGCAGCTCTACTTTTTTCAAAGTGATATTTAACTGGGTTTAAATAGTTTTACTGTTCCTCTATCTTTCAGTTGGTACTAGTGTAATACTGTCATGAATAAGTCAGTTTTACACAAGAATTAGAGACACTGAAACATTTAACAAACATTTATTTCATTAAAAAAAAAAAAAAAAACAGTAAAAAAAATAATCAGTATTTGTTTAATTGGGTACATTAGTTCTGAGGATTTTGATATCATCGACGGGCCGATCTTGACCGCTTGTCTCCACCATCCCAATCCGGTTCAGCACGCCCATCCCCTGGCATACTCTTCCAAAAATACTGTGCTTTCCATCTAACCACTGAGTGGGTCCAAGAGTGAAGAAGAACTGGCTTCCGTTTGTGTCCGGTCCTGCGTTGGCCATCGCCAGAATACCAGCTCCTAACAAATGAAATAAGAGTTACACTTTTGTGACTTTTTGCTGTTAAAAGTCCCATAAGTGTCACATAAATATTAAATAATGTTCCAATGAATCTAAATTGGTCAATTTTAAAATCAGATTTATCACAAATCAAGAAATTCTTGGAGGCAAAACAGCAACAACTTTTGCATAATATTTGGTATAAATCAACTTCAATAAATGTATTTGAATATCCACTTAGTTGCCAGTTTATTAGGTACACCTCGCTAAAACTAACGCAGTTTAATACCACAGCAAAGCAACAAATTCTGCCTTTATTTATAATTTTTAAAAAACACAAGATATTAAGGACTCGGTACTGAAACAGATAATAATAATAATAATAATAATAATAATAATAAATTAAACTGTAAAAGGGTGCAGAAGCCTTTTATTTATTTTCCCAACCTACATTTGTCTCCTCCTCATCTACCACCTTGTATTCAATTTGGTATTTTTTTTATTACTGAAATTACCTGTGAATTTCAGTTCTGGGTTCAGCTCATCTTCAAACTGTTTACCAAATATGGAGGCACCACCACGACCTGTTAGAAGAACAAAAGATCAGTAAACTACAGATTAACTTTTAAGTGAGGTAACTGAACAAGACAATAAAAAATAATAAACATGGAACTGTGAAGTTCAATATGGCTCTGTATATATTCCACTCTAGTTGTTTTGTCAAAAAGGTCAAGTTTGGATTAATAATTATTTTTCAGGGTGACAAGTTTAAAGTAAGTGAAGTTAATGTAATTGATAATAATTGATCAAGGGGGCTTATACTACATTTCCCAGCAACACTTTATTTTATAGAGCTGATTATGTCCTGAGAATTTCTGATTAATTTCTTGAAAGTTACCTTGGAAGAACTATATAATTATGTAAGAATAAAGACAAAGTTCTGAAACGGTTTATTCAAATTACAAGTTCAAATTAAAAGTTGTTCATTTCCAGAAAAACCTCTTTGAGAGAACTGCTCCATTGAATAAATAATCATGCTTCATTCATTTTTTTTAAAGAGAATTCTCCATATATGTTGAATTGTACGTTTGCCTGTACGTTTCACAATTCTAATTGAACACCTCAACTAGTGCCAATTGCGTAGTTCTTTCCAGGAAACTGTCACTAGCCCAAACCATAAAAAACAGATATAAAGTGTTGTATGTGATGAACCCGCCTGTTCCAGTAGGGTCTCCTCCCTGCACCATGAAGTCTTTGATTATTCGGTGAAACTTGGTGCTGGTGTAGTAGCCTCTTCTGGACAGCTCGGCAAAGTTCTTGCAGGTCTTGGGTGCCTGTCTCCAGTACAGCTCCACCACAACCGTCCCCATCCTGCAATGCATGCTCAATATGAGTATTCAATCAGCGTGTTTCAACAGCACAGGCAGTACTCTGACGGGATGTTAAAAATGATCCAAAACCTTAGAATACATTTTAGTATCGTCAAAGTTAACCCAGCAAGCCCAACGCTTAGCTAACATCACACTACTGAGAGCTAGCTTAGCGGAGTTAGCGTTCAGCGGTTTTTATAAACTTACGTCGTGTCCAGAGTCACTGTTGGCGGCTGCCATGTGTCTGCAGGTATCCCCGACATTATCACTCCAAACAGCACACTTCAGTAGTCTTCAAACAGACTAGTTTGAATAAAAAGTGAATGTTTTATCAGCCGAGCACATTCATTCAAATCATTTCAGGGGGAGTTTCTTCTTCTGTGGTTGCCGCTCGTTTCCTCGCAACACACTGCCCTCTAGTGAGCACATGTGTTTTTCCTGTACATTTCAAGTAATAGTCTATTTATACCATTCCTGCATTTTGAATACTAATTCCCATTTTTCAGCAATAATATTACTTACACTATTGTATTATTGTAGTATACACATTTTATATATTTATTATTTCTATGTTTACATATTTATTGTTGTTATGGATTGTAATACAATGTACACATTTTTAATTCTTATTTCTTTTTTTTATTATAACTTCTCTATGTTTATATTCTGATATCACCTTGGATAGTTCTATTCATCTGGTGTAGTTCAAATTGAAAACTACGGGGGCAGCGACACATAAACAAGGCGGCAAGCCTGCCGGGAAAGTGTACGTAGAAGAAGAAACTCTTCCTCTGACTCTTCTCTTGCGCTCCTGTTAGCTTCGACTGTTTCCTCGACGTGTCTGCGGTTGACAGCAAGGTAGAGTCACCTATTTGCATTATCTTCATCTTTGTTATCAGGGATATCTATCTTATTTGTTTCACTCTTAGGCGTGGTCTGTCAACAGGCTCTTGTTCTAATATTACGTTAGTTCAGTTAGCTAACGTTAGCTAATGTTTGCTACAACCAAATCACTAATTTGAAAAGTTGTGTTTAACTCCATACTCTGTCTAAAGTTGTAACGACTTCATTAAACTGAATCGTGTTTGGTTAGCAGTGATCTTACAGTTTGCGATGTGTTAGTGTTATACAATAAGGAATTTTAGCCAAATGAACTGTAAGTTACTTTTTAGAGAATGTAGCCAAACTTGTCACATTGTTAATGAGATGCAGTGATAAACAAACAAAAACACCTTTAGTCCCTGTCCACTTGATAGTTTTTTTTCTGCACTAGTAAATTAAAAAAGTAAATTTTTGTCTGTGTCAATCTACTATTTCCAAGGTCAAGAAATGCTCAGGATAAAGTGATATTTTCCATATGTACAATGATCCATATCGACTGCTTGAATTAATAATGCATGTGTTCCAGCATTTTGCAGATAAAATGAAATTTAAATAGATATATTTATTTAACTTCCATTTTAATTTCCTCTTTTAAAAGATATTTAAAAAAGTTTAGCCAAACGTATAGATGTTTTCATGCACTAACAACAATTTATTCTCCAAGAAATGGCTATATTTCCTAAAACTTTGATTTATATAATATGCCTACTTCTTTGTTCTGCTCCTGTATTAACTTTTAGAAGTTTAATGTTAAAAAGATGATTCCCAAGCACATATTTGTTACGTTTGTGTTGTTTTAATTGCTACCATTTTTATTGTAGATTTGTTTACATCTAATTTTAACCACAGCCGAGGCTTACCTGAACCCCAGGTGGTCCGAAGGCTATTTACTTTAAGTCCCTGCAAATAACTGCTTTGCTTTGTAACTTGCTTGAGACTTGATGTCCTGAACCTGTTACCAGAATTTTTAGAAGGGTTAGCTAGCAGTGAGTGTTTAGAGTGAATAAATCATAAAATATCGCATCGTTTTTAACTTGTCTTAGGGTTTCATCTACATTTTCTTCTTCTCTTCCTCACTCTTGTTCCTATCACAATTCAAATGGTCCGCACTTAGTAACTGAAGGTTCTTGTGAGTCCCATGACAGGCAGTTTTTGTCCAAATGGGACTTGTTTGTGTTGACTTTGGACTTAATTGTGACTTGCAAAACAATGACGGTTAAGGAGGAGTCGTTGTGTTTTTTAGTTAGCCTGCTTGTTTATCTGGCATGCGATGGGGTGGGATTATTGTGGATGTCATGTCCTGTAGTGAATGGCAGAGGGACTTTGCTACGGCATAAATTCTGTTATAATCTAGGTGGCATCATGACTCCATGCTAAAACTTAAATTCTTATAGGCTACATTTTACTGCCGCGAGCAACACAGGTTAGTTGTAGCTGCAAGGTTAACCTAGCTTTGACAGATGAAGCATTTTCGACATCCTTACTGCCATGTGATTAATTAGATGAGAAGGTCTAATCCAATTAGCATGGTAGCATGCCTGTTAGCACTCCTAAGCTTGCAGCTAGGTCAGGATATATTTGTGAGTAAGCTTCAAGGAGGAGAGGCAGTGAGAGGGAAATTTGCTATATTCTTTTAGCTGCAGCACGCGTTTGTCCAGAGGATCGTCGGATAGTAACAAGTTCACCTTCTCTGTCTCCTCTCAAGGTCTTACATCATGTCTATTCTCAAGATCCACGCCCGAGAGATCTTTGATTCTCGTGGAAACCCCACCGTAGAGGTTGACCTTTACACTGACAAAGGTAGGAAACAATATTTTATACAGTCTATGTATATGACTTATTATATATTGTATAAACCTATTGTGCCTCAATGACAAAATGAATCTCATCCCCTTTAGTTATTTTCATGTCAGCGCTCTTGTGTCCTCTCTCTGCTCCCATGTACATTTCGCAGGCTTGTTTAGGGCGGCTGTACCAAGCGGTGCATCTACTGGAATCTACGAAGCCTTGGAGCTCAGGGACAATGACAAGTCTCGCTACCTTGGGAAAGGTCTGTACACCAGTTTAGTGTTTCCTTTTGAATAGGATAACATTTGTTAAATGCCAGGTGTGGTTTTGATATTTACCACCAAATATAAACAACCTTTGTTGTAGGTCTTCACAGTACATAGTTTATTTATCGCGATGTCAACTTGCGAGATAAACGCATCACGAAAGACTGCGATATTGCACTCAGGGATTTTTTGGAGTTGAAAGAGAGCATCGTTAGAAAACTGCAAACTCATTGGTGCCTTTTGTGTTCAGTTCAATGTTGAATTTGTTCAGGACAAGAATGTTTGAAATCATTTTCCTTTTAATTTTTGTAATTCAACAAGACAAGACATCACAAGTGATCGCGATACTTAACGTTATCACATATTTTCTTCCTATTGTGCAGCCCTACTTTATTTTACCTTAACCGTTTTGAAGCAGAATTCAATTTCAAGTGAAAATGCTATATTTTATACTTTTCTCATTTTCTCTTTCATTCTCTCTCTTCCTCTTTGCCAGATGTGAAAGGGTTAGTGAGTTACCATTGCCTGTCCTTCTCAATTTAAAAACTGTCCATTTGACAGTAGAACATTAATTACACGACAACATAACAACTCATCACTGAATGCTTGATGTGCATGGTGAATTGTCAGTAAAGCATGCTCTCACTCCAGCCTGTGGATTGATTGACTGTAAAATAAAACTGTGTTGACATGTTGAATCAGAGTAATTCGGTTTGTTAATCTAAAGCAAATTATGAAAGAAATACTATTTCATGCATCCCTGTGTATATATAGTTGAGAAATACAAGTTCTGTTTCTAAATCTATGTCTTTAAGATTTGCCCATAATGTTGTAAAATAATAATCGCACTAATCTTTCTGTCGCAGGAGTCTCACAGGCTGTAGATCACATAAATTCATCTATTGCACCTGCACTTATTGGACAAGTAAGAACATAATTCTCACTTTCTGTCTTTGTTTTGTTTTCCAAATTTTGTTTAAACTAAGTTTTAGACTATTCATTGTTGTGGTGCTGATGTGAATCATTCCCAACTTGTTCTTCCCGTCTCCTCAGGGTGTATCTGTGGTTGAGCAGGAGACAATTGACCAGATGATGATTGACTTGGATGGCACAGAGAACAAATGTGAGTGACAAAAATCATACTGTTGTGGCTTGCTAATCTGAAACATCCATTAACATTGCAGTACAGTCTTCATAACCATCTGGACTAGATTGTTGGTGAAGCAGCCATTTTGACTTCTTGATTGTTTTTGCCTTCAGTCTTGTGGTTTTTTTTTTGTGTAATTTTTTGCCTTTTTATTTGACAGAGGACAGTGTAGAAATGTGGGAGAGAGAGAGAGGGAGGGGTATGACATGCAACAGAATTCCCAAAGTTGGAATTGAATGTATATATTATATTATATGGCATGCTCTGTACACGGCGTGAAAGTTGTTCACTTGTGACCACAACATGTTCAGGTGAATTGAGGTCAGAAGACCAACTTGACCAGTAAATAACTTTTGGTAACGCTTCCTATCACGCCCATGTCCATAATGCATGATATAAATACTTGCATGAAAATACTTGAATGCATTATAATATGCTTATATCACTATATAATTATAGTTATTAGCACTCATAAATATTCATAATGCTTTATAACAATAATATAATGCATTATAATGTATTTTAAAATGACTTATAAGGTCAAGTATCATAATACTTCATAATTGCAGGTTACCCACAGACTTTTTTTTATTTGGAAGGATCATAGTGTGTTATAAGTCCCATAGTTGTATTATAATATAATCTTTTTATAATGTGATTATAAGTAACTCTAAGTGATCATTGGGTGCTTTAAGCGAAATAATGAAATTCCTGCGGTATAGGCGGATAGAATACATCAAGCTGCTTATTGTCAGTGATTTCTCTTTAAGTAAAGTGAAAAAATATTATTAAATTAAAAAGTCAGTGAGTGACCTGCAATTATGAAGTATTATGATGCATGACCTTATACAACATTATAAAATGCTTTATGATTAAGCATTATACATATTTACGAGTGCTTATAACTATGACTATACGGTGATATAGAGCAGATTATAGCACATTATGAGTATGTTTGTACTGAAATGTGATGCATGTGCTTAGATCTGAGATGTTTCATTGATGATAAGGTCAGTGCTGATTGCAGTTGGGCGACAGAAACTTCTGTAAAATGATCATAAATTAATGTTGATTTTTCCTTTTTTTTACTACAATCAGCCAAATTTGGCGCAAATGCCATCCTGGGTGTTTCCCTGGCTGTCTGCAAAGCTGGTGCAGCAGAGAAAGGTGTCCCCCTGTATCGTCATATTGCTGACCTTGCAGGAAACCCAGAGGTCATCTTGCCTGTGCCGGTGAGGATCTGTGTGTCAAATTACATGCATCAATGTTCTGGTTTTTTTTCCCCGTCATTATTCAGTTCACCTTCCAGTTAATTGTGAATCCACAGCTCTTATTTCTCTCCACTTCCACCAGGCCTTCAATGTGATCAACGGTGGCTCTCATGCAGGCAACAAGCTTGCCATGCAGGAGTTCATGATCCTGCCCATTGGCGCCAGCACCTTCAAAGAAGCCATGCGCATTGGAGCAGAAGTCTACCACAATCTCAAAAACGTCATCAAGAAGAAATATGGTCAGGATGCCACCAATGTGGGCGATGAAGGTGGCTTTGCTCCAAACATCCTGGAGAACAAGGAAGGTTTGTAAGAGGATCTATTTGGCTTAAGGCACTGATCAATTAAACTCTCTTACAACAAAGATGAGCACTTTCTAGTTCCTTTCCAAAAAATATTCCCAGTGTAAAGTCAAACTGCTTTTATCACTATGAAAAAAATGACTGTGCTGTAAACCGAAAGTGCAGCCAGTAAAAACCACAGTAAATCGTTAGACCGAGAACATCTGCACAATGTTCTTCTTACTATTCAGCTTTAAAAAGAAACCTGTCTTTCTGAAAAAAAAAAAAACTTTTTGGTAGGTTAAGTTTACTTACCCATTATATGGTAAGTAACTTACCTTAACTAAGTTAACTTGTATGGTAGGATCATACACTAAGTGACCATAAAAAGGCTTAAAATGTCTCATCTTTTTATTGAGACTTCAGTTTGTTGTTTGTTGACTTGTTTCTGTGGTACATTTTGAGACTGCTGTTGGTAGTTGTGTTGAGGTGGAGTGTGTCCTCTTGAGAGGTATTTCTAATATTTGGTCGACTTCTATGACATACATGGTGGAGCAATATATAATATAAGACCTTACAAAATAATGCAAACGTAACCCTAACCCACGTAATAAAAAATAAATATTGTTTAAAGATTTCAATTTGTTTGGTGTGGAAATCATCAATATCGTCATCATTCATTGTTTTCTGTGGGGCTCCATGCAAGTTTTATAGCCTAAATCATAGGGATGTACTGAATATTTGGACGCTTCATTCATAACGTTGACATTCAAATTCTAAATCAACAATCAAATGCTGTGCGGCTTCTTTGTTTGTTTGTTTTTTGCATGTCTATTCATTCTGTTTGAACCTGGTATTTCTGCACAGTTGCAGATAAAGATTGGGATGCACTAATATAAATAGTAACATTCTATTTGTTGTAGGATTATATTCCAGTGGTAGCTGCATAGGATTGTTTCCGACTCATGTGATAAAACATTTCTAATAATTTTAGAGCGTGGAAAAGTCAAAATGTAATGGATAAAATAGATGTTATCATCTAAAAGAATTCACAAAAACATGTTTTTATCTAATCAAATATTCTGCTTCAATGCGTATTTGTTGTCATGTAGCCTTCAAAAACATAATTTACACTGTGGCCCAAAAACAGTTTGCGCTCTTGTTTGCCACCTGTAGTAACAGGGCGGTATTGCAGCAATCTAACTGTACAATAAATTATATTTATACAACCACAATAACCAAAAATCTAATTGGACTCTAACACTAAAGTTGAATTAATAAAAAAAAGACTAATTTATTTAAGCTGTATTTATTCATATTGAGGATTTTGTTTGATTATTGATCGTTTAACTCTGCAGCTCTGGAGTTGGTGAAGGAGGCCATCGCCAAAGCAGGATACACAGATAAGGTTGTGATCGGCATGGATGTGGCAGCATCTGAATTCTACAGGGAGGGAAAATACGACCTGGACTTCAAATCTCCTGACGACCCGAGCCGTTACATCACTCCTGACGAGCTGGCTGACCTCTACAAGAGCTTTGTGAAGGATTATCCAGGTAACCTCCAGACAATTTCTCTTTTTATACACTATTTAGGAGGCGGACAGTAGGACACGCAATATAGTAGTAATGTCAGCACCAACGTAATCTCATGAAAGTGATCTGGCAGTTCTGTAACTGTATGGGCGACCTTTCCTTGCTTTAATATACTCATCTAGGGCCCTGTGAAATCAGTTTTCATTTTTTCCAGATTCCGTTTTTTCTCTTAATTTTTCAGAATTCTGTGTTTTCCGATTCAAGACATTTTGTCATCTGAAACGGTGTCTAATCATTCAATAAGATAATATTAAATATGTTCTGAATATCAAGGAATTTTTATGTAACACAACATTGCACTATTTTTTTGTCTGAAGTTTGTCGTCGCAGGTATTCTCACGGGTCCAATCAATCGTATGTTGACAACGTACAGAATAGTTGTTCTCCTGACTCGTAGTAGTCGTTTGGATGTTGCTCTGCTATAAATTTTGCGGCCAGTGACGAATTTGTCAGTTTTTTTAGAACTGAGCTCTGTGAGACACCAACACAGAGAGCAGAGGACAGAATCAGCTTGTCTGTAAATTACACCAAAACGTAGGAACATATTTCTTTCTGTTCGTTCAGTTTATGCGCTGTGAATGCTTATAATGGAAGGGAAAACCCTGATTTTTATAATTTTACAAATTGTGGGCTTTTGTCAACACTTGTTTTCTACATCAAACACCTCTTTCATCCCTAGAAAGCTTTTTAAAAACAGCAATAATCAGTCTTTTTTTCTGAAATGTATTATTTTATTTATTTCAAATAGATAATGGAAATCACGAGGCATCTTGAACAGATAAGACATAAGATAAGACGGAACTTTATTTATCCCGAGGGGAATTGTTGATATTAAACAGAAAAAAAGGTTGGAAGTCATCTAATTTTGCAAGCAAATTAAAAAATTATCCAAGCACTTTCCAAAATGTAGATTTCAGATATGTATGCTTTGGCTCACAGTGACGGCACTGAAAAAGCAACCATGAATGCCAACAGGAGCTTGAATTCAAATGACTATTTGTCACAACGATCTTCTTTGTTTGAACTCAAAAAATAACCCTGTACAAAGTTACAAATGTCAGTTCAAACCTAAATTTATATATAGTTTTCACAATCAATGGTAATCTCTACCTGCCAATGATGACATTAATTAATGTAGTTAAAACACCATTGTCCTGATTATTATTATTATTATTATTATTATTATTATTATTATTATTATTATTATTATTATTATTGGAACTTTATGGCATAGTTACACGCAGGTATTTATATACTGGTGAACATTGATATTATTTTCTTTTTGTAGCATGTATGTACTTTGAAAAGGGATTGCATTCAAATATAAATTCACCTAAGCACTTTTCACATGGGACTAGAATTTCCTGTGGACCTTTTTAGTAATTTGTAATAATTGCAGACCTTTGTGACATTGACGAAACAAAACAAACAAAGAAGACATGGCACAAAGAATATCTATGTACAAAAAAAGCACGCGAGCCAGCATAAACAGTTCTGAGAAGAGAGGAAAACAAAAAACCAAACCTAGAATAAGTAGATAACCAACAGAAGCATCCTGCCATAAGGTTCAAGATGAAATGAGAAATTTCTTTAAATGTGTCCTAAAAGCTGAAAACGATTTCAGTGTCTTCAGTGATTTCCATAACTTTGAACCTCTAAATTTGATTTATAACATTGATGAAAGACAGTCAGACATGACATTGTTCATGTTCTTGCCCTGTTGGACCAAACGTATTATTTAATATTTGATTATAAGCTGTGACTGGTTAATGTAGGAGCCGTGTGTTTGGCTTTTGAAGGATATTTTTGATGGAACAAAATCTGAACGTGATCACAAATATTTCACTTCAAGCTGTATTGATCATGTCTGCATATTTTTCCTCACAGTGGTTTCCATCGAGGATCCCTTCGACCAGGATGACTGGGCGGCCTGGTCAAACTTCACTGGCAGCACAGACATCCAGGTTGTCGGAGACGATCTCACGGTGACGAACCCAAATCGCATCAGCAAGGCTGTGGAGGAGAAGGCCTGCAACTGCCTGCTGCTTAAGGTCAATCAGATCGGCACAGTTACGGAGTCCATGCAAGCGTAGGTCAACACCTTACCTCTAAAATAAGTCTGGGATGATTCTATAGATCAATTGAATATTAGACGTTATGCCACACTGACCTGTAACGTCTCTCATTCGTCCTCGCCACAGGTGTAAGATGGCTCAGGAGAGCGGCTGGGGCGTGATGGTCAGCCATCGCTCTGGTGAAACTGAGGACACCTTCATAGCAGATTTGGTGGTCGGCTTGTGCACTGGACAGGTACATTAGGATAATACAAATATTTATTGTACGAGTGTGTCTCTTAGGGCCGTACCAAATAGTTTGAAGCTTCATTCATGACGGTGACTTTCAAATTTTAAATCAGCATTTGAATGCTGCGCAGCATGTCTGTTAATTCTGTTTTAAACCCGGTATTTCTGCACAGTTGCAGCTCAAGATTAAGCTACACTAATTTTCTTAGTATAAAACTATTTTTAGAATTAGATTCCAGTGGTAGCCGCGTAGGATTGTTTCCGACTCGTGTGATCAAAACATTTACAATAACTCAAGGGCATTGTCAAATCAAATCAAATCAAATCAAGTTTATTTATATAGCCCAATATCACAAATTATACATTTGTCTCAGTGGGCTTTACAGACTGCACAGGATACGACACCCTCTGTCCTTAGACCCTTAGACTGAGGAGGATCCTCTCCCAGGACGGACAGACGTGCAATAGGTGACGTGTGTACAGAACAAACAACATAGTTAAAAATACAGCATAGACAATCTATGCAACAGAAAACATGATACGATGGTATATAAAAAAGATGGATCCAGGGGGATGTCAAGGCTTCCTGGTGTCAGGCAGGAGGTTGTAAAGTCCAAAGGCCAGATTTATTGAGAAAAAAATAGTTAGAAAATAGAAATATTCTGCTTCAGTCCATATGTCTTTGCATTTAGCCTTTCAAAAATAATACAATTCAAAAGCTTCCTTAGAAAACCTCAATCAAAGCTTTGAATGTAAAAAAAAAAAAAAAAAAAGACATTCGTTACAGCCCCAGTGTCTTTTGAGAACATAAAACATTGAATATTAATGACAAAAAATATGAATGTATCTCTTCTTTCCATTTTTACATTGAGAAATGATTTCCACTTCATGAACTACTTTGAAGAAACGAAACGAAAAAACACCAGCATTAGTCAAAATCCAATATCAAATCTGTGAGACCGGAATCACAACGACACGACAAAGATTAATAGACGCATTGAATCCCTTTTGTTGAAATCATTGTGCACCATTGTTCGCACTTTCAGATCAAGACCGGGGCTCCCTGTCGCTCTGAGCGTTTGGCCAAATACAACCAGATACTTAGGTAAGTCTTGTACAAAATGAGGAATTTTATGCCAGTTGTGCAAAATGCGACCGTGCATTTTGTGTTCTTTTCATTTGTGAAATATGCCTTTCTGCTAAACTACATCTATATTGATTAAACATTACATAAGTTATATTTTTTTAAATGTTAGTGCATTAATTTCAGTTTGTATAATGTCTGATCCTTTAAACAGCAGTGTGACTGTATTTTTGAATACTACTTGTTGTAAAAAGAAATTCATTTACATCAAAAAGAGGAATTTAACTTTTAACTTCTCTTTTTTTTTTTTTTTTTTTTAACTGTAGAATCGAAGAGGAGCTGGGAGACAAAGCTCGTTTTGCTGGAAAAAACTTCAGGAAACCATTGACTGAGTAAATGGATGAAGCATTTACTTTGCATACAAATAGATTCATACACAGTAAATTCATGATAACACATTAGATAATTATTAAAAACACTTTAAAGCGATAATGGTTAATGTAGAGCTACTTGGTAATTAATTTATAGAGAGAATTTACTGAAATTGTAACAATCAAGTCTTCTACTGTATTCTGTCCTGTTTGTTAATGTGGATTCAAATAATAGATTATAACTTGAGTAACATTAATTTACAACACTGACTAACTGTAATCACAAAAGGTGCACTTGGAGACTGTAAATAAAAAGGTTTTCTCAATGACAGAAAGTATCCTGTATATTTGTCCCATGTTTCATTTAATTATACTTTGGTAGATGTTTTTGTTTTGTTAAGAGATTGATTTCCCACATCTTCCCAATCTCTTCATTTCAGGGAGCTAAACACTGTAGATATATATTAAAGTGAAACGAAAGCGTAATTCAGTCTGATTATAAAGCTGGAGAGTGACCTGTGGTGCCCTAAATCAACCCTAAATTTGGAAGATATGTAAGTATCTACAGCACAATACAGTATCAAAGTAAAATTCAATAAAGTGTTTTTGTTTGTTCCTGTGTTAACATCATGCAATAATATATAATTCTTAAGTACCTTGTAGTATATCAATCATAAACCTGTTTTATCTTAGGGAATTCCTTTGTTTTTAAAAGCTGAAAGAATTTAATATATTATATTATTTATTTATATATATATATATATATATATATATAATGTATACATTGTATATAATATTTTATATATACATTGTATATTATGTATATATAAAATATTATATACAATGTATACATTATATACATATAATATATTTATATATATATATATTATATAATTACTTTAATTCAGTCTGCTTGACTCCTTTTATTATAGATTAACACTGGAAGGTGCCCCTCTGATCATTTTTTGCACCTCTTAATCACATTTTCTGTTATTTACATATATAGCCTGATTTATGTTGCATATATGTGTAAACAAATAGCTACTTAATAATTATAATGATAAGCTGCTTGGTTTACCTGCTAAATCACAGCACCAGACTACATCCATATATATATATATATATATATATATATAAAAAATAAAGATTTTGTTAAATTAATGACATTTATTTGCAATGTTTACTTTTAGTATTTAATATCAGCCTCTAAACCAGTAAATACGACAATGCTGACGGTATTTTATTAGTCAGTGGCTTTCCACATTAACATGGCTGTTTCTGTCGGTGTGAGGTTAATGTGATGTCTTACATAATAATGTTTAATAACCACAGCAGTGCACACAGTGTGATATGTTGTTGGATTCATGGAGGCCTCCTCTCTGAGTGCAGCAGCAGCTGATGATTAGCAGCCTCTCCACGGCACATGCTCAGTTATGTACACCCAGACAACTTTGAAGGCTTAGCTGTGGCTGCTGAGGTCATTGCACTGGGAAAAAAAAAATAGACTGACTCCCTCCACTACACCGCCTCCATTTTGAATAGCCATGTAATAGGGGATTCGCATAGTTTTTGTGTGTATCGCCCACTGCGCTGCGTAGTGTCAACAAGCCACATCCAAACATCCCTCGACATGGACGACCTGTTCAGTCCGCGGAGGTAACTTGATTAACTTACCGTTTGCCTTTGTATTTTAGTTGTTTTGCATTAAATATGTCTTTTAACAATTTTGTAGCGTGACTTTGAGAGCCGTCTGTGTGAAATAGTCGGAGTGTCAGTGGTCACGAAGTTCGTGTCTGGCTAACAAGCTAGCCAAATAACAGCGTAATGTTACTGTCTCGTTAGCAGCTAGCAGCTCCTGCTGGGAAAATGGTTTCATGGTCGCTTTAATGCAGCTAACAGTTATTTCTGCAGCTATTATGCTAAATAATGTCAGTATCAGCAGGTATAATGCATCGTTTAATACACCGTCTGCTGTTCCCTCTGGGTGTATTGACATGGGTCGTTGTCGCTGTGTGTATGTATGTCAGCGACATGTTGTGCACGCTAACGTTGGTATTTATTATTGATTGCATACTTTAGCTCGCAGTTATCCACGAGCCGGAGTCAGCCAGCTGCTGTCAACCTGTTAGGATCTCACTAAGTAGCACACACTGTTCTCGTAATGGTGACCGTAAAAATTAGCAGCTCATGTATGATTGATTGACAGTCTTTTGCGGTAGCTAGCGTCGGATTTCATTCATGTAATATAAGGAAACGTCGCAGGTCACAGCTGAGATTGGTTCACAGTGATGGAGGGGCGGGATGTTATTCTGCTGCTGAAATCACTGTGCAGTGGGAGGAGAGCTGCTCTGACAGCCAGGTTTTATTGATCATACGTCTGTGTGTGCAAACTGTACAGCGTTAATCACCCGGTAGTTAACAGTTCATATACAGTTTAGCAGACTGACTTTTGTTTTTCTGCACACCAACTTTCTGACTTGTATATGTTAACTTAATATTACCACTTCACAATGATTTCACAGTTTTAACTGCTACTTGTGGTCACAAAAGTAGGTTTTGGAAGCTTGAAATAGCAATATATTGGGTTTTACTGCGATGCACAATAAAACCAGGACACTATGTTGTTTTTGAGACATTTTGTGAAATGTTCTAGAGCAGACAGACTTTGTGTCAACACAGTTGAATTTACTTTACTTGATTCTTAACACATTGCAAATGTCAAGACAAATTATTATTAATGCACATGATAAACACGGGAGGCTTTTTGCATTTTTTGCACACCAAACTTTCTGACTTGTATCATTTTTAACATATTATCATCACTTCACAATCATTTCAACTGCTAGTTCTTGTTGTCACAAAACTACATTTTGGAACATTGAAATAGCAATATATTTTAAAAATAATAAGTAAGTATAGTAAGTATAATAAGTAATAATAATAATAAGTATTATAATAGAAGTAGTTTCTTGCTTTTACTGTGATGCACAATAAAACCAGGACACCATATTGTTTTAGGAATATTTTGTTATTGTTCTAATTTTAAGAGAAGACTGACTTTGTGTGAACACAATTTAATGAACTTTTTCTTGATTCTTAACACTTTAGCAATGTGAAAACTGTAGGTGGAAATGTATTAAATATGCACATGATAAACATGGGATGCTTTTCTGTTTTTTGTATTTCAGGAGCCTGAACAGCACACAGGGCGAGATAAGAGTGGGATCAAGTCATCAGGTACACCCTGCTTGAAATATTATTTATGTCACAATTCAAAAGTACTGAAATAATTAATACACTTTTCTAACAAAAGTCCCATTTATTTATTGTTTTTTGGGGGGTGAACACATATTTTGAAAACCTCAACCTTTGTAGTTAGGGCTACATAATTGCAAACACCTGAACAAGAAGCCAATAAACTCACAGGTGGCAAATGAAAACAATTATATTAAGTTTAATATGATATAAAACAGAGAAAGTAGAAAATCTCCAAATTAGAGAGGCTGAAAACAGCCTTTTCTGACATTTTTGCATGAAAAATTACTTTTAACGATTAATCGGTTATCAAAATAGTTGGTGTTTATTTTTACTTATCGATAAGTCGACTTATTGTTGCAGCTCTATTTGTAGGAACACTTTGATAAATAAGTACATGGACCTGCAGAGTGTTGGATTAGGCTCATTATGAAGCTGGTCAGATCCGTCTGTTCAGTGTGCTTTGGTATGTGCATGTCATACAGTCTGTCGTGTGTGTGAATTTGAGGATCTATTTCAATATCTTATTTTGTGAAACAGAAACTCAACATTCTAGCAGGTAATATTACTTTTTCCATTAATTACTTTAATTACACATGTTATTCACACATTTGTGACACTTGAATCACTCTTAAAATGTAAATAATTGTTTTGCAATTTCTTGTAAATTAGTCCTAAAAATCTAGATAATAAAGTAATTTAAAAAAGTGCTTGGATTTTTGCCCTGTAATTCCCCCTTTTTTAAACTTAAATTTTAGCAGGACATTCAGCTGCTGTTCTTTGATGTGGTCTAATAAGTGTTTGCTGGTTTTTGTCTTTGGTTTCACTGTAGGCTAAACTTCCAGAGTTGCAGCCGCGGCCTGCTGCGGGTTTACAGACGCAGACAGAGAGTGAGGATCTGATGTGGACGCCGGGGGTCAATGACTGTGACCTTCTCATGTACCTCCGAGCTGCCAGGTCAGTGTCTGCACTAAACGGCTTTAAATCACTTTGTTCGTCTTGAGTCGTGTACATACATGCTAGTACCTTTGCAAAAGGGGGCAAAATATTTTTTATTACACCCTCATTATATATTTCACCTATTCATTTTTGAAGGAGCATGGCAGCGTTTGCAGGGATGTGTGATGGTGGATCGACAGAGGATGGATGTTTAGCAGCCTCCCGTGATGATACCACACTCAACGCGCTCAACATGGTGCGGCGCTCAGCTTGAATTGCATTCATCAGTATCCAGTAAATTCAAAAAACAAAACATTTTGTGTTGAAGATTTACAAAAACATGTATGTTTTTCTCAATTCTAGCTACATGCAAGTCATTATGATGCGGCAAAAGCTCTCCAGCGTCTGGTTAAGAAGCCTCTGCCGAAGCTCATTGAGAAATGCTGGTCGGAGGATGATGTGGTGAGACTCCTTTAGCTAGTAATACAGCACTGAAGGTCAGTCACTGTTAGCCCTTAACAGTTTGTGCAGCCAGATAAAATCCTCGGGGATGAAAAGGATGCAAACCGTTTATGTATTTAACTATACTTGGCATGGTAGACAGTGCAGTGATTGTAAATGAAAAGTTCTCTGATCAGAAATTGGCAGTTTACTCAACTTTTTCACTTTTTTTTAACCGCTACCTTAGTTTTAAACGGCAAATCAGTCTAGTACTTCATTATCATAACTATGTGTGTTTAATAAATAGTGCAATATATCACAAGATTAACATTATCTATACTGGTGCCTTTCATTTTTCAACTGTATATCATTTCATTATATCCACCACCGCCCTCCCTCCCTGTTCCCTCTACAGAAACGCTTCATCAAAGGCCTGAGACAGTATGGAAAGAATTTCTTCCGCATCCGCAAAGACTTTCTGCCCAGCAAAAAGACGGTAATTGAACACTTTGTTTTTGCACGCAGAACAATTTGTAATGCATGCAGTGATTTCATGGTGGCTTTATTTTTGATTAGAAACATAACTTCAATTGGTCCTGTGTTCTTCTCATCAGGGGGAGCTGATCACCTTCTATTACCACTGGAAGAAAACTCCCGAGGCTGCAGGAACGAGAGCTTATCGGCAGCAACGCCGACAGCCGTCCTCTCGCAAAGCCAAGACTCGCTCTGCGGCAGTTCCTGTGACCCCATCACGAAATTATTCAGGTGAACACTTTGAGTTCCTCAGAACTGTGTTGCCATTTTTGTTTCCCCAACTCCTGCAGATGTTCATAGTTGTGTGGCAGTCATCTGAGCTGGACATCTTCATTGAAGCTGATCTTTTCCTTTGCAGTGGATGCGAGTTCTGCCAGCGAGGATGATCTTGATAGTGAAGACAGTGAACAGGAAATCAAGAGCTGCAGCCACTGTGGTACAACAAGTGAGTACAAATCTTATCAGGATTTCTTTTTTTTGTTTCGTTAAAAGCCTTTTTAATACGGGAAATTGCAATTCTCATACTACTTGGGTAACACTTTCTTTGACACCCATGTCTATAATGCATTATAAACATGCTTATAATGTGTTAAAATCTGCTTATAGCACTGTATAATTATAGTTATATATCAATTTAGTGTTTGGAGTGAGTTTTTTGGGGAAACATTGCATCAGTGAAATGTATAAGTCATTATATATTAATATATACTAGGTTATCATCGTTGTTATAAAGCATTCTGAGTATACAATTTCCCTCGAAATAAATAAAGTTCTATCTTATCTTATCTTGTAACTATAATTATACAGATTCTATTGCATTATAAGTATGTTATAATACATAATAGACATGGGCGTCATAGAAAGTGTTCCCAGTACCTGAAAGTGCTTTAAACAGTTTGTGAAACTCGTGCCTAAAGCACTTTTTTTTCTCAAACAGGTTCTAAGGATTGGCACCAGGGGCGAAGAGACAACCCGTTGCTCTGCGCAACCTGTCGCACATATGAAAACAAACACGGATGTCTGCCGCCAGCTCCAAAATCTGCAGGCGCTCCATTCATGTTTAAACCTGTTAAAGAGGAAGAGGAGGTGAACAGCAAGCATGGCATGAGGACACGGAGAAGCAGAGCACCTGTAAGCCTGAGTCTCATACTGTTATCTGTATGATTAGTAATTAACACTGAAGAAGTGTCTAACAGTTTTGTATTTCATTGTGATATACAAGAGGTTTCACACCTTCATTGAATCTTTCAAAAATGATTTACCTTGACATTTTCAGCTAGGAAAATATGAAATATGAATTTCTTTTTTTAAAGCAGCTGTCATCTTTAAGAAGTGGCCACAGAAGGCTCACGGGCTCCCCCACCAGTGAGGATCAGCAGTCCAGCAGCCAGCCCTCCCCGAGTGGAGCAACGTCTAATTCTTTGAGATCGTCTTCCACAGATAATAAGAACGAATCCAGCAAGAAGACGAACAAGGTAAACTTAATCTACACATTTTATGACATTATCTTATCAGACCAGCTGAGCTGTAAGCATATTATTTTTTTTAGCTTGTCCCAACCTACATGTAAATGAAATATGCACACATATATATATTTACATAAAGTATACATACACATTATATGTAGTTGACATGTAAAACTGCTGCAGCCATAGATGCTTGTTGAATATCACTCATTGAGGTTTTGTGTCATCATCATCGTTCTCGGTCAATAATTGACACCACTGTGTAAATGTCATGTGGTGTAAATGTCATGTGGTGTCCACAGAAGATAAAAGAGGAGGTAACGTCACCAAAGACAACAAAACGTGTACGGGAGAGTCCTGCTCAGGAGCCTGACGAGCCGGAAAAAGTTACACCTAAAAGGCCGAAGACACAGGTGGGAGAGAACACTTAATGACAAAGAAATACCATTTGGGTAAAACCTTCTCCAAAGGTGCCATTTTGTGCAGCAGGGACACTAAACTTCAGTCCAAAAATGTCAGAGAAAATTCAGATACTATATTCAGCTAAACTCTCCTTTTCCATGTTTGTTCCCCCCTGACATTGGAACCTTACGCACAGAATTCACTTCCTATTAGTTGCCATACAAAACATAATGTCATCTGAGCGTCAGTCATCATGGTTCCCACAGGTCCTTGAAATCCTTGAAAGTTTGTGGATTTGAGGGGAAAAAAATCAAGGCCTTAAAAGTTTTTGGAAAATAGACATGGTCCCTTAAAAGTGTTTGAATGTATATATTTTGAATAGAAATTGAATTTATATAACTTAATTCTGTCCTCACTGTAACACAGCAGCACCACTGAGAAGTGTTCACACATTCAAGCCTCTTTTTATAATTGTTGTCTGCGAGCTTCTGTAACGCCTGCTGGTTCTCATTATGAACACTCAGTGTTATAACAGTAATAAGCCTTCATCCATGTCTCAAACTATGCTGTGTTGGGTCCTCGAATATGTGGGAATTGGGCCTGGAAAGTCCTTGAATGAGATGTTTAAGAAGTTGTGGGAACTTAATAATATAATGCTCGCAGTATTTGCCGACATCATTTGTTTGTGTGTTCCTCCAGGATCCACGGGGCTCGCGGTCAGAGGGAGAGGCCGAGGTAGAGGAGGAAAGCTCTTCAGAAAGCCGCAGTGCTCAGGACGACGGCAGCAGTGACACCAAAGACATCGATCAGGACAACCGCAGCTCCTCTCCCAGCATTTCCAGCCCTCAGCAGGGCAACGAGAGCGACTCTGACTCGTCTGCCCAGCCGAACGGCGTCCCATCAGAGCCTGGAGCTCCTGCTGCTGTGTTGGCTGATACACCAGTCCCACAGGTCGTCCCCTCTCAGGGCCATCCCATCACTCCTCAACCAACGCAAAGCACCCCCTCTGCTAATCCCACTCATAGCCCCCCTCCTTCTTCTCCAGACCCCCCTCAGCCTGCTGCTGGTCAGCCAGCGGGCCCAAACTGCCGGCCACAGCCCGCCTCTCACTCTCTTCCTGGTCCACCACCCCTTCCATCAGCACTGGGTCAGGACTCTCCTCTTTCTCCAGCATTTCAGGTCCCACCTGCTCTCAGTTCTGCACAGCCTCTGCAGCCTCATGGCCTGTCGCCTCAGGTCTCCCAACGACCCCCACCCTTCTTTAGGGAGTCTCAGCTCCCCCAGCCTCCTGGCCCACAAATCAAGCCTCCTCCCACCACTCCAATCCCAAATTCACACAAACAGATGCCACACCAGTCTGCTACACCTTTCCCTCAGATGCCTTCCAACCTCCCCCCTCCCCCGGCTCTAAAGCCACTCAATTCTCTGCCCAACCCGCATCCTCCGGGTGCCCCCCCTCCCCCTCTTCAGCTCATGCCGCAGCCTTTGCCAATGCAGTCCCTTGCTACCCAACTTCCAGTGATCTCTCAGGTGCAGACCAACCCTGGAAAAAGCATGACTTCCTCTCACCCACCTGCTGCAGCCTCACACCCTCTCCCCTCTGTAACATCTTCTGCTATTGGACCCGTCCCGAGCCTCCAGCCCTCATTCCCGCCTCTTCCTCTGAGACCCTCGCCGGCCACCACAGCAGGAGGATCACAAATTCAGATTAAAGAAGAGCCACTAGATGAGATGGAAGAGGCTGAGAGTCCACCGTCTCCACCTCGGAGCCCCTCGCCTGAGCCCACCATCGTCAACATGGCAAGCCATGCCAGCCAGTCTGCACGGTATGTAGGGAGACATTCTTCCTTAGGAAAATCACAAAAAGAAGTGTTTCACTCCAAAATTGGAATTTTTTTTACAAGGCATAGATGTTTCGGATAATTTTGCTTTAGATGGCCCCAATATAGCCCAATTTTTCATAATTAAAAAAAAACAAAAGGCAAAATGTCGGAAATACAATGTCGCTTTTCCTTTCCGGCGCTTCATTGTCTCAATGATCTTTGGCGCTGCATTTCATCTCCATTTAGATTTGCTGAAATTTTCAGGGTTTGTGTTTTAATTTATGTTGGCTTTTCTGAAGTTAATCCAAGAGGAGCGAAAGCAAGCTGTGAACACTGACATATTATCACTTAATAAGCAATGAGAGGGAATTAAAATAATACATTTTTGAACTGGAAACTAAAACGACCAGCTGAAAACAAAGTTTTCGTAGGGCTGAAGTAGACTGTAGAGTCTTGTAATTCTCTGAAGCGAGCAAACCCCTTTCAAATACAAGTAGTCGTGTGAACCATTGTTAAATAATATTGCCAATGTTTACAAAAGTAGAAAGGTCTGCTTGTGAGCATAGCTACATGAAGTGTGGTTGATCAAGTTGAAGCACAAGGTTTAGAATAATAAGTTGAACATTCCCTTTAGTTTTCCTTTACAAATATGTGGTTTACATAAGACAATTAAACTCTAGACGTGTCTGATTACTGATGCGGTTGCCATTTGGACTTTGTTGTAAAGACAGTTTTTGTTAAGTTAATTGATTCCCAGATCCCAGCAATACAGTTGGTGCCTGAAATTATGTTATAACAGACAGGAATTGTGTCCAAAACTCTCATTGAATGAATTATGTTGCTATTTTTCATACTCAAATCTATTTCTTTCAGGTTTATCAAACACTTGGATCGTGGTTACAACTCCTGTGCGAGAACAGACCTGTTCTTCACTCCACTTACATCCTCCAAGCTGGCCAAGAAAAGGGAGGAGGCCGTGGAAAAGTCGAGGAGAGATGCTGAGCTCAGCGCTCGACAAGAACGTGAAAGGGAGAAAGAGAGAGAGAGAGAAAGGGAGGCAGACAGAAATGCTGTGAGTCTATTCCTTTTTCATTTTTTCAACGTCTTTCTGTCACAAAACAGTTATAAAATCTTAAGTGAAACAAGTTTGCCCAAAAAGACAAAATCATTGTTTTTTTAGCTCAACTGGATTGATTATATTGAAATGTTCAATATTATCTTATGATTTAAAAAAAAAAAAAAAAAAAGGACATTTGACACAGGAATAAGACTACGGTACATTAGGAAATAGTCGACAAAGTTAAGAGAAAAAACATTTTGACTGCAACGAGTTATCGTCGACTAAAACTATAAAGGATAAAAATGACTAAAATGTGACTAACACTAATAAGCATTATCTAGAATAAAGTTAAGAGTAAGTCTAAGACTAAATCTAAAATAGCTGCTAAATTAACATTGTCTCACACACTTTCTTTGCTTACAGAGAGCCTCCAGCTCCTCCCACGACAGTCGTATGAGCGATGCTCAGATGACGATTCAGAGCCACGGACGTCCCTCCTTTGAGCAGCCGCCCACCAGTGTAGCCGCTGTGCCCCCCTACATTGGCCCTGATACACCTGCTCTGCGCACCCTGAGTGAATACGCCCGACCCCATGTCATGTCGCCCACCAACCGCAACCACCCTTTCTACGTGTCACTGAGCCCTGGCGACCCCTTGCTGGCCTACCACATGCCGGGCCTGTACAGCGCTGAACCCAGCCTCAGAGAGCGCGAGCTCAGGAACCTCCGAGACAGGGAGCTCCGCGAGAGGATGAAGCCTGGCTATGAGGTTAAGCACCCAGATATGGAAACTCTACACCCCTCGGCCAACCCCATGGAGCACTTTGCCAGACACGGGGCGATCGGTCTCCCCCACATACCTGGGCCTCCCCACCACTTTGCCCCCTTCCATCCTGGGCTGAACCACCTGGAGCGGGAGAGGATGGTGCTGGCTGCACCTCAGATGCGTCCGGAGCTGAGTTACGCTGAGCGACTCACTGCAGAGCGGCTTCACGCAGAGAGGATGGCATCTGTGGGGGCCGACCCCTCCGGCAGGCTGCAGTTGCTCAATGTGACGCCCCATCATCACCAGCACTCTCACATTCACTCCCACCTCCACCTGCACCAACAGGATCCCCTCGGTCAAGGTGAGGTTGGACAAAAGTAGAAACATTAACGTCCTAGGTCTTTTCCTAACTACTATTCCTTGACGGAAAACGTCCTGAGGTCAAGGAAAGATGTGAAGGGGAATTCATAAGGACTTAACTGCCGTAAAAAGAGAATCCGACTCACTACGCTGCGTTATTATATGACTGAAATGTTATTGATATGGGTCTGCCATCGCTTTAAATGTTAATGCCGCAAGGAATTGTGGGATGGTATTATCTCTTTTCCTTTTGTAAAGGATGGTCCAGTCTACCTTATGCTAAAGGAGACCAGAAAGGAAGCATTGAAGCACTTTTCCTTAGCGTTCAGAGAATTTGACCAGCTCAGAGAATTTGACCAGCTCTTATCATGGCTGCTACTTATATACTTCCGGGTCATTTCAGGAACTTTTCTAAGTAAAAAAAAAAAACTTTTTGACCGAGAAGTTAATTAGTCAGAAGTTGACCTGCATTAACTGAATGATTTTATTTCTTTATCCAGGTCAAGGCCCTCATCCTCTAGACGCTCTGGGACCCGGCCCACGTTTGGCCCGCTTCCCCTTCCCTGGCGGCCCGATCCCCAACGCTTTACTCGCCGATCTTCCTCATGATCATGAGATGCTGCGCCACCCACTGTTTGGTTCGTAATCTCAACTCTTAAATTTAGTTTAGTTTATTACTTTATTTGACAGGGACAGTGTATAGTAATAACATTTCTGAAAATAAACCAGAGTAGAGTCAGAGTTTATTTTCATCTTTAATCCCTGGGCAGGCAGTAGTTAAAAACCCTGACGTTAGGAAGTAAAGCATAGAAAATACAATGAACAATAGAAGCAGTGAAAAACAGTATGCAGATACAAACAGAGCCTGCACTACATTGAGACAAGAGAGATAGCTCTTATAACACACAAAATCAACAGATAGCATGACAACACCATGTTTGGCCTGGTGAAGTGCAGATAGTATATACAGAAACTATGATAAGCAGGAGCACGCTAAGCATAATAATGAAAAATAAGACGTAAAACATCATGAAAACACGTCACTGTTCTCGTGTTCACAAGTATTTTTCCAATTTGGTCTATTTACATCTATGTTTTTCCATAGGAGCTGCATATCCACGAGAGCTGCAGGGCCCAATTCCTCAGATGTCTGCTGCTCACCAGCTCCAGGCCATGCATGCTCAGTCTGCAGAGCTG
>CALSBV010011423.1:12074702-12117965 GCA_943590825.1 Bovichtus diacanthus
CTGCTCACCAGCTCCAGGCCATGCATGCTCAGTCTGCAGAGCTGCAGAGGATGGCTATGGAGCAGCAGTGGCTGCATGGGCATCACCTGCATGGAGGCCCTCTCCCGAGTCAGGAAGATTATTACAGGTGAGGTTTTTCAATTTCTTATCTACTGCACGGGCTGAAACAATCACTTGAGGAATACACCAGAGAGAAAATGAAAATCTGATCTTTCAGTGATTTTAAAAAGCATCACATTATTATTGTAGCTATGCAGCTTAATAGAACTTCATAATACATAAAATCCCTTAGTATTTACACAGTGGTGTAAATTTACTATGGAGCCAAAATTATTGCTTTTCTAGTGTTGTCACAAAAACAAAACTACGACTTTGATACGATACCTGACAAAAGTATCTTGATACTGATATGGAAACTACCTCGGCATCAGGAAAAGTAGTGGAATGACAGAACATGACATGACAGAATCATTAAAACAAAACACTAAAAATTATTGGACAACATCAACTCTATACAGTAAAGGATGTGAAAAAAAAGCCATAAAACAGGAGTTAATTATTGTACCATAGTGTGTTCATACATTTTAACATCCAACTAGGGCTGGATAAACTCTTAATTAAGATCAGCCTTTTACATCTGCACATGTCACACTGCTAATTATAACAGGTGAAATACTTGCAGAGATAAGTGGGACCTATCTTGTAAGCTATTTTGTTAAGCCGCTCCTTAACTAAATGCTCTGAGTGTTTTTAATTTCCCTCTGATGAGCAATGATGCAGCATTTAATTCTAGGGCTTTTATTGTGAAAGGTAAGAAAAAGTGCACCGCTGCTGTCGCTGACAAGGTAGAAGCAATAAACAATTTCTTTATTTTATTGCCTTCATAAGTATAGGCGCGACTCGTAACCCTCAGCTACAGTACTTTAGTGCCATATTTTGCTCCCCTCATCTGCTTTTTCCGACAAGCCGTGGGCGGCCAGCAGAAGCGGTTGTGTTTGCAGCGAACATATGAGAGAAAAACATGCCTACTATGCCTGCAGCGAGTGGAAGCAGCTGCACACACACACTCATAACTCATAAATACGGCTCTTAATAAAACTCTCATTCTTAATCATTACTAATAAAAATGCGGTATTGTACCGTTTTTAATAGCAGGGTACTGCGATAGCTTTCTAGTATCGGTATATTATGCAACACTACAACATTCCACATCGCTTAGTTGCACTTAGTTAAAACGTGTTTCACAGCCAAGTGTTGACCTTGTTTCCTTGTTTCTGTTTGCCGAAGCCGTCTGAAGAAAGAAGGTGACAAGCCATCTTGAGTGCCAGGTGGTGCATGCCCTGAATTCCTACACTCAGACCCAAATAGAATACTGTGTACTTTTAAAACTGTAAGAGAATATTTGTGTGTCAATTTTTTTGTTTTAATATATTTTAGAAAAATATTTGTGGATCTTTATGTGCATTCCTTGTTCAGCACTTAATGGGACTGTCAAAGTCCGTCTGAGACTTTCATATCACTTAAGACTTTATACTAGTTTTTATTATCAAAATAACAAACAATCTCACCCATTCAAGTGAGATTTAAAGTGACAGATTTTCTCTAACAAACTGTAAAACTGTTTCATATGCAGTCATATGAATTTGCTAAAAAGAAATAGCTCTTATAAAGGATATGAAAACAGACTGACTTTGGTGTTAAGTTTAAATATCTATCTATGATTTTTAAATGATTTCCTTGTACAGAATGACATTTAAATCAGTGTTTGAATGATTGTAACGACCTAGCATGACTCAGCCTTCGTTTTTCACCAAACTAGAGTAGCAAGTTGCATTGTGGTGTTTAGACTTTGAAAGCATAGTAGAGGTTGGTTTTACTCTTAAATCTGCTAAATATTTGTCTAAATCCTAAAGTTTTATATATCAAGATATCTTTTCACAGTATAACCGAAGCTTTTATTCGCTCATTTTTGAGATTGTAAATATTACATGTTCACAATATTCTATATGAATGAATACTATTGATATAGCAGTAGATGTGAACACTTGACCCTCGATTCAGCACGATAGCAGTAAATCATAAGCTAAAAACAGTATATAGTATTATAAGGTAAAATTATTATTAATTGGACCATGACCTGTCTCTAAGGCAGAAAGTTGTATTAGAATAATGTATTTACATTGTTTTGATGAGAGTAAATGAATTGGAGAGAAACTAAATCTTGAACATTTTAATGGGATTTTTAAAAGAACTGCCTCTAAATTCAATATTTATGTGACATAATATTAAAGTGTATCCATTGCATATTTATTTCAATAAATATTTCTGCAATGACACCTTATTCTCTTTGCACTTGGAGTTCCTCTTTAACAGCAGCCTGTGGTATACACAATGTGTACACCTAGCTGAAACTAATGACGTTTATAATCAGTTTTTGTTAAAACTGTTTTAGAGAGATGTTGATTCAACTGTATTTTAACATTTTATAGGATATAGTTTAGTTTATTTCACTTGTTTTAAACTTGTACAACTCAAATACACATTAAAAAAAAACTTATACTGACCAAAAAGGTTTAGGCTGAGCCTCAGCTTAGTACACCTACTCTTTTTACATTAATTAAAAAATATATATACATGTATATTATATTCCTAAAAAGTCCCAAACAAAAATAGATATACACAACAGTGTCCATACCTCAGTCTTATATTTGTTAATAGATTCAAAACCATACTTAAGATGATTTAAGTTTATTACACATTTTCATTTCCTTTTCCAAACTATTCCACAAATGAAGTCCTTTTGACTGTTTTACATCTTTCTTTTTTTTTGCATTTGTTCAAATTTTTGTAAACATACAAATTCCTCTCAGTTCACACTGACTCACTGTAATTATGAACAACCTCTAGACACAGTCTGTAAGAATCTTATTTTTTACTTTATACATTAATTGAAATGACAGGTGTCTCTGTTATTATGTCCACCCTGTTAATATCATTGACGGCTTAATTACAGAAACACCTCTGTATGATGTAATGTGTTAGACTGCATTAGTTTTAGCTCGGTGTACCTAATAAACTGACAACAGAGTGTATTTACTTTGTGAAAATAACAATATAATTTCTGTTAGCGCTGTTTTGTCTTGCACACATCAACTTGGACAGAGATGAACGTAATGTGTTCATGGTTTTATTGTGTTTAATCAGAGTTATTGCACAAAATCCGTCATGTATGTAAAATCACATCTTGTTAGAAAGTGTTCTGACAACAATAATATGATCTTTACTCAAAATATGAGTGACAACAGCAGATCTTAAGGCATAAAAGGCACCCTAGCCGTAGCTACTTCCCATACTACACCCTTCTGCCAAGTTTCATGAAAATGGGGTAGTTTTTCCGTAATCCTGCTGACAGACAAACAAACCGAGCCGAAAACATAACCTCCTTGGTGGAGGTAACTAAAATCTGCTAAACAAAGTTAGATTCTTTCTCTGTGTAGTTTAATAATGTAGTTTTACCTCGTCAGGCCTGTCTGAAACTATTCAAATAAAAATGGTCTAAAAGTGGAAACTCATCCTGACCTGCTCACAACTCGTGAGACTGACGAGGTCACAAGTAGGCATGTCTTTGTATTGAAGAGGCACTAAGCCAAAACGTTTGGGAACCACTGCTTTAGACGATTCTTACCCATCATGCACAGCGCGTGCAGTCACATACCTGAACCTTTTCTCACGCCATACAAACCAGACCAATACCTACCATGAAAATTTCTTTCAGGTTTTCATCCTCTACAAATACGTACATCCCACATACACTTTTTTCTGAAAAACTCTACAAGCTGCCGTTACAACTTAGCTCGATTGCAGCCGTATGACATACAAAGCGTTCACAAACAGCACGTGGTAAAAAAAAAAAGTATGAGCTTCTGTGCTTACGTAATGGTCCACATATCAACATCAGTTTATCCAGAACTAAAAGTTATTAAAAGTTTAAAATGCAGCTGAAATGAATAAAAGAATATGTTGGCGCTATTTTTCCTATTGTCAACAAATCCCATGAAAAGACCAAACTTAACAATGTTAGTCTGTCTCTCAATACTTTCACACTTCTCAATTTTATTTTCTATTCAAATGTGCTTACAAATGTGACATGTTCATTTTATATTTTTCCTACACTGAAAATCTGTACTTTAACATTTAAATAGTTAGATTACATTTAGCTATAAGTTTTGTATCTTTGAAACGTTATCCCTTGTGTCATTCGATCCCTTCGAGAGTATGCCACCCCCACATTTCACCGCACATTTTGAAAATATGTGACAAAAAAAACATGAATATTTACAGCAGCAGGAGTGTATTTGGGACTGACTCCATGTTCTTTGTAATGAAGTGTTTTTGGCCTCCAATATATGTCTCTATTACAGAGTCTACATCAGGCTTTGGTTACACAAAGACAACACTAGTTATTAGGATCAATTCATTGTTGGTTTGTCTCTTTTCATGGAATCTGTGAAACAGACTTTAACTTCCTTTCACTTTCCAACTAGCTTCAGGCTAAAAGAACTTAAAACATCAGTTTGCTAACTTCTACCTTTACATGCTGTATTGTAACTTGGAAACAAATGCAAATACTAAGGCAGTAAAATATACAGTACATATATAGTAAATATATCTTTATAGATGGACCCAAGTGAAAATGTTTGGAAATGAATCTTTTCTTCTCTCATGTGTACATACTGTATCTTAAGAAGGATTCTTCTTCTTCTTCACATACTGCCGCAGGTACTGGATAGCCGACAGCGCACTCACATTCGCTAGCAGAGCTGAAGAGGATTTCAATAAAGGTTACTTTGAAGAATTGGATGTCAATTCACCAAGTTATACAGTGCTCTTCATGTGTAATACTTAAAGCCCCTGAAAATGTACTTTCAAATATCAATTATCTTTCATCAGATTTTACATCCATAAATGCGTGACATCACCATTCGGCAAGAAGCTGGTAGAAAAAAGATGCGCTGATATTGTGCAGGTCTAAAGGAGTTTCTTACCTGCTTTCCAGGCATCAGCAGCATCTGGATCAGAGGATTTTAACACCCAGGAGGCAAAAGCAATGCAGACCAAACACATATCTGACTGCTTCAGTGTGGAGAAGAAGCCCTCTCGTCCTGTAAGAGACATAAACATGCACAAAAATGTAGATTTCAATTGATTGTAGTTTTGTTTGGGGTGTGTTTCCTGTGTATGACAGAGCTCAGACTTACTTGTTGTCTGTAAAACCCTCTGCTCCACTGCTAACTCACAAAAAAACTGAGAAGGAGTTGAAGAGACTCTCCTCGCAGTGAGCACTGTTATTGGCGGATCAGCACTCTTGATGGTGAGCTCCTCAGCCTCAACTGGGAACTCCCAGGCCCCAGATCTCCTGCACCAGATGCTCCCTTTGTCAGGGAAGCGAATCCTCCTCAAACTTTTCCAACTGTTAAATCCATGTGGGTCCGCCGCCCCGCAATCACTACCCTGTATGAAAGAGCGTGACACGACCCTGATTGGAGAGATGTCGCCCTCCTCCTCATAGTCTGCACTAAAGAAAACATAGTCCGGATTTGGGAATGTGAGTTCTCTGATGATGGGACGAGAACAAGAGAAAATGGGGATGGGTTTCTCCTCACTGCGCAGGGAATCGCAGAGGAAGTAGAACAACATGTCATTCCTGAATGCACAAAGAGTGAAGTCAAACACAGGAGCCACTGAGATGTCCTCTGGATCATAGACGGTGACACACCGGGAGTCACTCTGTGTTTTATCCTCTCTGAAAAAGTATTCAAACACTCCAGGGACGGATATTTGATCATGTTCCTCCAGAAAAGGTATTTGTGTTCCAAGGCTGTTGCTGGCTTTTATAGCCACGTTTTCTTCCAGAGACGAACAGCTGCTGAGAAACGGACTGCTCTCATCATGACCAATTAGCAACTGCAAAGATAAATCCTCGGTGTTGAGAGCTCGTACGTTGTGCAGGCTTTTGCTTTTTGTTATCCGTCTCGGCCACGCAGGTTCGCTTGAAATTAAAGCATTTGAGTCCTGATCCTCAAAACATTTCCTTCCAAAGTCCTCCGAAGGCACAGGTGTCTCCTTTCCTTCAGAGCCGGTGGACTCCTCCTCGTCCTCCTCCTGTGCTGAGAAAGGAGAGTCACTCTTGCTTTGTTGGTCTTTGCTTTGAGGGTCAGGACTGGGGTTCCTACTGGCGCCAAGGAATTGCCAGTACTCTTCTTCAAAATCGGAGTTGGAAAACTCACAGCTTGAACGATCAGGCTTGGATTCGTCCGGCTGCGTGAAATAGTCTGAATCAGCAGTGTCGGATGTATCCATCAGACCACCATCAGAGGAGCTGTACTCCACCGTGTCCACCAAAGAGCTGTGATCATCTACGTTTGGTGTCACTGTTTCTTGTGTTTCCCTGGGAGGGGTGCTTCCTCCCATCCTGAGCTGCAAAATGTCATTTATCGTCAATTTTTCCATTTCATCCCAAAAAGCAGAAATGGCGTACACAGGTCGAGTGTGGCCCGTGGCTTCGGCATATGTCTCAGGGCTGTCTGCCACAGGGCAAGGTGTTGCAGGTAAATCCGAAATGGGGAGAAGCTGATGCCCTGAAGAGAAACCAGATGCTGAAAGATTCATTTCATGTTTTTGAAGTCCAGGGGTATCCGAGGGCAGCGTGCTGCGTGTGTCGTTATCACATGTGGAGTTGTCATCTGGCATTTTGTCAGCACTTTGGCCAGCAGATGGCTGAACATTGGTGCTTTCATGACCTTCACAGTTGGTAGCTGTTACATCGCAACAGAGAGTGCTGTCACAAGAATCCCTGTCCTGCGTATTGTCTGCATCGGTATTCTCAGTCAGATTGAATAGATGGCTGCTTTCTGTCAGAGATAATGAGCTTTGCGATTGTTGGTGATCCACGAGAAGATGCTGAAGTTCCTCCACTGATTCATTAGCCGACAGAAAGCTTTCAGAGTCAAAACTGTGAGTGGAGAAGAACTCAACACTGTCGTCAAGCTCGTCAGACTCCACACTGTCCAACCGTGACGGGTCTTTTGGTGTAAATTTGTTGTGCAATTTTGCGCCTCTCGCTGGCTCAATGATTATGTCTCTGGGGGAATGTGACATCACCAGTTTTTCTAGCAAATTGTCTTCTTCACCAGACGTGAAAGACATTTGCGATGAATCTGAAATGACTCCCATGTGAACGCTCTCAGGATCTGCTTCAGCACTTGGGTACCTTCTTGATTTTTTTACCAAGTTTTGTTCTGCTTGTGTGACATACTCCGTGTCCGTCTCTCCCTCAGATTCATGATTATCTTTCGTTGTCTCTAACTTAACGCCGTTTTCAAGTGATCTCTCCTGCCCAGGTCTGCACATGTGATTGTCCTTACGAGTTTTTTTTTGTCTTCGTTTTTTTTTCCCAGAGGCGGCCTGCACTCGCTGTCGTCCAGGACTGTCGTTCACTGTCACGAACCAGCGCTCTTTTTCTGCTCTTAAAGCAACGGCACTCACATCCTCACTCTGATCTCTGTCTGTAGAGTGCGGCTCTGTTCGGTTGAAAGAAAGTGGGTCAGGTGGCTGAATGGATTTGAGTTCATGAATGTCACTCTCCATTTGCACATCTCCATCTTCTTTATTCAGCTCTGTTGACTCTCCATCGGAAGACTGAACATTTAGTTGCTCAGTTCTCAGTGTGGTTGTGCTGTTGGCTTTTGTCTCCTCTGTGAGGTGCTCTGCTGTGTTGATGGTTCCTTCAGGATGATCAAGGCATATTTCAGTTTGAGTTGTAAAATCATCTTGTCCTCCTGCTGAACCTCTCTGAATGATCTGCACTGATATGTACTTCGCAGCAGTGCTCTGCTGTGGCTCCTGTTGGCCTGTGCCGAAGACTGAACTTGAGTTTACTGAATCCTCTGAATCACTGAGGTTCAAGTTATCAGGGCAGGCAAGCGAAGGCTGCAGCAGACCACACTCCTCGCTCTCCTCATAGAAGATCGTCCAGTCATCGTCTGCAATGTGCATGCTGTGATCTAAATCATCCATTTTGATACCTCACATGCTCCTCAATCTGAAAAAAGAAGATAAACCATGAAGAAGGTCAGTGTTCAAAGGTTGCCGATTGAGGTATTTTGCGTAATAAATAATGAAAGTGGCCCTATGCAATGTGTAGCAGTACATCCTTGGTATCCCCGCTGGGTTCCATCAACACGTTTGAGTTAAATATAGAGTGTGCATTTGTCTGGAGCTTGACATTGCTTGTAATCAGCTGTCATTCGGAAACTGTAGTGCAGAAATTAAACAAGCTCCTGTATTAGTTCAAAGCTTGAGAGGTGAGCAAAGCAACACTAGAGTACCGCGGTCACAAGAGCCATAACAGATCCCAAAATACTCTGGTCATATGACCTAATATGAAAAATTCAGCTGTGCAATGTCATTGCACAACCTACAGTATCAGTTAACAAACATACTGATTGACGCAATGTTTATAATTCCTTATATTTTGTATTTGATTACATTTTTGTAGTATTGTTTTTGGTTTTCATTATTTTTCAGGTGTGGAGTTGTTAGGATCACTCGGACTTTGTTTCTGCTCTATGTCAAAGTCGTTAAAGGTCTAGACTATTACATGATCAACATGAAGCATGTAGCTACAGGACAGTCGTGCTAATGTTTTTCTGTAGTAGAAAGAAAACCTACCTGTTGCAGAAGGACGAAGCGTCCACTTTGAAGGTGTCAGTACTTTGTCCCTGCAGGGACATTTCAGCTCTGATGTCCGTCTGTCCTTGCATATGTCAGACTGGGCCTTGCACTCAGCTGTTATAAATAGAGTAGTATGTCCAGTCACATGTAGCTGCAGAGGTCCGCCCCTCTATTAGGTAGGAGGTAAGATGTATGACATTTCAGTACCTTAAAATACAAGCCCTCCTACAGTTATTAGAGGTGACATCCAAAATCCATTATTAACATGGTAGAAGTTCAAAACACATTTTGGATGGATCATGGGTATTTCATACATATAGCACATTTATTTAAAATAACAAAATCTGAACAAAAAATGTTCTTTTACAAAGTCATGCGTAGCCTACATTTCTTTCTTAATTTACGATCCCAGAATATTTAACATCTAGCCTTAGTCTCAATTCTTACACAAAAAAAAAAAAAAAAAGCACTTAAACTCTTTGAAATCTAAAACACCATTGTTGACTTTCAAAATGCGGCCGTCTTTTTTTATTTGCTTATATTATTTGCTTGCGCTGAGTAGACTTACTGTCTGCATATAGATTACCAAAAGTGAAAATACAGTATTACCTTTGTTTCTGATGTATACTGTAATAGTAACAATCAAGATAAATGACGTACTTTCATTCCTAATTAGGTTATTTTCCTATCTGCTTGGAGCCAATTAATCAATTCAATAACCCAACAGGGAAATTCAAAAGTAATCAGAATAACTGGTCAGTCATGTAGAAAAGATAATTTTTGTCTGGCAAACAATGAGGCATTTTTTATTATTAGCAGCAGGAATCACAAAAGGAACATATTACAATTATTAAAATGTGTCTTTGAACAATATAAACTTTAAACTAACTAGTGTCACACACCAAAACAGCTGCGTGAGATTCATATAACTGCACGGAGGGAAACAATGGTTATGGAAAGGTGCTTTATTTCTTCAAACATTACATACATCTTCAGAACATTCTTCATGGCATTTAAACTAGAATATTTACATCATTACAAAAACAATACATCATTTGTATAAAACAATATGTACATGTTTTCAGCTCATGGTTGTCTGTACAACAGCAAACACATTAAGCAAAAAGGGGAATATTCATGGAATGATTGCTGCCTTTTTATCTCGTTCACTTCATGTTGCTTCACATATACTGAAGACGGCTTTAGTATTGTCAAGATACAAAACTATATTTAATTAAATAGCAAATAAAACTTAGATCTCTAGCCTTGTTTTAGAACAGTGTACAGTAAAAGGCCACTGGATATCATTCAAATACCCAATTATTCATCACATCATGATTAAACGTTTCCTGGCTGCATTTAAAGCTCATAATGGCACAGTAATCACAGTAATGGCAAACAGTAAAAGCCATTTTCTTCAGACAACATTTGGCAAAAAGTTATTAGTAGTCATGTAATAATAATGTTTCCATTTATACAGAAACAAAAAATCTCAATCACACTTGATGGCAGCCAGTTGTTTCGAGTATTTCTTTTAAAAATTAGGTTGGATGACGTCGGACAAATAAAGTGCACGAGGATTCAGTAATTTTGACAGATATATCTATTGGAATTTAAATCTACTTCATGAAACAAAATTGGCATTTGAAGATGTAGATTACAGACCTTGCTATGAAAAATATGATTTATTTTGTTGTTCGACTGGGTCTGTTGTGGAATGCAATTTATGATGCGATGCATGATCTGTTGTACATGTGCAATACATTCACCTTGGTTAAGCTCATAAAAATAATAAATACAAATGCAATAATAAAAACACAAAGAGCGATCCAACAATCATCCGTACAGTGCCTTTAGTAACTCTCATTAAAATGCCTCTGTCCACCAGAAGAACTCTCCTGCTATGGGACACATCATTTATTCTGTCGGTCTGATTGTAATCAGTAAAGCTCAGTGTTACAAAATGTAAATAAATATCACACAGGTAAATAACATCCCATTTAGCAAACACAAAATGTCACTGGGCTGTCACTTTGTCCCCCAAGAAAGAGAAAAAACAAAAATCACTGTCGCTCAACTTGGTCACAGATGCCTCTCTCAGATCTGTTAAAAATATGGCTATAGACAGCAGCCAGTTAGCTTAGTTTAGCATAAAGATTAGAAAACATGGGAAAACAGCTAGCCTGGCTCAGTCTAAAAGGTAACAAAATCCGCCTTCCAGCACCTCTAAAGCTCACTAATCACAGCTCTATATCCTGTTTTAATCTGAAAAACCAAAGTGGAAAAACAATAATTCGCCAGAATAGTCCAGCCCGTACAATGTGGAGTTTTCCCACTTCGGTTTTTATACAGAGATATACCTTCTTAATTAGTGAGCTTTAGAGCTTTTTTCCCCCTAAATGTCGAACTATTCCTTTACCAGACAGGTTCACATATTCAGGAAACCCATCAATTCAAGTCATCTGAACGCACACTGTCGAACAGCAGATAAGAAGTGTTTAACAGTGTTCAGACATAAAAACAAACAGAAAAAAGGAGTAAAGTGCTGCATGAGTATGAAGAAAATACAAACTGACCTGTGAGGTTTCAAATTTACAGAGAAATACTGAAACTATTTGTGTGAAAAACCCATTGAATATGACTCATAGAGACTGTGTCAAGAGGATCTGACAGGTTAGTTGGTGGAAACCTTTTCAATACCACCCTCTTGCTAAATAGAGAAAAAGAAAAAGCCCTAGTGATAAGAATGCAGCAGAAGCAGCTACAGTTAAATATGGCCACCTCCGTACGATTCACCTGGTCTTCCTTTACGCTGCTGAGCCTTCACATGATAAGAAGAAAATCTAACATCTTTCCTGAGCGTTCTCTCCTACCTGCAGCGGCACACCCTCCCCTCCTCCTTCTTCTCCTACACATTATAAACCTGGGTGATGGATGTGGTGGGTACAGCGGCACCACTCAGTGTTGATGTCGCAGCGGGCCGCTCCCTTCTGACATATCTTGGCTTCCTCACTTCAAAAGAAACACAAAACAAGAGGGAACATATAATCACCTGCGAGGAAAAACAAGAGGGGACAAGCACTGGAAACACTCATAGCATCTTCGAGTTCACTTTTAGCAGGTTTTGTGCATTTAAGAACAATTTTTAAAGACAAAGTTCACCCCTTTGTTTGAGAGTACACGCCTGTCATCAGGGCTCAAGTGCTCGCCAATGTTGCTAAATACTCCTGTGTAAAGTTTCAACTGCTTTGCATTACTCATGGCCGCACATAATCTTACAACCTGTTCAGCAAGGTCAGATAGTCACAACAGGTAGCTTACAGTGAAGATAGGGAAGTCGTCTTACCTGTCGAGGAGGGGATCATGACAGCCTGGAAGGGAAAAACAGAAATGTCTTTGTACTACAAGACATTGCTGAGACAATAAATTACAGTCGCTACACAAGGCTGTAAAAAAACCCAACAACAACTATAAAATTGACTTACTGTCTCACTTGGTTGGAATATGAAGGCTGTAAAAGTAGACATAATATTGTTACAGTTGAGTTTAACTGACTGAACCTCAATTATCACTCAAGCATAGCAATAACATTGTTCTTCCATGCTTTATTATATTGAATTTAATGGGTGTGGTGGGTCGACAAAACCCTGCTTGTACAATTACAGTGCATCAGAGACGCGCCGTGCTTACCCTTGTTGCGGCGGTAGAAGATGTTCGGGAGTCTGTTGGAGCGTTTGAGGTAGAAAAAGGAGGCAACAGAGAGGATCAGGAACAGGCTGATCAACAGTGTTCCCAGAAGAAGAGAGGCCGCCACACCTGGCCCTCCTGCTCAGAAACATTAGCACAAATGATGGGAAATATTGGTGAATATCTTCTATAGCTGCTTCAGACATTTACAGCTAAATTACAAACTCATAATAATAAATAATGACTATATTACCCTTAAGAACATTGATTCCCTTTTAAAAAGATATTAGCTTGAAACAGAATTTACAGTGTTTTTTGTAGAAACATTACAGTAAAGGCCAAGAAATAAATATTATACATACATTTATGTAATTAGTAAGTCAGTCCATGACTGTGAATGTGATATCTTACCAATTTTAGGAATGACAGTAGTTACGGTTGTGTGATTTTTCCTCTCCACTGTATAGTCTAGTGAGCACACAAAGAGGGCAAATATATAAACATGTAACATTCAGCTTTTTATCTATTTAAAAACAGGCAGTTCCCTGTCCTTACTGTAGGTGCAGACTGTTATGTTCTCCAGGTCCACAGCTGCTGAGTCACAGAATATGCAAACAGTGTTGCTGTTCTCAAGGACACGCAAGAAGCATCCTGAAGGAGTGAAAACAAGAACATATTTCACCCTTTGGTACCCTTGTACGAACAAACCATTAATTCCACCCCTGTAATTCAATAGTCACAGGATGAAAAATTACATAAATTGCTTTATACACTTATAGTAAATTCAATTGTATCCACTGAAATATTTGCCAGACTAATCCAGTTTTAAGTTTGCCAGTTTAAAATTAACAAAATACGAATAGGTTGTATGTTATATATATATACACACACACACACACACACACACACTGTATATTATAGGGACTTTGGAGGCTTATGTGATTTTTTTTTACCAAAGTAATCAAAGCGTTAATGGCAAGAGCATCATTGGACTCTGGCTAATCTCTAACTGATAATGACAAAATAACAGTGATGTTAAAAAGGTCAAAACTCTTAGTGACATCCTGTATACGTTTGCCAACTTGAATCAGAGCTTTGTTTGAACACATCCACATTACCTGGTTCACAGTGGGTGTCATTTGAACACGAGTTGTTCGCTCTCTGCTTCTCGCCGCAGCACTCAAGCGAGTTCTGATGTAAAGCCTACGGACAGAACATCATTCACAGATTAACAAATCAGTGAGACCTGAACAGAGCACGCGATGGCTCTTTGGGTGAGTAACATCCATTTTCTACCTTTGTTACAGGTGTCTCGGGTCTGATAAGAATCACAGTTGCAGCCAAGACCAAAAGGAATGACAGAGCCATATTCGAAGCCTTAAAGATCAAACAGAACTGAATTAGATACACATCAATGACTTTGAGGAGGCACACAAAAAGGACAAATACCTTTACCCGTTAAGTCCTACATGATCAAGCAAAACACTAATTCATCTAATAAATGTGTCACACTAAATATATATTTTATTATCAGGATAACCCGTATAATTCAAATAATTTGGTAATGTTCTGTCTTATGGAATCTGCAGTTTATCGAACAAACTAATAACAAAGGCTGGATATCAAGCTTTCATACTTTGTGGAAACAGTTGATATCAAATGCCTCCATGGTCACATTTGTCGTACAAGTTATTCTTTAATTACATACTTATCGATTTGAATCCCAATCTTGACGATAGACTGTATTTCATTTTGGCCCGTAGAGCTTATAGTGTGTAGACAACATGTAATATTTGTTTGGCTTCTTTTGGTAATTGAAAAAAAAGGGGTATTGTAGAAAAAAATCAATTTCATTTCTTTAAGTAAGGTAGCAGTTTTATCAGTATATCAAAACTCGAGCATCCATCTTGCTGATTCTGCACTGGTATCAAAATATTTGAACAATCGTCCACCCTTTTGATATTGTTTTTATTTAGAGTTAATTTGTAGGTTTTACTCTACACCATAGGTCACAAAACAGTGTCAGGATTTTTAGGTGAATGTCTAAATTGGTCTCTTATAAAACAAACTATCCAAACGTAACGTTTCACAGACTGCATGGCCTCCGGTTAGTGGCACAAACACACAGATGGCTAATTTAATCTAATGTTATAGGCTGACGGAGCACGTGAAGATTATAAAATAGCAGTGCTACTCAGGCCGGCTCTCAGAGTTTCAGCAGTTTAGTTGATTCTGTGTATTTTTGCTCTGCTGTTAGTTAATAGTTGGCTTTCTATACCTCTTTTTTTTTTTTTTATGTTTATAACTGATTTCTGTAAATGTAGATTGTATAGACCCAGAAGTTAAGTTTATTTTCAAAATTAAAAAATACACAAACATAACACAGATAGCAAATCATATACAGTGCAGGACAAGGCTGAAAACACACTCTCCTCATTTAAAACCTTCACCTTAATAATGTTAAAATTTCACAATATTGTTAGTAGTGCTGAAATGCTGCCCCCTATTTATTTGGAGCATGCGGCCGCATTAGCCTACACATTGCACCTTTAACTTTGCCGATATGACAATAGATTCACAGGTTAAATCCGGAAAGGTTAAACGCATTTTTTATATTGATCCAAACTATAACGTTACAGATAGGTCAACCACAACCAAAACAGTTTAAATACATACACAGCTGACTTTCCAGCATATATTTACGTTACAACTTTGAACAACTTAATTTTTGAATATATTTAATAATTTATTGGTAACGTTTAAGCGTTAAGCAACATATTTAATGACTCAGAAAATTGGATGAAATGTGCTAACGTCAGTTGAGTTACACAGGACACAGCAAGGTGTTTAGCTAGCTAGCACCTGTCACTGGGATGAAGTTAGGTCGTCAGTCAGAGCTAAAATAATGATGTTAGCGTTAGAGGGGCGGATTTGATAATCTATTAAAATCTGTTTTACACATCGCTTATGTTTACAATCACAGACTGAACAGCTGCACATAACAAAAAGTTAACTCACCAGCCAAACACTAGGCTTTGGCCTGACCAAACTCCTTGGTGTGGTTTACTCAGCGTCAGGTTGGCTCCGCTGCAGAGGTATTACCACAAAGTCACTGATAGTTTTGACAGATTTGTCATCGACACACCTCCGCAGTTCAACCACAGACAGTCCTCAGTGCGTAGCTCATAGCTACCTGCTTTCATTGAGCACGCGCACTTCCGGGTATGATTTTCAAAATAAAGCCGGGACTGTGTTTATCCTTCATTAGTGTGTCTGCGTAGAAAACATAAAAAATAAAAAAATAAAAATTAAGATTCAAATGAATATTAAAAATATACTACTACAACTGCTACTACCAAAAACATAATAATAATAATAATTATTATTAATAATAATAATATATAATAAATATAATAATCATAATAAATATAATAATATATTTTTCATTTTATTTGCGCACCCATAAAACTGCATGAAATCCAGATTATGAAAAAATAAGAAATGACTCAGGGGAAATCAAAAAGACATTTTTTTTTGTTTGCTTGGATAAATATGCAGATGAAATGCAGGCTAATCAGATTATTAGCTGTCTCCTTTCATGATAACAATACATACAATATGCTGTTTGGGTATTATATAAGAAATAATACTACATTAAAATACATTTCTCACAATAGACATATTAACTTGTCATAGCAGGTAAAAAGCAGGTGCAATTTATAACAATAATAAGGGCGCCATTACATTTGCCAGCTATTTTACCAGGTTAGTGTTACTGCACCTGATTTGAATGCAGCATTAATAATGGGATTGCACTAACTAATTAACGAAGCACCTAACCATTTTGAGAACTCATAAATATAGTCTAGGTGCTGGATAATTTTTTTTGGATAGAGCCAATAAATAAATAAATAGTAACATTCTCAAATCTCCTATCAAATTTTGGTTTTATCAAATCGTATTTTTGGATTATTTCCCGACGGCCCGTGAATGCAGCCTAGCCTCACTGGAAGGTCACATGGCGGGAGTTTAAAATCCTCGCGAGCTTACATACTGCTTCTTTATAACGTTCCACTCTTCATCACGGCCTCTGCGAACTGTGAGTCAATTTAATAAATATTTTAGCGTTTAATCCACGATAAACATTGTTCACTACTGAATTTAATATGACTAGCATTTGGTAAAGGTTTGACAAGGTTTTCTAGATACTCGGTTAAAAGTAACTTAAGTTTAAATGGACTCCTTAAATAAAGTTAGCTAGTGAAGCACTTTCTAGATTAGCGTTTATGCTAACTAACGCTAGCTCGCATGGATCCAACACATTTGTCAGCAGTTTTTTTTTGCTCTTAGGAAGACACGGTTTGCTTAAATTGCTACTAATGTGTTGTCTTTACAAACAGGTAATCAAACCCAATGAATCATATGAGGAACATAAAAGAAAAGCTGAGCATCCCAACTGGAAGCAGGTTAGTTTACTTAAATGACCTAATTTACTGAAGTATGCCTCCCATTAGCTAATACTTCTCTGCAACTTTGAATAATGTTACATGCAGCTGTGGACAATCGTTTTTAATCAGTGTAAAAAAGTGTGATAACACTTGATCATTAAGCCCTACATTTGTAGAGCAACGTTTTGTGTATAATTTTGTTTACCTTATTTATACAAACACTTTGTTTTGCTGCACAAACAAATTGTGTGTTTGTGTTTTTTTTTACTCATCAAAACTTGTGGGGACAAAACAATCAACAGAAATGTGGCTACCAGCGGCTTCTCCAGTTTCACAGACTCTCAGCTTTTCTTTGGGTCTCAGTTTTGGCCTGAAAATTCTCAAGGCATGTCTCAAGATATGAGTGTGTCATCCAGGACCTCCCAACAGAGTTCACAAGAGGTGAGATTTTTTTAAAACTTGTTTTCTATTGTTGGTGAGGCAGTGATAACTTTGAGTACGCAAATGCATTGACAAACCCTTCTAGATTAATGCCATTTGTACTTGCATATAGGTTACACTCAGTATAATATTTATTATAAGTGAGCAGAGTAATAGGTCTGATGGGACAGCCGAAGGGTTGTACTGTGAAAAAGAAAATATAAGACGTGATGCTATTTTAATTTGTGCATTTTGTTATTTAAATAACTTAATACATAAGTATATTTAAAATATATACAGTATGTATATCCCAAAAGAGTATCCCCTTTACATTATGACGATGTAGATGGCATCATAAAACCACCATTTTAACCTCAACAAATGAGATGTTTGTAGGTTTCAACAGTATGACAATATATACTGTGAGACAATAGACATTTCTATCATCAGAGATGTTGCTGTATTGTTTGTTAGTAACAAGCCAATGTATTCTTATATTGCATTATACATTATTGTGAGACTACTTAGTTCACTTAAATGGGCCATGATTATTAAACGCAGTTACACAGGAGGCCACCTGTTTCTTTGCATTACATTTTTTTCCATTTGGTGGATAGCGTACAGTATACTCTCGTCTGGAAAACTTCTCCCAATTTATAGGACCATGAGTGCATACATGTTTATTAATCATCACTCAGATTATGTGAAAAAAATGGTTATGTTTTGTGTATCTCTTAACCTAATTTTTTTATTTCTTTAATTTTATTTAGGGAAGTGACCCAAAGTTCTCAAGCAGTTATCACATTAAACCTTTCCTGTTTGGAGATATAAAGGACAAGCGCAAAGTTTTTGGAATACTGGATAAATTTGAAGAGGACAAGAAAAGGGCAAAAGAAAAAACTGACGGGTACATTTCAATATCACTTGAAACATGCAACTCATCTTAAATTTATACTTGTGGGATTATTAAATATTTATTTAAAAGTAAGCCTCATGACTTCTGTCATTTTCACATGTCTTTTTGTGTCAACAGTGATATTTTAGCCAAAGAATGTAATCATTTTCGAGAAACTCTCAACAATGTAAGTGATGATAGGCATCCATTCTGTTACTTTTTCGATTACAGCTCCTTTTTTTGTAGATGTAATATGTAAAAAAATTCTGCAATGTTTTCAGATCCAACTACTGGTCGCTGGCACAGAGAGAAATACTGCCGTGTGCCAAACGGTCCTTCAAAAATTTGACAATTTTTCATCAACATGTAAGTTTCCTTATTGATATGTATGTTTTGTTGCTCTCTGCATAGTGTACATCGGGTAAATTTAGTAAAAAGACTGTTATGCAAAACATTTATTATTTCCAGTAGATGGAGCTCAATGATTAAACATTGATCACCCATAATCTTTAACTTTGGAAAATGATGAATGGTTCCATAAATGTTTTAATTGTATCTACTACCCCCCACCCCCCACCCCCCACATTCATTCCAGTGCAACATAATCTCAACAGTCTTCAGAGTGACATTTCCCAGCAGTTTGAGACTTTACTGAATAAAGTGAACTCCCAGAAAGAGTTGATGACTGAACTGGAGGAGAGGGTGCAAAAGGTGAATAGTATTTATGTAGCTTATAATCAAGATTGCTGCCCTTTCAATGAGGTAAATGTATAATTTGGTGGCTAAATGTTTCTGATTTAGTGAGTTTATTACTGTTAATGTTTACCATTTAGAGTGGGGACACCACAGCAGAACTTGGTTCAAATCTGCAAAGCTTAAAGAATAGTCTGGCGTGTCTGAGAGAAGAGCAGGAGAGAGAACGAAACATGCTCGAAGAGGCTCTGAAGCTGCTCAGCACCTTAGTCTCAGAGCACTCAGCCAAACCCAGTCCTGAGAGGGTGACGGACAGTGCCATCCAGACGTCACCAGGGCTGGAACTGCCATTCTCCAACATTCTGCAGGAGAACAAGCTTGAAGGCACACGGCTAACGCACAAGTCATACAACCTTGAACACAATCAGGCTGAAGTTCCCCGTCAGGATCCCAGCTGCATCATAGGAAAAAGGAAATCCACTCCGAGAGGACAAAGGAGGCTCAAAAAGAGACCGCTGGTGCTCTCACAAAGGAGTAAGCGCACTGTCAAGAATGAAAACAGCCAACCTCTCATGAACTGTGACAAACGACAAAATGTTTCAACACCTCTCTGTGAGCGTCTTGATCCAAATATGGTAACCAGCCAGGACCGTCTCGACCGAGACTGTCAAATACTGCCGAACAGGGAGATCAGATCCATAGCTCAAGGATGTTACATCACCCCTCTCAACTGCTGGTCTCAGGACAGCAACAGCTCCGTGTGCCCCCCAGGAATCGAACCCAACTTGGAGAGACTCTCATCTGAGTCCAAGACGGTGACCCCGGTGAAACCCGACGGCCTCTGGCAGCTGTTTGACATGGATGCTGATTTTGCTTTAAGCTTTTAGAGGATGAGTAAAGGACTCAGAAGAGAGAAGCATTTGTGTTATTATTTTTGGCGTAAAAGCCAGAAATGTTTGTTTTCTTTAACCTCTGTTATAGAAGTTACTCAGTTTATTGAAGAATGTACACATTGATAAATGTTTTATGGTGGAAGAGCTGTAGAGGGGTGTAAAAAGGTACTAATGACAAGTTTTCGACAGACTGACTCAAATACACATTTAAAGTTTTTCTGCTGACTTCAACAACATTGTAACACTTAAGTATCTCTGCTGACTTATAAAAAAATCTATTTATTCTGTATTTATACTGCTGATTTGACAACAAAATCAAACTTTAAGAATTGAGTGTCTGTTTTCAAATAAATAACCATTCTCCATAATATCTAAGGTGCAGCATGTTTATTAACAGAAAACATTTGCTTTAGCAAGCACACCACAAACAATGAATTTATTTTAATACAATATTCAATTGTATATGCCAATGTCAATTTACTGTAGTCATTATAAAGCTTTAGTTTTTACTTTGCAATAACAGACCAAATACTTTACCAGCATCTTGGTATGAATGTTGCGATTACTCCACTAACCAAGAAAATAATTGGCAGATTAATCGATAATGAAAATAATTGGCAGATTAATCGATAATGAAAATAATTGCTGGTTGAAGCCTTAATTGTAACTATAATGTGTTTGTTTAATGTCAAAGGAAATAATTTCCTGGTGTTGCTGATAATTTTGTGTGCCACACAGCTGCAGTTTTCAGGTGATCACAATCTGCAGGTGTCGCACAATAAGATAAAAAATGACAAATTACTATATTTACAAATGATCTTTCTATTCTCATTAACATGAGAATCTCTCAAAGCAACGTGCAAAACATTAACCGCAGATCCTCTTTCATGCAGGAAAAAATGAATGCCTTTGGCCCAGCAATAAGTGCATTAATAATTAATAATTCATTTCCTTCTCTAATTCTCCCACTCAGACTTTGACCTGATCTGACAGGGGTGTCACTGTTTAACTAAGTCTGCAGGTGGGGACATGAGGGCCCTTGGGTTGAGATTTGCCACTAAGCAGACGTCATAGTTGTCATGCATCAGAGCGTGCCGTGCCACCACTGTCCACCGGCTCTCCCATGGGTCCAGCTCCAAAATGTCCTTTGTTATATCATCATGACGATCTAAAAGTAGATATGAAACAATACAGTCACTTGGAATTTTTTAAAAAACCCTTTCATTCTTTGGATATAGATATTCTCTCATTACCTGCTCCTTTGTAGTATCCGCACACGTAGATCTTGCCTCCCACCACTCCCGCGTTGGAGGCATTTGTGCGCAGGGAGAGTTGTGCAAACGGGAGAGGAGGTCCTTCCCTCCAGCTGTTCTCATCTGGGTTGTAGATCTCCACAGTGTCGAGGCAGTGGCGTGACTGTCCGCGGTCCACACCCTCACATCCAATGCCTCCTGCAAAATAGGGATTTTATCAGCAAATAGCATCTTTTTTTTAAAACGAATTCTAACCTGAATCAATGCTGTTGAATCATATAGCAGTATAAGGGCTGTCACAATATCAGATTTTCACTACACGATTATTGTGATATCTATATAGAAAATAATAAAAAATACCAAGAGAAATGAAAAAAACATAAATAATCTTACCCATCACAAAGATTTCACCATTGAGTACAACAGCACTGCAGCGGTACTTTGAGTACTTCATGGGGCCGAGCTCTGTCCACTTATTCGTGTTTGGATCATACTCCAGGAGGCGGTTACTCAGACGTTCAGGCTCATCATCCATCCGGTGTGACTGGATGGTTGAAGGGGGGGAAGGGTGAGACAAAGCAGAGCAGGGGCCGTCAGATAGAGAGGAGTCACGTACAGATACTCAGGGTTTCCGCAGGTCTGAAATGTAGGCCTCTTTAAAAGTTCTAAAATGTGCTTATTCTCCACTCGGCGGGAAAACAGAATCACAATCGACATTAAGGTTTTCCACCCCGGGCAGAATTCAGCCTGAGCACATCCATGAAACGCTCCATTGGATTCAGGATTTAGATAGTTGAGACCTGCAGAAACCCTGATACTGTTGGAGCTCATATTACATGTGTTAATGAAGTCTGATTTAGTAGATTTCAGAATAATTGCTAAGAAGTTACCACGTGTGTAAAGATGTTTTGACATCACCTGTGGTGTTCGACCACCTATCACATAAAGGCGATCTTTCATCCCGACCACGCTATGATAAGCTAAAGGCATGGGCAGAGGGGCCGCGCTGCGCCACGGTCCTCCTTGCAGAGACCATCGCTCCACACAGTTAGTGATGAGAAACTGGTTCTTCAGCTTCATCTGCCCACCCAGCAGGTACAGAGTGTCACCCAGTGACGCCAGAGCGTATGAATCACGGTACTCCGCTGACGTCAGACACTCCCAACTTCCTTGGGCCTCTACTTTGTACCTGGAAACCCAAGATAACAATCGTTACTATATCTGTGGGCCGAGGAAATTCAGAATAATTAAATGTGTCACCTAATATCTCACCTGTAAATCTCAACATTCATGTCCTTCTGTCGAGCCAGTCTGCGTGCACCTGCCTCTCCTGCCACTATAATGTCATTTCTTTCAGTTACAACCCCGGCACACACGTACCCCAGAGCCTCTGCATAGCGAGGGGAAGTGATGTAGTAGGTTCGGCCTGTGGATGGGGCGTAGCAGAAGCTGCGTTCAGTGTAGTTGCCATATCTTGACCTTATCCCACCACCGTCGTTTCCAAGACAGAGCAGCAGATCTGTGGTCTCCATGCCGTAGCGCAGCTTTAGTTTGCGTGGTGCAGCTGAGGGATGCATCGCTGTAACATCCAAGGCTTGATTGAGCATCTCTAGACATTCAGCATCAGACAGCAGGGCCGTGTTCCTCTTCATCGCCTCTCTTAAATAGTCAGGGCTAATCAGTGGCAGACGGACCTTCCTCAGGAGCTCTGGAAGGTGCAGGTTACGGACCTCTCCATCCATCAGAGGGCAGTGTTTGACCCAGCGAAGGACCACATCCAGGATGGTCTCTTCTCGTGAAATATTAAGGTCATCAGAGGTCAGCAGCTTTCCCAGCTGATGGGCCTCCAGCTCCAGGACCTCCTCATTTTGGCAGACTTGGACAAAGTGCTGCCTCAGGAAGCGATGAGCATGGTCGGCCAAATCCTCCGCACCGAGATCACGGCCAAAGTAATACACACCGAGGCAGTTGGAGGCATCCATGTTCTCGGTCATGTGCAGCTGACAGCGAGTGAAGACGTCGTCCATCTGCAGGAGAAAAGCTGCGATAGAGATGCCTTGTACGTTGGCGTTAGTGAGAGGGAGATCTGAGCAGTACATGTAGTCCAAGAGAAGCGCCAGGCTGTCTGCAGGGGTGTCACGCAGAAATATTTCTCTGGTGTTGCACTCACGCAGGCCGCACGTGAACATTACGCGGAAGTATGGGCTGAAGGCGGATAGGACGACCCGGTGACAGGGAAAGCTGATGCCCTCAGCAACCAGCACCACATCTGTCAGATGCTCACTCTCCCTCATCTTCCTCAGCTGGTCCAGCAGCACCAGCCCATGTTTGGTTGAAAGATCCATTTTGCCTCAACTTTTTTGATATAATATTTACAAATTTAGGAAGTTTTATGCACTCTGAACACCTGGTCAGGAGATTGTCTCTAGAAAAAACAAAAACAAAAAAAAACTAATATCCATCAATATCATGTCACACAGCAGATTAATAAGCACAGGCTAGTGGGACATTTACTAGTAATACTAAAACTGCTGGTCAAATCAACTTTATTTAAGCACATTTGTTGATCTTAGGTATCCTCAATGAAAATGTGGATAAAAGTTTAATTATTGTATTACTTGATTAACCATAGGAAATCAGTGTAACATAAAAATGTTAACCATTAAAGCATATTTGAGTAATACAAAACTACATCCTGATATTAACTTTAATAATGGCAAACCAATAAGGATATTTATATAAACCTCACATTTAAGCAGCTACCATTCTAATTAGGGGTGCCACGATATACCGGTATTGACGATAACCGTGATATTAAATGTTTTTTTTTTAAATATTGATGTCATGTTAATAATACACATATGATAATATCTGTTCTCGCTTTGTCTCCCCCTCCCCCAACGTCCCACAGACAAGTGAGTGTAATTATTTTGCCAAAAAAGATACAAAGTCCATTAAACAAAGTTAAAGGTGAATTTGACAGATGGCTTTATTATTATTATTAAAAATGTCTTTAGATATCGCAATTATATCGTTATCGTGAATTCTTTTGACCAAGATAATCATGTACTGAAAATCTGATATCGGGACAACCCTAATTCTAACAAACTACATTTCCTAATTAGCCTTAGATATAACAAATGCAAGCTAAATGCCACCATTGTCCATATATATTATATATATATATATATATAATATCTGCACTCTTATAAGTTCGCACTACATCTGCCCACGTCATACAGCATTCCCTGTAAAAGCCTTACCATAGTCATCAGCTCCTGTTATCTTCCTTCTAAACAGACAAGTAAATGTCCTCGCGTTGTTGATGTTGCCGAGTTGTTCAGTCAGAGGCGTTTAGAGAAGGTCTGAGCGATTGCAAGAGACAAATATATTTACCCCCAACGCTGCTGTGGCCCTCTGAGCCACTGACCCAAAATAGACTTTGTGTTGTGGCAGAGAGCAAGTAGGTCAGAAGGGTTTGAGTGATCAGGAGAGTGCTGGTCTTTAAGACACGATACACACAAATATTGTGATTTATTTTGAAATTCCTAATTTGACTCATTGGGATCATGTTGTACTTTGTGATTAAAGCAATTCTCCATTCCAGTTTGTTTGCCTCGGTCACGTGCGTGCAGCTCTGGAATGACTGAAATGAAACATTGCTTCTAGCTCGGACTCAGATTTCATGACGGCACTCTCTTAAAGGCCCAGTATACTGTGTGTGCACATCATGCAAAAATCAGACTTGTCTATTAACTTTGAATCATATAATCCAAATTCTTGACTTTCGCACCAACTGTAATAGTTATTAAGTGAATATTTTTTTCTTTTATTTCAAGACATGATATAGTTGCAGAGCATACGAAAAATTCATAAATAAATAAATAAATAAGTAAAATAAAAATAAAATAATAATAAAAGTTAATAAAATAAATAAATATCAGTTTGTAGACTATAGTTGACTGAGCATAGAGTCAACAGGAGGATCATTACAAATGTGTGTGTGTTGTGTTCTTTGCATCTTAAATATCAAATATTTTGTTTACGAAGTAGCCCTCACGTAACCAATATAATTTGAGTTTAGGTGACATTTCATGGCTCATTAGCTTTATTTTTGCTAGTAAATGGAAAAAAAACAAACTGGAAGGATGTGAACACACCGGTCAAACATCCATTGAAATTCAACAGAGTTAATATTTTCCCTCTTTAACACCAAATTACCTCGACTGCTTCTTCCAGTCAGCCATCGTTGTCATGAGGAGGCTCTGCCCACAACACCCTCCTGATTTTGGTTAACCATTAGGGAATATGATGTACATATGCACATACAGTTGTTCTTGGGATAGTAGTACAGGAGCATCAGTAGTAAAGAGTAAAACAGTTGCACAGATTCAGCCCAATGGACTCTACACGCAGATTTGCGAAGTACAGGGTGGATCGTGAAGTGCTGGATGAGCAGAGACTGGAAGAGGTAGCGCAGAGAAGAACATACTCTGACACACACTCGTCTCTCACTGAACGCCTTAAAGACTCCTTAAGGTAAGGCTGTTTTACGGCTCGATCTTGTAACTTTGAAGCTTACTCTAATGTAGATGTAGATGACTGGTCTGATCTAACCAGAGACCAATTTCACTACATTTATGATTTAAAGTATCATCCAAAAAAAAAAGACTTGACCTTTTTGTCTGTGTATCCATCACCTCTCCTCCAGATGTACAGTACCCAAACTGAAACAAAGTGTGATGAGCAGCTTGCCTGTGTTGTACTGGCTGCCCAAGTACTCTGTCTGGGACTATGGCATGCCGGACCTCATCTCCGGCATCAGTGTGGGCATAATGCACCTGCCACAAGGTATGACAATAGTCCATTATGGTGAATATCAACAGTACTGCAGAAAACAAGTCAGATTGTATCACTTAGTCGTCGTATGTTAAAGTACATTTCATGACTTGAGGGTATGTGACGAAAACCTATTGTATGATTTCAACTTTATTCCGTACTGTTTTCGTCATACATGAACGTTATTTTGTACAAATATTTACCATCCCTCTGGAGAATATTTCATTTGCCAGTAATATTGCAGTAAAATACCGAGTAAAGTAAAAACCGAGATGAGTGTAACAAAGTTTCTGTTTTCCCCCAGGTTTGGCATATGCATTGCTGGCTTCCGTGCCTCCTGTATTTGGGCTCTACACGTCCCTCTATCCAGCATTGATCTACTTCTTTTTCGGAACATCACGTCATATCTCCATCGGTAAACCGAGAGAGATTAAAATTAATTTCAAAACACTTTGCAATTTGCAGAGGCACGTAGAGCAGAACAGTAACACAATAAAAGAACATTTTGAGAAAATACGTAAAGAAAACAAGGATAAGTTATACAAAATATGATAGTGAAATACATAAAAATGATCTATACACAGTATCATAACCTCTGTAATAACACGTGTTGCTGTCTTTCATGGTGTTCAGGGACGTTTACTGTGCTCAGCATCATGGTGGGTAGTGTGACCGAAAGACTTGCTCCAGATAGAAATTTCCTCATAACAAATGGGACCAACGTCACAGCAGAGGTGGACATATCTGCCCGGGACTCATATAGGGTGCATGTGGCGGCTGCTACTACTGTCCTAGGAGGACTTATTCAGGTCAGAACATCCCACAGAAATCTAAATGTCTTATTTTGTCGTTACAGCCTCCCAGACTCATATTTACATAAATGCTTTGTTTGCATAGGTGGCACTGGGTTTGGTGAAGTTTGGATTTGTGGGAACGTACTTGTCTGAACCTCTGGTGCGGGCTTACACGACGGCTGCTTCAGCTCACGCTGTCGTGGCACAACTGAAGTACATCTTTGGAGTTTCACCGACGCGGTTCAGCGGTCCCTTGTCAATGGTGTATGTGAGTGCCGTCAAGTATTGCTGATTGCTGGGATTTTGTTGATACAGCAGCACTGATCTGATCATTTTCTGATTATGACCAAAGTGACGCCCACAAAAGAGTTTGATGTGCGTTGCTCATCATTTTCATTTAACCTTTATTTAACAAGGAAATAGAGATAGAGAATTTAGGTATATATCACACAAAACAGGACCTGAGAGATAAACAACGACTATTTAAACTATTAGTCCTCATGAAACATTATTTGAATGTGATGCTTGAATGCCTGATATGAAGGCAGCATTCCCAGTTGCTGCAAACCCTGGGTGCATAGTACAATAATAGAGTTTTACCAAGAAAATGTAAACTTATTGTACCTTTTTTGTGAAGTGCTTTTCCTAAGGATGGCTTTAAAGATTTAAAAAAAGTGACTTATGAACCTTTCTCTGTATATTTAGCAAAGTCCATCCAGTTAACATGTATAAATGACTTCTAAAGGGCTAACCCACTGAATTTTTGAGCCAATTTTGCTGACCTTTTGTGCGTCTCCAATCCGGAATACTTAGTTTGAGCAACAACTCGCAATTCATAGCACGATTTTGGCATGATGCCGGTTTCCGAAAATGTTTTCATCTTGTTTGATGTGAGAAAGACATTACTATGTTGTATACAACCTTACAATTACGCACAAGACAAACAAACAAGCATTCTAGTTAATTAGATGAAGGATGAGCAATCCTCAGTCATCTGGCTACAATCTTCATTATACCATTTGCAGGACTTGCAGTCTTGTGCTCCCAGACTCTTTATCCTAATGTAACGTATTTTAGGCTTGAAACACGACATTGTTGAGGTCGGGCATATCAGGGATGAATGAATTGTGTCAGCTGTCTAGCTCGCTATCATGGTAGAGAAGTGAAAAATAGAGCATGATTAAGAATATACAAGAAAACAGACCCACAATGTTGCGTTTTAGACCTCCGCCAAGAGCCAATGCCCTATGTCTCAATGTTAACAAAAGTAAAAAGAAATTGTGTCTCCGCGTCGTGAGTCGGAACGGCTCCAAAATTTGATGGATTCTTCCCCCGCAATGCATCACCCTCACGCCAGTAATTTAACAGGAATCCTGCTGACAAACAGACAAACAAACAAACCAGAGCAAAAACATTATGTGTAATAATGTCCTCCTTGGCAGAGGTAATTCTGACTTAAAATGACAAAACCAGTAGTTGTGTGCATGTAGGCAAGTGTGTCTTAATATGTACAGTAGAAAGCCATAACCGCCTACTGCTTTTTCTTTCTCTATTTTCAGACTCTGAAGGATGTTTTCTCCTTGCTGCCACACACTCATCTCCCCACGCTGGTGGTCAGTGCTGTGTCCATGGTGTTTCTAATTGCAGCCAAGGAGCTCAACTCTTTTCTCAGTCCGAAGCTGCCAGTGCCCATCCCGGTGGAGCTCATCACAGTCAGTTGATAAGAGGACACACTCTCTGGCCTCTCTCCATGTTATCACCTCTGTGCTCTGTGCTGCTGCTGATGTTGCAGCACAGAAAAAGCACAGACACAGTGCAGCCACGCAGCTGAATCAGCAGTAGAGTCTCTGCATTTGTGCAGTTCACAGCAAAAAAAGGAGATATTTATGGCTAATGATTAAGTTCACATCTAGCATATGATTTACCAGATTTTTAATGATTGGAGGTTAAAAATGTGTTGTGAAATTTGGCTTCTTTGTGCGTTTCTGTGTTTATGATCTGTATACTTTCTATGATTTTAGATTGTGGCAGGAACATTGATATCAGCTTATACCTACTTGAACAGCAACTACACTATTTCAGTTGTTGGAGAAATTCCTAGTGGGTAAGCATTTCACTTTAAGTTATATTGCTGTAATTATTAAGTCATATTACCATCTCGTTCAATAGGGCTGCAACTAACGATTATTTTCATTATCGAATAATCTGCAGAATATTTTTCTAGATTAATTGTTTGTTCTATAAAATATCAGAAGATAGTGAAAAAATATGTCTTTAAACGTCTTGTGTTGTCAGTCCAAAGCCCAAATATATAGTTTAATATGATAGAAATGCAGGAAATATCTTTATTTGAGAGGCTGAAAACAGCATTTTCTGACATTTTTGCATGAAAATCGTTGCAGCTCTGTTGTTTAGTTCTAACTTATTTATGTTTTTCCTCTACCTGTGCGCCAGTCTTAGTCCTCCCAGTTTACCAAACGCAAGTCTTTTTGGAGAAGTTATTGGTGATGCTTTTGCATTGGCCATGGTTGGATATGCCATATCTATTTCACTTGGCAAAACATTTGCACTTAAACATGGATACAAGGTGGACAGTAACCAGGTAAATAATACCTGTTTGATTCTGCCGATACCTTTTTAGTGTACAATCATTTCCACATTCATCCTTGTCTCACTCTGCTGCAGGAGCTGGTAGCGCTGGGTCTCAGTAATGCAGTGGGAGGCTTCTTCCAGTGCTTCTCCGTCTGCTCCTCCATGTCTCGAAGTCTCATCCAAGAGACCACCGGAGGAAAAACACAAGTGAGTGAGCAACAGAAGTAACAACATTATATCCGCGTGACCTCACAAGTACTGCGGCCATGCGACATGCAGAAGTTATTCTTTAAATATGCAATGCATATGACCTATTAAAGGATGATTGAGGTAGGGTAAAAAAGGAAATGATGTTGAATAAAAATATAACCACATTATGTATATTAAGAACCATGGGGAAATGAAAACAACTAATGTTACTAGAACATGATGGTGTAGAATAACTAATGAGTAATTAGTCGTTTACTCAAGTACTGTAATTACCGGTAAGTGCAATTCGAATTTTGCTCGAGGGTTTTTTATGCTACGCTACTTTATACTTTCACTCCGCTACATTTCACAAGTAAAGATTGTACTCTTTATTCCTCTAGATTTTTCTGACAATTTAAATGACTGCTCACTTTGCAGATTAGAATTTCAAAAACCTATAATGATCCTATAAAACACAATGCAATTGTTATACAGTAAATTAAGCCACCTCACAGTATGTAAAATGATCTCTACTTCAGTGGGCTACGATATTTAAATGCTACTTGCATCAATAATAATAATCTAATAGCATAATATATAAAACAATTGACACTGACAGAACCCATTTTGGCGAGTAAAGAGTGCTTTAACTTTTATGGTTCAAGTACATTTTGCAGATAATACTTCTGTACTTTTACTTGTAACAGAGTATGTTTAAACTGTGGTATTGACACTTTACTTACATGTAAGTAATATATCTGAATACTTCTTCCACCCCTGCATGTTTCTATAGCTAATGGTAGTGTCGCTGGACATGCACACATAAATGTTTTTATTATTTATCTTAACAATATACCAAAACAATTAATTATTGGAAACGAGACAGTTGTTAGGGTACCACTAAATGTTGAAAATGTGTGCTGAACAAATGAATATGTTGACAGGACTGTTGAACACAACTAGATCAATGACACCAGAGACTTTGTGCTGTTCTCGCAGATGGCTGGAGTGGCCTCGGCTGTAATTGTGTTGGTGACTATACTGAAACTTGGACCGTTGTTCCAGGAGCTGCCTAAGGTTCTGTTGCTCTACCACTCCTCTTTACTGTAAAGTCGATTTGCAGTTAATATTTACGATGCATGGCCTTTTTTTGTGAATGTAATGGATCTTTTATTTTTATTTGCTTCGTTCCTGTGTGCACATCTGATTAATCACGTTACCGCTTGGTTGCGCTTGTTTCAGGCCGTCCTCGCAGCGATTGTCTTCGTCAATCTGAAGGGCATGTTCAAGCAGCACTCTGACATTGTTACACTGTGGAAACGTAGCAAGATTGATCTGGTGAGAGGTTCAAATATTACTCATTTAAAAGAAATTACCCTTAAAAGCAACAACTGCGACAGAGTGTTGTGGTGGTGTTAAATGTGGAAAAGTGTCACCATTATTGTTCATCACACTAAAGAATGAGTAATGTCATGCTGCTTCATCCCCCAGATGGTGTGGTTGGTCACTTATGTGTCAACACTGCTGCTCAATCTGGATCTGGGTCTTGCAGCGTCGATCATCTTTGCTCTGCTGACTGTTATCTTCAGAACTCAGCTGTAAGTGTCCTCTGCACCCCATCATAGACCAGGGGTCAACTCCCTTAAGCTGAAGGAGAGATCGAGCGGGGACCCCCGACTACATGTCTAAAATTGAGTTGAATATTAACCCGGGCCTACAATAACTTGTAGGGAGGGCTAAAGTGCCATGTATAAACAACTCTTTTATGGTGCATACAATACTAAGCTATTAAAATATTAATACGTAGCCACTAACGCACGTTATTGATAGGTGCCACACAGTGATTTAGCATAAATTAGCTGCGCTTGATTGCACATAGGTTCATGGGTAACATTTAGCCTAATCATCATATGTTATATAAATTAAATGTTTTTTTTTTTTTTTTTTTACAAATAGGCCCATTTAAAGTCTGGTAATAACATTTTGGATTTATGTTACAGTACTGTGTATTTTCAGACATATTTAGTAACTGATGTTAGGCTGCAAGATCTGCCAGATTAGACGAAATACTGCACGCAAACATAATAATTTTGTGTTTTTCATTACATTCAGGCCAACATACTCTGTTCTGGGAAATGTTCCAGGTACAGAACTGTACGTTGATATAGAGACCCACAGAGAGGTGAAACAAGAGGGGAACCCATACATAATATATTTTCTTCCCTCACTGCAAAAAAGCTAATGACCTTTTGCTATTTGGCAGGCGAGAGAGATTCCAGGTGTTACTATATTTCGCTCCTCTGCTACAGTATATTTCGCCAATGCTGATCTCTACCTTGAGGCTCTGAAAGAAAAGGTTGTTTCTCTTTCCTTATAATACCATCTATTCTAGGACTGCAAATAATGAATAATGATTATTGTGTAATGGGATGATTATTTTTTCGAAAATGCCAGAACATAGTAAAAAATGGGCATTATAATTTAGAGTCTAAACTGACGTCTTCAAATTCCTTGTTTTATCCGACCATTAGTCCAAGACCCAAAGATATTCAGTTAATTATCATATGTGACGAAGAAATCCTGCAAATCCTCACATGTGAGAGGGTGGAGCCCGAGAAATGTTCAGGATTTTTTGCATGAAAACTGACTTAAACCATTAATCAATGATCAAAATACTTGCTGATTCATTTTCTAGCCATCCATTAATCAATTAGTTGACTAATTGTTTCAGCTCTAATCTCTTCTCAGTTTAAATGACTTTACACTCTCTTCTTTACCAAAGCAACAATTCTTTGTTTTTGCTCCTTTTTGTTATATTTTTACAAGATGCAGATGATGTTTTATTTTTCTTCCTGGTCTGTTTTCAGAGTGGGCTGGACATCAGTAAAATGATTATCTATAAGAAAAGGCAGGAGGCCAAACAGAGACGCAGAGAAAGGAGGGCCGAGAGACGGGCAAAAAGGCAAGCTAAGAAAGAGGTATATATGCTGGAAATGTAAAACATAACTGCACAAAAAATAATACTAAACATTTTAGGACTACAGTGAAGAGAATTGGCACCACAATCCTGTAATTGACAATAAGTAGGGCTGCTAATAACAATCTATTAATCTGCTAATTATTTTCTTTTTCTTTATGCTTTATTTTCTTCATCCCAGTTTGTTAAAGTCCATTATTTTGTCATTCCCAAACCCAAAGATATTCAGTTTAATATGATATGAAAGTGAGAAAAGCAGGAACTCCTCATGTTTGAGACGATGAAAACAGCATTTTCTGCCTTTTTTGTATGAAAAATGACTTTAACGATTACTCGATGAACAAAATAATGGGCAGTTATTTTTCTGTCCATTGACCACTGCATTACTCGACGAATCGTTGCAGATCTAATCATAAGTACAGTAGATGGCTGAAGAGTCACACAGGACATAACTACAGTAGGTGACCGAAGGCCAAGGCACCAAAAAGTCAACATACTCTCAGCTACTTCACAGAAGTTTGAATCCTTTCTTCCACTGACCACTCCGCAGAGACGGGCACAGATGGCAGCTCTACAGCTGTCTGGAGCGCCGGTGTTCTCTGTGGAGGAAGAGGCCGACCGCTGGAGGGACACATGCGTGGACGAGAATGTTACAGGCAGAGAGAAGCAGGGCTGGACAGAGAGGGAGAACGGGACAGTGTTTATCATCCCAACCACTCCTCGAACACCCGACAGATGGGAGTACCTGAAAGGAGGAGAACCAGACTGCACCAGCTTAGGGTCAATTTCCGAGCTGCAGGACGGGGACACCACCACTCTGGACTCCAGCAGTGATGACACGCTGAGTCGCGATCTGGAGCGGGTCTCTCTTGGGTCCCTGGGCAAGTGGACCTGGGACATTCACTCCATCATTATCGACCTCTCCACGGCCAACTTCATTGACACAGTGGCTATCAAGACTATGAAGAATGTAAGTACTAAAGCTACAAATATCCTTTAAATGAAGGCTGAGACATGACCGAAAATGTCTTTAAAGGTATAATGTGTAACGTTTCTACATTAAAATGTATTAAAACGACTAAACCTATGTTATATATGTATTTTGTTGAGTTGTATACCTTTTCCAAATGCTTCCAACAATTTTCAAACCTAGAGAAATCCGTAATTTTAATCAAGGTAGCGCTCCGTTTCATTCTGTTTTCATTCGGTCACCTTTAATGGCGTCATATCCCCTTTCAGTGTGCGTTGTCATAAATTGACTTTTTAATCCAGTTTTACAATGTTAATATATATATATATATATATTTCTGTATTTGACAATAATAAATACAAATCTGTAATCACCCAATCCTGACATACAAGTAAATTATCAAGGATAAAAACACAATGAAAAAAAGGCTTTCTTTTGTGGTGCTTGTGAGAAAGGGTATAAACAATCTTCAACACAAACAAAACAGATTTTTTTATTTAATTTAGTCTTGGCAAGTGTTTATTATATACACAATGGATAGTTGTACTCTCTTACAGTTAAATCTACCCTGATGAGTGACTGTTAGATATATTTTTAGGCTGATTAGCAGCACCCGACGGGGGAAGAAATGTTTTTGAAAGATTGGTAACTGTTGATGAAGATAACTGTTCTGCATTTACATTCTTGCCAGATTTTCCAGGACTTCAGTGAGATTGATGTAGATATCTACATGGCTGGTTGTCAAGGTACATAAGTCAACACCTTCTCACTTCCTTGAGGTTTTACTGCATGAAAAGGCTTCATGTTGGTGGTAATTTGTCTCTTAACTATTTTCTCTTAAGCCCTTGTGGTGGAACAATTAGAGCTCGGTGACTTCTTCTCCGAGTCGATTACAAAGAGACGTCTTTTTGCCTCCGTTCATGATGCTATGCTCTACTGTCTGGACCACCGCGGAGCGGCAACGTTCCCCAGATACGAGCCATCAGTGGTGAGTATGTGCAGCTAATGTTCAGGTGACACTTCAGTTGGATGGTCCAATGCTGATACTCCAACATTTGGATTAAACTAAACACATTTATTCATGTCATTTTAACTAAATTACTTTCTGATTTTTTTCCAGGACACATACGGCATCACTAAACTTTGAGGGTTTTCAACCAAACAGGACATCCAGCACTGAAGATGGAAAAACAAAAACATCTTACTGGGTGGGGGGGGGGGATATTGGAAACTTTTATGAAATCTTATTTATAAATGAATGTTGGAAGATTGTTGATATATTTACACGTATTATCTTTAAAGTAGGAAGACTGAAGACACATGAGCTTAATTTAGCTTTATTCAATGTGGGAGAGTGATAGAATAGAGTGCATTTTTGGAGAAAACAATTAAATTGATAAAATGAGACAACAAACAATACCTTTCAAGAATAATCTGGTAGAAAACAATGAGGAAGTCAAAGAACAAATACAAGACAACATGCATCACACTGACCGTGTGTGAACCTTTTTTGGTAATGGCAGCAACAACAAGGTAGGACATTGAAATGTTTACAGTAGCCATTTCAATTTTCAAGTGCAATTTCTGCTCATAGCAACAGCAAAATCTGTGAAGCTAATGCATGCAAAGGGATTTTTTTTTGTCTCAACTCCTTTAATGAGTTTCTAGTGCAACATTCCTAAAATGGGAAATTATGGGAGATTAAAAAATAACAGGATAACAATATCCAAGCAATATTTAACAAAAGCATCTCTTTACAGTTGCATAAACCCACTGTGACCTCATTCCCTGAATAAATCTTGTCTCTACATACTGGCCACAGAGGATGTTGCCAAAGAAGTTGTGCACAGGACTGAGGAAGGCTAGGTAGATTTTTTTCCTTTTTTTTTTTTTTTTTTGGTTTATGAGCTACAAGTCTTGATGGATATCAGAACTCTGTATGTCCGAGTTCAGAGTCGGACCTTCATCATCCTCGTCATCTGGTTGCTGTGAAACCAGCTGCTGGTAGCGAGCCTGCCGCTGGTAATCTGGATCAATGTTGATCCATTTATTTGCGACCCACTTAGTGCCGTGGGTGACCACGCAGCCTCCATGCAGAGCGTATTCATCCTGCTCTCCCACCCAACCTATTGAAAAAAAATCATTTAAGGGGGACATAATACAACAACTCTCTTTTTTAGTGCTTGTGCTCATGTGGGTATCTGGAGTGTCTCCAAACCAACCAACTGTGAAATAAGACAACTCTGTCAGTGTTTTATGAAAACATTGGGATTCAACGAGCCATTCAGATTTGTTTCTCCTTGTTATGTCACATGCAGGCTCATTAGATTATATCGCCCCCCATCTAATATCTCCACCCACGACTTGAGAACTACCTTTGCACAGGTGCACCAACCATACCATACTGTATGTCCTCTTTAGTTAGCAATGTCCTTCCTATGTCAGTTTTTTCGAGGGCACACACTGATGTTATGAGTATCAAACACACTGCTTCAATTTGGGAAAGATTAATTTAGAAGTGTTATTCTTCCAACTAACACCCAAGTTTATTTATTAGCTTGAATTAGCAAGAAATCAACCATAAATGCCCTTACTTATACAATATATTTTCTATAGTCTTATGGTATGTAGCTGTCCTCTAGATTACTTTTAATCTTTACAGCTTTACACAATATGTGCTTTAATCTGAACCTTTTGACTGCATTTTTATGTCAACTTTTACATGTTAATTGCCAAGATGAATTGAACTGAAATAAAGTAATAAACTGATCTTTCAGATTTATGCCCATCACTTTGACTGAAATATCTCTGCAACTATTGGATTGATTGTGATACAAGTTTGGTGACCTCCAGACCTTCTATACAGACATTCAGGGTTCCTGGTCTATGTACCCTAATGACTTTGGTGATCCTCTGACTTTTTATCTAGCGCTACTATGAGGTTATTTTATGGCCAAATAGCTGCAAAAACGACACTCCCATCAGCTGTTCTTTGTGTTTTATGCTAAATGGCAAATGCTAGCATGCTAAAATGCTTAACTAAGGTGGGGAACATACTGTACTAAAACATTACACTTGATAAACATCAGGTGTATGTGCATTGTCCATGCGTCCAGCATGTTAGCATGCCGACGTTAGCATTTAGCTCAACTGCCTCTAGCTTCACAGAGCTGCTGACATGGATGTAGACTCTTAGTCCGTTTAATTTTTAATTCATATCGTGATAGGATTTGTAAAATATTGGCAGACAACGTAACACAAAGTGTATTCCAGAAAAATGTGCTCTTATATCAAATGAAATGAGTGGTTGCTGATTTGCATCTTTATTGCAAACGTTATGTTAACAAAGTGGGATTTCTTAATGGGATCCTACCTCTTCCATCAGAAAGGTAGTTGTACCAGAAAACAGCTGTCCCTTTGGTAGGCTTCACCCTCAGGTTACTCTTGTCACAATTCCTTCTAGTGTCCAAAAGGTCGACGTCATTCTGTATGAGAGACTAAAACACACACTCAAACTCAGGGACTCGGTTTGCTTAATGTCAGGGCCATGCACTCACTGACAAACATGTGAGTTACCACGGATGTAAAAGACATGCACAGTATGTACACAATGCTTTCGCAGGGCTCTCCCTACACATTTCCAGACCCACACACAATTACGCACCACTTCATCATAGGTCCTGTTGTCTGCCACAGGGAATGCGGTCTCCCCGCCCCCCTCAACAGAGTTCAGGTAGAAGAGAACTGTGATGTACCTGGGTGTGCAACACAGATTTAAATTGACACACACACATGTTTGGTGCAAACAAATGCATACTGTACAAACACTTTGCAAACAAGAGGCGAGCACACAATTATTTCCAAGTTGAATCACACAAACTAACATGCCAGCTGTCACAATGGCGTTTAGTAATCACACCGCACAGATGACATCTGAACATTCACAGATATTTTTGTTGCTAAATGCTGCAAAGGTCAACACTGATCTCACCTACAAGACGTCTCAAAAGGAGTGGAGGTGTTGGCTGCGAGGCGTGTGTGTGTGCAGGCTGTTTCAGGATATACGGGGCCGCTGTCGTGGTGAGCATGGTAGTGTCCTCCCTCCTCGTAGCGAACCACCTGGAGCGGCTCACTGAGGTCCACTAATGTGGGCGGGAGTCGAGTGAGGCGAGTCACCCTTCGTTAGAGAAAGGTAAAGGAAAAAACAGGAAGTTGGAAAATTGGGATTAAAACGTGTTAAAATTGTCATTTCTATTTGTGAAAACCTTATAGTTATATTACAGTTATTACAGCACTAGACTTGCTTACCGCGCCTTGATGTCTTGGAGGACCTGATGTGCTCCTTTGCCTTGATACAGCCACGTGTGTCTGCTGTTCCTCACCAGCTGACTCCTCTTCACCCCTCGCTGCAGCAGGAAGCGCTGGAAGGCATCATTGCTCAGAAGCCTGAACTCTTCTAGACTCAGCAAACCTGTCCAAGAGATGAGAATGTACATATTATTCTGATGCCTCGCGTAAGTTTTAATTTCTTGCATTACTGACACTTATTCAAATATTCAAAGTGGAAACTTTCAATGGGAATTTAAGGGGATAAAATGGAAATAAAGGGGTTATTTGCTCAGGCTGTATTAACACCGCAGATAAAACCAAATCATAAGCAGAGCTAATGATAACCCTTCTAATAGAAAATAAAATAACAACAATTTAGTTTAACTTTAAATAAATGAGTCGACTCATTTAACATTGTATTGAACTTTAATTGAACAACAAAAACCCTTCCATTTCAAAATAATTAAAATAAAAAATTCTCCCCAAATAATTAAATTAGCTCTCCATGGACTTCCTGAATGTTCTTTTTACAAAATTTGAGAGCTTAACTTTCCTTGGAAAGTTTCTTGAAAGTTACCAGAAATTTTCAGCACCCCTTAGCAACCCTCGCCATAATTTTTTACCAAAAGACCTCCTATTTTTATGTGTACCCCCTCCCCACATTAGTTTATAATTAAAAGATACAATTTATGTATTGAATTTGTACCCATTTAATAATTCTTTTCACAATATAGTATTTTACTTAAGTAAATGATCTCTCCGAGAACTTCTACCACCACTGCTAACGTGTAACAAAATAATGTTTTCAAAATAATAGCTATACAAATAGCAAACATTTCTGTAAAAAGGGCAAGGTGGATTTCTTACCATTACCATCCTTGTCAGCTTTGAGCCCAGTATAGATTTCTCGCAGATTCTCCGGTGTGAGCCAGATGCCGTCCCTCACTCGAGAATGAGTCAGTATCTGTTGGAGCCACGATAGTGAAGACAGGATGAGTCTCTGAACCAAAAAACTACTGAATGTCATACGCTAGTACAGAACATGCTCACAATCCACAAACTGACATACACCTCATGGAGCTGCAACTGCCCATCCTGGTTGATATCAAGAAGGTTGAATATCTCCTCTGGGCTGAGGTTGAGCTCCTTGGCCAGCTCTTCCTGGCCGTCTTGCACCATCAGCTGGCTCTCCATTAGACCCTTTAGCTGTGCAAGCTGCATCACAACACGGCACTCATCCTCCGACAAAAACCCAGGGATCTCTGAAAAACACAGAGACAGATAGAGTTATTAGAGTAAAATCTCTTGAGTCAACAGGAGTGCAGCATTTTCCCTGCTGCATGCTTCACATGTTCTGACTTGCTACCGCGTCATATTGTGCTGTAGTTTTTTTAAATTTTAAGTTAAGTACATTTTATTCATGAAGCCCAATATCACAAATCACAAATTACCCTAAAGGAGCTTTACACTGTACAGCATACGACACCATCTGTCCTTAGAGCTTCGCTTCAGAAGGAAAAATAATCAGCAATTATTTTGATATTCAATTAATCATTGCATTCACAAAGCGGGAATGCAAAACCTTTGGTTATCACCTTGACCTCTGGGAAATTGTGATAGACATTTTTCACTATTTTTTAAAAAGTTTAACAGAGAAAATAATTATCAATTAATTGACAGTCAAAATAATATCTAGTTGCAATGTAGATAAAAGTTGCCAGTTTTACAGACCCACGATACCTAGCAAAACTATTAATATCAACATTGAACCAGTTATATACATTTAAACTTCATCAATGCTTGTCACCAATACAACACACAACAAAGAGAACAGAGGGGGAAAAAACAATTGAGTACACTTTACATTCTTCAATTTCAAAACAGTTATACCATCTTTACTCCAGCACATCTCATGACTACATATGTATGTTTTTGCATTGTTAGTTGTGTTAGGTACAGATGTATTTCTGCTCTTTAGCCAGTCAGCTATGAGCCCTTAATTTGGAGTCGTTGCCTCAGGACTTATTGACGTATTTCATGTAGCCTTGATTGACCTCAGCATGCACATATCTAAAAACTAGGTTATGTGTTTGGGGGAGGGATAGTGATGAAGATGAAAACAAGGGCGAGTGTGTTCAATGCATGTTTGCTTGAAGAAGAAGAAGAAGAAGAAGAAGAAGGCGGCTCTTTGGCCACTAGAGGCTCATGTGGGTGTGCTGCAAATTTGTTTTGACACATGGGTGTTTTGGCTCTTACCAAACAGCAGAGGTTTCAGACTCAGAGTCCTCATTTCATGCACTTTGTTTTGCACCAGTGACACCTTCTGGACGTGTCCTACCTGAGAGATAAATCAGATAAGTGATGTGGTGTGAGAGAGGAACACAGCGGGAGTAAATGAAAGAGTGGGAGTGATGCATGCATCATCACATTACTCACCCGTATCCCCTCGATTCTTGTTAGAGAACCATCACGCAGAAACTCGGGCTTTGATGGCGGACGCCGCGGCTCGGGCCGCTGCTGGTTACTGCTCGGAGCATCACGACTCTGACTGGTATCGTCCTGCCCGCTGTTGTAGTGGACGTAAAATAGCAGTGCTATGACATTAATGATGTATACGTGAAAAAACACCATCACTACCACGAAGTAGGAGCGGGAGCACACGCTGCTCTTGCAAGAGGGGCGGTCGCAAGGCGGCCGGAGCGGCAAGGTCGCGCTCCCGGACGGAGCCGTGTCCTCAGCATCTGATGTTTCCTGGTTGTCACTCATTTTACCGAGATTCAAGAAGGAGTTGATACTTTCCTCAGCAGCAAAGTCCATCCGAATAAACCAAACGATGGGATGAGCGACTGCTGGTTTCTTAGAGGTATCAGATGTGCAGAATGACAGATGTCCAGTTTAATTAAATAAAGAAAGCTTCGCTGCAGAAATGAAGTCGTTGAGCACCGAAAAGCCTCGGAAGGTTCATGATGAAGCCGTGCTTGTGTGAGACGAACAGTCAACTACCATTGGCACTGTGTCGTCTCTCTCGCCCACAGACAGCAGAGCTGCAGGCTCGGACAGTCTTGTTTACACTGCAGCAGTCCCAGTCAGCAGCGGCGGCAGCAAAGCGCACTGCGCATCCCAAACCACGGCGGAGCTCATCTCACAAGCCTGGTCCATGAACCTGATCCATCAACTGAGTACGATAATCACCATCTAAAATAAAAGAAACACGTTCTGTGAACATAAACCAAAACATCAAAACGCCAGTATATCCTCTTATTTACTATCCATCGGCCGATCGAGCTCTGTCGTCCACATCAACAATCTGCCTACCGAGCAATACTGACCCCTGGTGACCTGAACAAAGAACACACTCCTGTGTCTCTCTCTCCCTCTCTGTCTCTTTCTGTGTCTCTCTCTGTCTCTTTCTGTGTCTCTCCCTCTCTGTCTCTCTCTGTCTCTTTCTGTGTCTCTCTCTCCCTCTCTGTCTCTTTCTGTGTCTCTCTCTGTCTCTTTCTGTGTCTCTCCCTCTCTGTCTCTCTCTGTCTCTTTCTGTGTCTCTCTCTCCCTCTCTGTCTCTCTCTCTCTGTGTCTCTCCCTCTCTCTCTCTCTCTCTCTCTCTCTCTCCCTCTCTCTCCCTCTGTCTCTCTCTCTCTCCCTCTCTCTGTGTCTCTCCCTCTCTGTCTCTCTCTCTCCCTCTCTCTCCCTCTCTGTCTCTGTCTCTCTCTCTCTGTGTCTCTCCCTCTCTCTCTCTCTCTCTCTCTGTGTCTCTCCCTCTCTCTCTCTCTCTCTCCCTCTCTCTCTCCCTCTCTCTGTGTCTCTCCCTCTCTGTCTCTTTCTCTCTCCCTCTCTCTCCCTCTCGCTGTCTCTCTCGTTCTCTCTCTCGCTGTCTCTCTCTCCCACCCTATCTCTTTCTGTCTCTCCCCCCCTCTCTCCCTTTCTTTCCTTCTCTCTCACTCGCTCTCTTTCCCATTTTTAAACGAAATAAAGAATTGCTGAGTTTTACAGGCGTTTGAGGGTGTTCATGTCCATATTTGGTGGACACCGTAAGACTTGTAGACCTATGAACACATCTTTACGTACAGAAATAAGTCAGTTACCTGAGCTCAATCCAACTGAACAGTGAAGTATAAATGGTTGCTGTAAAATCAAAGTTGTCTACAAAATGAGATAAATGAGTGCAGGTGAGTAGATAACTCAAAGAATTAATCATATAACTCTTTGCAATTTTTTTAACAAGCCAAAGGGCCCCCTGCCCCTTTTTTCTAGAAAGATTTTGAAAACAAATCTTTTACCAATAAAAAGGTCATTAAAACTGTAAGACCATGTGCTGCCTTTAACTTATATATGTAAATATACGATTACAAATTGTGCCTTAAATATTCCTTTTTTTCATTTAAATATTTCTTTACATTTTAATTTATTTTTGTCTCTATTTCTCACCTTCTGCGGTTGCCCCTTGGTATGTTTGAATGCATGAATTTTGCACTGTGTTTCATATGCTCAAAAATGACATGAGTAATAAATAATAATAATAAAAAAAAAAAAACACTTCCGGTGACCATCTTTGTTTTGCTCAAAGAGCGACCTGTTGAGAAACAGGTCACAAACAAAAAGCATCTTACTTACTTATGAAGCCTAGTGGTTTTTATCGCAGATGAAAAGAAGAGTTTTAAAATATCCCGAAATGTCTTCAAAAACAGTCGCAGGTAAGTAAGTGTCAAAAACAGGAACGTTACCGTTATCTTGGCTCGAGCGAGTGACTGACACCTGGGTTTAGTCTTTAAAGATAGTGTTACTTTACTAAGTAAGCAAACATTTCCTTTCTGGTTCCTAATGAACACAATATAGCTTTATGTCAAACTAGCTAAGCTACAATTGCTGATTCCTCGTTAACCGTTATCGTCCATCTAAGATAACTTTACCTCTCGTCTGAGCCAATATTGTTTTCCCCAAATCTGACAAAACAGGCTTTAGCTGTCACACTTTAAAGTCTGGTGGGTTTCAAAGTCATTGGTTGGCTACAGTACCTTGTTTCTAACATAAACAGGAAACTGAGACAGCAATGTGTAATCTCTATAAGCGGATACCTGCATATGAATGAATAAATATACATAATATTTAGAAATCGTCGTCAGACCGGTAGCCGATGTCTTCCGGATTGAACTATGTTGGACAAGTAATGGATTACCTCATTTTGTCTACTTGGTGTCAGTATACAAAGACAGAAATGGTGTAGCAGTTTGGGGAAACTAAACATATAGTTGTGTCAAAATCCACTTTGAAACAATAAAATAGATTTTGTGTAAAAAAAAAGAAAAAAAAAAGGTATATACTGTATATAGTGTATGTATATTTGGGTTTACAAAGTATACATTTTTAATTCAGGAAATATAATATTTTGAATGTTTTTTTTCTTCTCTAAACCCTGTAAGATTAATATGCAGTAAATCAATCAACTTGCACTAACTTGGACCGAGGGGACATACTGCAGTGCAACTCTAATTGGTCATGTATGGTATTGTATGTATAACATTGTGCCATGTATTATATTTTCCTATAGTTTACA
>CALSBV010011423.1:12127965-12154329 GCA_943590825.1 Bovichtus diacanthus
CAGCCATGTGTGGTCTAATGTATTGTCATATATTAAAATCTTAGTTGCTTATCACAAAATCTGTCTGTCCGCAAACCAATTTTTGACAGTAGAATTTATATATATTTTATTTTTGCTTTTCGTTGAAATGCTTCAAATAATCAAATGGTTAACACTTTTAAAAACTTTTAATTCTAGTGCTTTCGTTCCCACCTTTCCAGTGACGGTATCCACGGTGGCTTTGCCGCCCTCTTTCTTAGTAAGTTTCCCCTTGAGGTACATCTCTGTCGGCTCGGTCACAAAGTATGCTGATTTAGCATCAAAGGGACTAGTTTGAGCCTCAATTCTCTCTCGTTCTGGCTTCCGGAGGTACATGGCCGCCGGGCCAAAACATTCCATTTCCGCGTCCCCCATGTTGACCCTTCACTGCATGAGAGAAAAAACGACAATAGGTTTAATTTAAAATGCCATAAAAGTAGATGGATGAGGGCCCTAGTAGTGACCTCTACAATGTCTATTATTACTGTAGTCAAATGAATGCTCTGCCATTAAGATTGGTTAAATACTGATAGGTGCTGACGTACCAGAATTTAGTAAAGTACTTACAAGGTTGTGATGTTCATAGGGTAAAACATTTACATGTTTAGTACGTATGCATTAGTTATTAAACCATATATCTCATCTTGAGTTATTCTCCAGGACAAATACGAAGCCTGATTTACCTTGAATGACCTCAGGTTAGCAGACTTGAATGCAGACTTCTGAAAAAACAGAGCAGAATGTTGGTTCAGAAAGGCTACTTCATCATACTTTATTTTAAAATGAGCTGAGGAAAATGAGATGTAAATATATTGAGTATACTTTACAAACAGTTTTTAAGTCACATAAATGTTTATCTTCTATATTTTAAACATAGTATTGACTTACATGACGCATGGCAGTATTATAAGTATAATATCTCTAATATATGTCTGAGCCACTAAGAAACTTACCTTCACTGGGTGCCTGTCCTTGGTGGTTTGCTGTGCCTTTTATACAGTGTGATGGGAGCCTATCCCATATGTTTTGCTGTATTTGGTCATGTCGCCTGGCGTGAAGCTTGTGCAGTACGTAGTTCTTACCTCTAGCTGTCGCATTACACAGTTTATGAGAAGTCTTCCATCCCGAATCTTTGTAAGACTTAGAATGTGTTGTGAACCGATGTATTAGAAATATTATATATATTCCTGTGATTATTGACAAATAATAAGGCTGTTGTGTTGCTTTTAGTCATACATGTCGGCATAAATTGGGAATATAGGAACAATATTTTGAGATGTATCTACACTTGTTTTGAATGTTATTTATTTTTTATTGTGAGTTTGATACATGTTGAGGTGAAGTTGGTTCTTCTTGTGGTTACTGTGCATGGAAATAAGGTACAGATGTGAAGTTGGTTCAGTTTTTGCACAGGGTTAGGTCAGTACAGACGGTCCAAAGGTGTGACTAATGCATCTTTTAAATGCCCCCTGGCACAACAGTAGCCCCTTGCTGTGCTTTGGAGAAGCTTTGAAATGTCACTGATATACTGTTTCAGAGTCCTTACAAGTCAGAAATTATTCAAAATTTAAAAGAGTGCCAATGAGCTTTAAAGAAAAGAAAAAGATTGCCAAAGGATTTCTTCTCACAACAGTGCCAACAGCTGTTCTCATTCTTGCTCTTAAGGGATAAACAAAGGAGCCAGAGACGGTCCCTAAATGTGGAGCAGCTGAGTGATGGATTCCAGCTCTACCTCCTTTTCTATTTTACAAATCACCTCATCGTGACATTTTTTGTGTATATCAAAGTTGATACTGTCTGTCTTTCAATTCTAAAGCTGTTTTGTTCATTAAAAGTCTGCAGTATGTAGATAGAAGATGTTGTCACGATAACAAGTTTAATGATCATCAAACCTTTTTGCCAAGAACGTCGTGGCACACAAAAGTATGGGTACACAGCTATTAGGCACCGTTTCCATTAGAAAAAGGATATCTATTTATGGAGGAGATTAAGTAGAAGAAATTGTGAAGTGGTTACCCACAAGATATAATGAGCCTCTGTCTTCAATGAACATGTGTTACACGATACCTGCTCTGAAATCTTCTGTCTTATTAGGGCAAAACTCAAATATAGCACCAGGCTTGTGTTGATGCGCAAGCCAAATTGTTAAGAGGCTTATTGTGTTTTTATGGGCTTTGATCTCCGTCTGTCACTTTCTTCTTTTGTCAAGCAGCAACAACTGGTCCCGGGAGAACAAACCAAGGTGAGTGTTGAGCAACATTCCAGTCCACAAACTGGGACAAGAGCATGGATACACATTTAAAGTAACGGTGGCATCCATGTTCGACATTGTAAGTACAAACATTTTTATATTAGTAATTATAGTTAAAAGAAAAGTAGTTATGATTCTGCATTGTTATATTACTAAGTTTCAAACCGTGTTTTTTGAGTTTGACTGTTTGTTGTGCCATGGCAGCCATTCAGGCAATTTGGAATCGCACTTGTGATTGTTTTAGAACGCTAAAGTGAAACTTTTCAAACTTTCAGTGCCCATGTGTTTGGTGTGTAAAAAAAAAAAAAAAAAAAGGATGATTATGTCAAACTCACTAACTGCTGTCGTAGCCACAAGTCCTCGGCAATCTCAAGGATTTGCTTTTCTCCTTTAGGAACTTCCGTATTAAAACTGCTTTGCTGTCACTCTTGCTTCAGCACGCACTGTGTAATATTGTCTTGCAATGTTTCAATGACGTTTACATTAAGCTGTAGTCAAAAAGTGCTCCAAGAACCAGTGTCTCTCATTTGACTGAAGAGTGTCAAAACACTTTATTTGTGGTAAGGTTTAGGGTTTGTTGGTTAAAATTAGGTCTTGGTGTTAGATTTGTAACTTCTTCCATCTTGCAGTAGAGCCCTTAGGATTAGTGTGTGAGAAGTGGGGGGTGACTCCATCAGTCTAGTAGTCATACATGATATAGGGAGCTTCAGTCTTCATGTAAACTGAGGACGTTTGGCATCATCCTGCCGCTGAGCAAATCATATTCAAAATTCTTCAATCTACACTTTCATTGGCGTTTCTGCGTCAACTGTATGATGAAAATAGCTGATTTGAAACTTTTTCTTCACGACCACATTGAGAGAGCTTCTCTGGGGAGCTGTCAGTTCCTCGGTGGTGTTAATGGCTGTCACAAGGATGTGTGTGTATAAATGTTTGTGGTGGGGGTCACTGACATCTTATAAACACCAGAGGGAGCCTCAAGTTGCAAAGGTGCAAACATGCTGCTCATGTTACCAGCTTCTATCATAAACCTCTGGTCTGTTAACAACACCAGCTCATGATGAGTGGAGGGAGTTAAGTATTCTCACATATTGCATATTATTGATACACTATTGTAAATACTCATTTAGAAATAGGATTTACTTCTGTTTCATCTTTGTTTCTATTCAGGGACACAAAGGCATGTTCGAATCTATCCCACCAGGCTTTGGACAGAAAGCAGAGAAACACCCTGGGCATCATAATGTGGTATGACACATTTACAGATCTCGATATCAAAAAATTGTGATTCCTGTTTAGAGGTTATAGTACATACATGTCAGAACTTCACTGTTTGTGTCGTCTGTTCTTTTCACTGCAGGTGTGTTGAAGTGTTTTGTATACATTTTATGTTTTAATTTAATTAACTTTATGGAAATATGGAAGTCAAGATAAAATCCAATTAATTGCTTTCCTGCATAAACTACCTCTGGTTGTAATTGTTAATGAATTACTTCACTATTGTATCATGTATTTCAAATGTAGTAGGGCTGCAAATAACGGCAATTTTTTTTATATCGATTAAACTGCTGATTATTTTCTCGATTAATCGTTTGATCTATAAAATGTCAGAAAATAGTGAAACATGTCCATCACAATTTTTGTAAAGTCCACGGGGATGTCTTTAAATGTCTTGTTTTGTCAGTCCAAAACCCAAATATATTCAGTTTGATATGATATAAAACAGAGAAAAGCAGCGTATGATTTGTTATGTGCAACTAAAATTAAACCAGCTTAGCCAGACTGTTATGAGTCTCCTGCTGCATGCAGCTGATGTAAAACACCCAGGATAGGCCCCTAATCTTCATTAATAAATTCACTCAGGCATCAGTAGTCTATCTGTCCCGACTGGGCAATAGTGAGCATGGCAGTTATGTTTTTGTTAAAGGATTGAGGTGTCGTCAGTCAGACAAATTGCATAGGTAGCCTGTCTTCCAAATTATAGTCTCTTTAGTGCAACATTCCTTCTGTGTGTTTCCCCAGACAGTGTTTACTGTGGTCAATGGTCCTATGGGCATGTGACTTGGAAATTGTCTCCCTTTACTTTAAAAGAAGAAGACCCTGACTTTTGACTTTTAGTTCTTAATATTGGTCAAGCTCCAAAAATACCAGTTTTCCCAGTTTGTGACTCAGCCCCAGCCAATTTAACCCTGATGACATCATCTGAGTTATTTTTTCAAATGTTGGAAGGCTCCTTCGAGAGCCACAGAAGACATCGTACAACTGTTTTCACAGGCTGAGTTTCAGTCCATGAAAAAACAAACGTCATTTGTAAAATAGGTTGAGTTTCCCTTCTAGCCATTTAATAATGACTAGAGTAGAAGATACTTGAATGCACAGTAACGTTTTTTTGTTTCTATAGCATTACCTTGCTAAATTCTCTTTACATATATTTTAATGAATTTGCACTTTTCCAATCAAGAAAAAAACAATTCCCTAATATGGAAAACCAAACTAACAAAACTAACTGTTGCTATATTATTTCTCATCTACATTATTCTTTTTACAAGTGGAAAAAGAATCTGGGTGTGATCGATCCATGCCAACTGACAGAAACATCAAAGAAAAGTTTGATAGATAGTTGTTCCAAGAAACAGAAGAAAATACTAGATGATAAAGGGAAATAATACTAACAATTCTCAATGAATCATCCAAATGAGCTTTATTCGCATTGGCATACACAACTCACAGAATAAAGACATTAATTGGCAATAATTGTATTATTAAAAGTATTCCTGCATGAAAAAATGTTGTCTTGAGAATACACTAATATGGGAAGGCTCATTCAGAAATGGACAAACATGCAAAGTGAAGAGAAAAACTGGATAATCATCTGTATCCCAAAGTAGAAATGACATAATAATATGAATGAATCAATGTGCAAAATACAGAGAAACTGCTGTACACACATAGTTATTAAAAATTAATAAAAAACATTAAACATGATATTTTATACTAACTAAATTGATTGGATTTTCCCATTATGGGTATATGGAATATTTAATAGTCATTTGATTATAATGAAAAGTAAATATTTCATTTTTTAAAATTTATTAAAAGATTCTTTATACTTAAACTGGTATTTGGTAACTGATAGTCCCATATAGAAGGATCCAAAAGTGAAAGATTATATTGAATTATTTGAAACATATCTCTTATGTAGAAAAACTCCTGCGTTAAAAAACCTGAATTGTCTTAGAACAGAAGTATGGCATATATATATATATATACATATGTATAACTTGGCATGTCACTCGATTAACTCAATTAACATTTGGGATCCAAAATTATGCAATGGTGTTTCATCTAAGGGCTAGGTAAAAAGCCACGTTTTTTCAAGATTAAAGCTAGGGTAGGCAACTTTGGAGAAACGAGCTAGAGTAAATTAGATTTTGAAAGTATCCAACTGAAAAAATTCCAGCCCCTCCTGTAAGGCCTCCCTGCAAAGCCACTCTCTAAATAAAACCACATGACTGCCTGAGCACTGCCTGACTTCTGCTGGACACGGTGTGCAGGTTTGCAAAAGATGCTTGAAATTTGAGGGGGAAAAATGACCAGAATACCTTGAAAATAGCCCCCCCCTTTTTTTTTAACTAAGTGCCTAAAAAGTCCTTGAAAGTCAAATGAACCACACAACGCTGTCTTACATTTTCACATTTTCATTTTCAAGTTTTGTTCATCAAGACTTTTATAGTTAAATTGCTTAGAATCAGAAATTACTCTTATAAATAAACTTATAAATTTCTGACGCGTCTTGCAACACTCCTCGCCTTGATGAGCCTGTAACTGAAAACTAAACATGTGATGAATTTTCTGTTGGCTGTCTATACACTTCTTCTTTGTGCTTCATCTGAATGTTATTAATAGAGCTGGCTGGTATAGGGAAGCGTGTCTGTGTCAGTCATGTGATGCCATTGGGCTCAAAAATACTTTTTTACCAAAGACTTACATTGGGAAAGAGACTTCGGTAAATCAGCCGATTTTTTAACTAAATCAACTTTCCAGTATGAACACTTGAATAGTCATTATTTAAGTAATTAGGTTTTAAAAGCCGTCTCCAACGCTGTATCCAGCTCTTTTTATACATCCATGTTGAGAAGAGCACGTGCTGGGGTCTTAGCCCTCACTGTTGTGTGTCAGATGATATTTATGAGTTTGGTCGTGTGTGTATCTGTCCGCAGCTAATCTACTGACCTATCAGCCTAATATTTCTTGTGGACATTTATGAATGTTTGCTAAAGGATCTCTTGTGGTTGAAGTGATTCACAATTTTTGAAAACCCTTGAGAAAACACATTTGACTGACTGCTCTGTTTTAATATTTCAGCCTCTTAACAGTGCTTCACTGCAAAGTTCCAATTGTTGAATCGAATATCGTAATGCATTGTAATAATTGTCATCGCTAACCGTATCCAACTACCTCATATCTCATTCACTTGTAAGAAAACACCGAACTCTATCATACTGACATTTTTTGCTTTATTTCTTTAGTCAGAGCATTTGATTTATTGATTTCTGTCGGGATGTAAAGAGAATTTCAACAAATATAACAAAAACATATTTTGAAATAAATTGCCTACCCTAGCTTTAATCGCTGACAGCCTCATTCACGCCTCTGTTCGAGGACATGTGTGGGTGTTACATGGCATTCCTGATTCTCCTGTCCACAAACTCAACAAACAAACTTTAAGAAGGAATGCTAAAATGCAAACACGGACGATGTAATCACATTTTAACATGCTCATTTCATCAAATGTCGTCACGTCAGGCTGCGCACATTCACCTAATCTCCACGCTTTCCCAAATTTGCTCTCTTGAAATTTCATGAAATCCACAAACCATTCAGGAAGTGAGAAAATGTTTTCTCACCATAAAATGTGTTGTTTTGTAAAGTGTTGTGGGAGTGGTGGCAGTAACACGTTACCTTCTACCAGCTCGTTGTTTTCTAATGACTAAGGCCTACATTTTCAAAAGATGACTTAGGCCTTAAGTTGATAAAAGTAATACTGTACTTTGATACTTTAACCTCAATTAGAGTTGTAGTAAACAAAACAAACCCTTAAGTACTCTTAATTCAATACATGTATTAATAATACATGTATTAATAATACATGCCCGCACACTCAAACTAATTTAAGATGTTGGATCATTACCGAGCAACCACCTTTTGACCGTAGGAGTTAAAAGCTATTAACACTAACCTTATTATTACACAGGTTTTATTCAGTTATGCAAGTATTGAGTTTTGAGTATTTTTTCAGCATATGATGACAAATATTTAGAACGTTTTACAAACACCCTGAAGAGGAGAAGAGGATTTCCACATGGCTGGAAGTGATATCCCTACATGTTTTGAAATCTCTGTTGATGCAAAAGGCATTTAACTCTCAGGAGTACCATACCATCACTGCATCACTTGTCAACAAAAGGCCATTATATCATTTTTTAAATGTTTCAAATGAATTAGATATTAGGATAGTACAAATATCTTTGGAACCAGAATCAATCAACAAAAGCAATCATGTCTGTTATTAGAGTTTTAAACTGCTTCGATATTATGAGTAACACACATCTAAAGGCAGACAATGATATTAAGTACATAACATTTTATAGGTGCTAACAACAGTTGCAAAGGCCCACTGGTAAATTAAAGTATTTAACTTACTTCAACATGCTGCTCTCAGTATTCTAAACGCAATTCAGAACGTTTCCATTTCGGTGTCGACTCAAGAAGACCGAAAAGAAAAGTGTCACTCGCAATCACTCTTTATACTCACTGCCTTTCTGCACTTAGTAATATGCATTTCTCTGACACAAAAGAGTAAATGCTAACACACAGACACACACACACACACACACACACACACACACACACACACTCATGCACACTCATGCACACACAAACACAATTTTCAGTGTGCTGCTTAACACCTGCACAAAGCTGTCTTATTTGTCACACGCAAGGGAATATGAGCTGCTTTGGAATTTAAAAATGTCTTGGCCACCCTGAAGACTAGACTGTGTTTACCCAAAGCCAACAGCTGGTCTATTAGGTGGACAACGTGTTAATCTCTTTTCGTTTAGGCAAATATTTGCAGAAGCTATTGCTTTTTTACAAATTGATGCAGTGGATGCAACTGCAGGCTTTCAAACAATTCAATTCAGAAAATAGAGCAACCTGTACAGTAAACCACTGGAGTTTTCGTAGATAATTATATAAGCTTAGAGCAGCTGCACTGGTAAGAAATGTTGTCCAATCTCATATATGCATGAGAGCCTTTTTATTAGTTTTTCTAATTAGAGACCTTTCCATGATTACAGTACAGTATATCTTACTTTCCTAGTGTAGAGCACAGTGTTGATGACTGTTTACCACATGCACTACCTGCTCTGCTCCTCTTGTTTGTAGCATTACATACGTTAACAGCACTCTGGCCTTTACAGTACTGTCTTGTACGACACAATAAAAACCATTCCATACAACTAAAATGATAAAGTAACAGGTGGAAAAGGTATAACAAACAAATGATGATAATGACCATGCGTTAATTTCCTTTAGATTACATAATTTAATCTTATCTACATAAACCACACGGCATTATAAACGCAACACAAGATAATGATGAATATTAAGGGTTGAGAAACCACAAGAATTTCTTATCAAACTATTTTCTGTTTTCCAAGATCATATTTCTATCTGACTGAAATTTGCAAAGCATATTGGCTCAAATGACTGTTGCAAACATCATGTGTCACCATTTGCACTTACTCGACGCCAACAGTTAAGAAAGATAAACTGTTAACTTTAAACTATATTGATTAACATTCAACACAAACATTTCTAGCATCAGAGGCCCCCGCAGGAACCAAACAATAAGCAAAGCTAACACCACGCTGTGCCCATCAAACTCGTCAAACTACGGAGGAACAGCAACAACAACACGCTTCTATAGATCTGTACTTACCACGATACAGAACCTAACTAAATTGAACTTGATGAGTTAATGACCTTGTCACAATACTGGTAGTCTGAAGCAAGAATATGGAGCTTTACAGCCTGGATTTTTTCTGAAGTGCTCAGTAACAGGATGCTGAAAACATCTGACATGTAATTAACAGAAGCGTTCAATGCATTTGTCAACAATTATAGTTGACAAATGCAATAGTAAGAGCATGGGAATTTGTGAGCTGGGGGCTATATTTGCTTTAAGTCCTAATAAGCCTGTAAAGAAAGGCCAGACATATTGAATATCACCTTTTTATTGCAACTTAATCCCACCACAAGAGAATACTTTCACAGCGTCCCAGGTGTCAGCTTTCTTTAGAGAAATCACAACAGTATAATGGACCATAATGGGATCTTAAATTAGCATCCACTGAACACTATGCTTAAGAGATGTTGAAACAATGTCACTGCCAAAGGTTTTTTTGATGGCATAACAAACCTGCGTGCATGCAGATGAAGAAAATAATCCCGTAATAAAACTTTCTGGCATACACACTTAAATTAAACGCTTAAACAAATCTAAGAAAAAACATAGCTTAATTCTTAATTTTCATTTTTACAAAAAAGTCCTATACTAACTAAAAAAATAGAGTAGGCATCATTTATTCTCCATAAATAAACCACATATTGAGATGTGAGATGCATGGCCATAACCAGCTGGTTGCTCTTTGGACAGGAATCTGCAATTTTTCTTCCAGGCTTCCATTTAAAGTTAATGTTGTTTATGTATCATACAGGATAAGGTGACACCAGTTGTGATGATGGGCTGGAGATCTGATATCATTCTGTGGACCAGCTCAGTGACCTAAACAGGAGGTCTGCTCTTGCGTGGTGTCCAGAGATTTCAGTATAAAAGACGCACTCCCAGGCTCATCAGAAGTTTGGGACTGACGGGCTGCCAGCAGGGGTGAGTCTCTTTGTGGTTATCGGTGCTTTTAATTAATGAATTGTTTAACAGCAGTTCTTTTGCTAGATTGCAGAAAGTTGTTGGTTTCAGCTTTAATGAGACTTGCATGTGATTCTTTCTCTAATTTGACTTCTTTTTTAGTATCCACATAACAACTGCATCACTTGGCATCAAAAAGGTAAATGACTTTAACTTCACTGGGAAAAGGATACTAAATCAAGTTAAAACATGTATTGATAAGCCATGCACTTTCATTTTATTAAATCTTAAAATCCAAATTTTTATATTTAATTTATATTTTAATTATTTTTTACAGAGTTGCCATGAGTTCGGACGCTGAAATGGAGTGTTTTGGCCCGGCGGCCATATACCTCCGGAAATCTGAAAGGGAGAGAATAGAGGCTCAAAATACTCCCTTTGATGCCAAATCAGCTTATTATGTGACGGAGCCCGCTGAGATGTATTTGAAGGGGAAGCTAGTGAAAAAGGATGGTAGCAAAGCCATAGTTGAAATTCAGGGTGGGAAGGTATGTAGACATCTATTCATCTAGTCATACATTACAATAGACACAAGTAAAGATAATGTCTGCAGAGCATATCACTTTATTCATAATGGTGCTGCACATTCTCAGAACTAATTCTTCACTGTTTTGGTGCAGACTCTCACTGTGAAGGACACTGAAATCTTCCCCATGAATCCTCCAAAGTACGATAAGATTGAAGACATGGCCATGATGACCCACCTCAGTGAGCCTTCTGTGCTGTATAACCTCAAAGAGCGCTATGCAGCATGGATGATCTACGTGAGTTCTGACCCCATCGTTGCATCAGTAGACTAAACAATGACTGCAGAAAGATGTCCGTCAGTAAAAATCCTCTCTCTCTCTACAGACCTACTCAGGGCTGTTCTGCGTCACTGTGAACCCCTACAAGTGGCTCCCAGTGTACGACGCAAAGGTCGTCTCAGGATACAGAGGCAAAAAGAGGATTGAGGCTCCACCCCACATCTTCTCCATCTCTGATAACGCCTATCAGTTCATGCTCCAAGGTACCAGTCAGTTTGTAGGCTGCAATCTGTCCTGATTAGTCACTGTTTTTGATATCTTCCACAACAGTTTGTTTCATAATATTATATAAGATGATAAAGGAATGCAATAACACTATGTGCGTGTTTAAATCTCCAGATCGTGAGAATCAGTCTATCCTGATTACGTAAGTCAATGCTAAAGAGAGCACATTTGGACTGATAAAACTTTCTGTACTGTATCACCTCTGATTTATACTGACATGTGGGTCATATAATCATCTGCATTTTAGCGGAGAATCCGGTGCAGGGAAGACTGTCAACACCAAACGTGTCATCCAGTACTTTGCGACAATCGCAGTGGCTGGAGGGAAGAAAGCAGAAGCAGTTTCTGGAAAAATGCAGGTGAATAATGTAATGTACTGTACATACGTATGGTATCTATGGAAAGTGTAAATACAAACACGTGTCATGTAAACACTGTTTTAAGGGATCGCTGGAAGATCAAATCATTGCAGCCAACCCACTGCTGGAGGCTTATGGTAATGCCAAAACTGTGAGGAATGACAACTCATCCCGCTTTGTAAGTTTTGATTCACAAAATGTTTCTGTTTTTAAGATGGTCTGCTAGTCCGCTGTAAAACGTACTGAGAAATCAAAATTGAGAAGCATGCTGCTTTTGTTTTTATAGTACGGAATAATGTTTTTGTAGGTTAATAGGATTTTTAAATTTAACTTTTAGGTTTTTTCTCTCACTCTCTGTGTTGTGCAAGTAGAAAGACCTTCAATAGGATTTAAAATCTTTACTACCAAGTATAAGACATGTGCACTAGCAGAGCAAGTCACAAATATGCCCATACTTATAACTGCATTCTTCTGTAGGGTAAATTCATCAGAATCCATTTTGGAACAACTGGAAAGTTGGCTTCAGCTGATATTGAAACATGTAAGCCTCCAGCCTACCATTATCCATACGGTTTGATGGAAGGACAAACTGTAATCCAGTTTATCGCCTTGCTTTACAGATCTGCTGGAGAAGTCCCGAGTGACGTTCCAGCTGTCTGCTGAGAGGAGCTACCACATCTTCTATCAGCTCATGACAGGCCACAAACCTGAGCTGATAGGTGAGATATTTTTGAGACATTCATTCACTACCTGCTGTATCACATTTGCTGAGTGAGAATTAACAACAAGCTTTTCTCTCTTCAGAGGCTCTCCTCATCACCACCAATCCTTTCGACTATCCCATGATCAGTCAGGGTGAAATCACTGTCAAGAGTATCGATGACATTGAGGAGTTCATCGCCACTGATGTAAGAAGATGATCAAATCTACACCCTCAACTGTATGCATTTGGAATATTTGTTATTTGTTAAAGAGCAAAGAGAGCCGAACTTGTGACTTCTGTTTGAATACTCACAGACTGCCATCGACATCCTGGGCTTCACTGCTGAGGAGAAGATCGGCATTTACAAGTTGACTGGAGCTGTGATGCATCACGGAGGAATGAAGTTCAAGCAGAAGCAGCGTGAAGAGCAGGCTGAGCCCGATGGCACTGAGGGTATGTTGCACTTTTGAAAACCAGCGAAAGGATCTTTTTGTATTCTCTATAAAATGGCCTCTTATCCCGCAGTTTTCTGTTCTTTTCAGTCGCCGATAAAATCGCCTACCTGATGGGTCTGAACTCAGCTGACGTACTGAAGGCTCTGTGCTACCCGAGGGTGAAAGTCGGAAATGAGTTTGTGACTAAAGGCCAGACTGTGCCTCAGGTAAAATGTTCACATACAGCCTTGTGAATCTTAACACTATAGCCTGTTTAACCCCTGAAAAGGTTAATGATTATTGATATTAATGTTTCATTTTCTTGTATCTGTAAAAACCAGGTCAACAATTCGGTCAGTGCTCTCTGCAAGTCTGTCTATGAGAAAATGTTCTTGTGGATGGTCGTCAGAATTAATGAGATGCTGGATACAAAGCAGCCCAGAAACTTTTTCATTGGTGTGCTGGATATTGCCGGGTTTGAAATCTTCGATGTAAGTAAACTTCACATTGTACTTGTTAAGTTTCACAGAGTGAACCGGCACAATGAGAGTTTGACACTTTATCTTCTTTCCCATCTCAAGTTCAACAGCTTGGAGCAGCTGTGCATCAACTTCACCAATGAAAAGCTGCAACAGTTTTTCAACCACCACATGTTTGTCCTGGAGCAAGAAGAGTACAAGAAGGAGGGAATTGAATGGGAGTTCATTGATTTTGGTATGGACTTGGCTGCCTGCATTGAGCTGATTGAGAAGGTGAGCGACATACTGTATATTCACAAACACAGAGAACTATCTTATGACTTGAAGCTTTTTGTTTTAAAACAATCATTTCATCTTGACAGCCAATGGGCATCTTCTCCATCCTTGAAGAGGAGTGCATGTTCCCCAAGGCAACAGACGTCACCTTCAAGAACAAGCTGTATGACCAGCATCTTGGTAAAAGTACTCCCTTCCAGAAACCCAAACCTGCCAAAGGCAAAGCTGAGGCTCACTTGGCTCTGGTGCACTATGCCGGCACTGTTGACTACAATGTCAACGGATGGCTGGACAAGAACAAAGACCCCCTGAACGACTCCGTGGTTCAGCTCTACCAGAAGTCTTCAGTCAAACTGTTGGCTCACCTCTATGTATCACATAACGCAGAAGGTAGAGTTTTTTAAATTTTAATATTTAAGGCACTACACAACATGTAAGATGTAAGGAAATGTACTGAATCATGGTCATTTCAGCCAGACATCCCCAGTACATTTCATAGTTTGATTTATTTTTACAGTGAAGGAATAAGAAAAACTGAGGGGGTTTATACAAAGTGAAAGAATTTAAGATAAAAAATGTAAAAAGTATATTAATGCAACATCAATACCATTATACTTGGAAATAATTCAAGCTTTTTACAGATGGTAAAGGAGGAAAGAAGGGTGGTGGCAAAAAGAAAGGTGGCTCCTTCCAGACGGTATCAGCTCTCTTCAGGGTAACTATTTTTTTCACAAATACATTTTGTTTTTTGAATACTTATATGAATGACTGTCCATTGTGCAGGAGATTGTTCATAATAGAAGAGGCTATAACTAAGTTTTACACAAGAAGCATGCATGTAGTTTACCAGCGACTCTTTAATACCATAGATTTCATGGCAGGCAAGGTTTGTTACCTGAATGCACGTCGCTGCAGATCAAGGTGACGTATTGTATTGATACAGCAAACTGTGGGAGAAGCAAGCAAAATGACACATTTCCTGCTCCTATTATGAAACCGAAACTTAAATATTAATCTAATTTATTTGCCACCATTTCTATTTGTTATGGTGATATGGTCTAAAATTCATGAAACATTAAGGGCGGTGAAGTCATGTCGGTTGTCAAACTTTTGGGGAAATGTAACAATGTTTCATCAATCAACAGGAAAACTTGGGCAAGCTGATGACCAACTTAAGGAGCACTCACCCACACTTTGTGCGCTGTTTGATTCCCAATGAATCAAAAACACCAGGTAGGTCCCAAAAAAGTCATTTCTATGAGTGACAGAAGTCTCATATTCCTCACAACAATTCAAATGAGGGAGGTCTTTATGAACCCATAACTCACTCTTGTTCATCTACTGTATGGTTAGCCTGTCTGCAAATGACACACAATGATCTGTGCAAGGGCTTCATGTCCATCACATTGTGCTTGTTACTTTTTAAGGTCTCATGGAGAACTTCCTGGTCATCCACCAGCTGAGGTGTAACGGTGTGCTGGAAGGTATCAGGATCTGCAGAAAGGGCTTCCCCAGCAGAATCCTCTATGGTGACTTCAAGCAGAGGTACAGTAGCTTGTTCTGTACCTCTCAGTCCACATGTGTTGGTTCTGTTCTGTTGATCTGATTTAAGTAAATCCTCTCAGATACAAAGTATTGAACGCTAGCGTCATCCCTGAGGGACAGTTCATCGACAACAAGAAGGCCTCAGAGAAACTGCTGGAATCCATCGATGTGGAGAAATCACAGTACAAATTCGGCCATACTAAGGTACATAAAAAAATCATGAAATAATGAAATCACTGTAGCTTGAAACTGATTTGATTTGTGGTTAAATCAATGTTATGACATCTATTGTCAGGTATTCTTCAAGGCTGGACTACTGGGAACTCTGGAGGAGATGAGGGATGAGAAACTGGTTGAGCTGGTCACAATGACTCAGGCTCTCTGCAGAGGTTACGTCATGAGGAAAGAGTTTGTCAAGATGATGCAGAGAAGGTTGGCTTAGTATTTTGTAAACTACAAATATACTCTGGCACTTACAGGAAAAAAACGTTGAAATAAATTTTTATAATAAAAAAAACAAAAGTGCTATAGGTAGTGGATGATACAGTACTGTATGTAATTTCTGTTTCATTTATATCTTATTTTAATCACGGCATGTATCAGTGTTATAGCTCATTACCATTTCTTATTCTGTGGTGTCTTACTGTCCGCAACACGGTAACAGGTTTCAACAATGTTATTAAGCTGTTGAGATTTAATTTCTACACACAAAAAGATATGTAAGCGTTGCAGAAATAAGAAAGAGTTTCAGCAAACTGTCCTATTGTCTTAAATAAGTGCATGGGTTTTCTATAAAACTGGAGGAGAAAAAAAGCTCTGATTCTTTTCTGTGTCTTGTGTCACCAGGGAGGCCATTTACTCCATCCAGTACAACATCCGCTCATTCATGAATGTCAAAACCTGGCCATGGATGAAGCTGTACTTCAGAATAAAACCCCTGCTGAAGAGTGCAGAGACTGAAAAAGAGATGGCGCAAATGAAAGAGGACTTTGAAAAGATGAAAGAGGATCTAGCAAAGGCTCTGGCTAAGAAGAAGGAACTGGAGGAGAAGATGGTTTCTCTGCTGCAGGAGAAGAATGACTTGCAGCTGCAAATTCAGTCTGTACGTTAAAAATAGAAAAAAGGAATTGCTTTTTCAGAGATCCTGGTTTGAAGTTCAATACATTTTGATTTCATGTCATATCCATCTAGGAAGGTGAAAACCTCAGTGATGCAGAGGAAAGGTGCGAGGGGCTCATCAAAGCAAAAATCCAGTTTGAAGCCAAACTTAAAGAGACGTCTGAGAGACTGGAGGATGAGGAGGAAATGAATGCTGAGCTGACTGCAAAGAAGAGGAAGCTGGAGGACGAGTGCTCCGAGTTGAAGAAAGACATCGATGACTTGGAGCTGACCCTGGCCAAAGTGGAAAAGGAGAAACATGCCACTGAGAACAAGGTTCATGTCTCTGATTTCACTTTGCTAAACTGTGCTCTTTAGAAATACACTGATTTGAAATATTAAACAATTGTATTTCTATAAACTGTTCAGGTTAAAAACCTGGTGGAGGAAATGACATCTCAAGATGAGACCATTGCCAAGTTGACCAAAGAGAAGAAAGCCCTCCAAGAGTCCCATCAGCAGACCCTTGATGATCTGCAGGCAGAGGAAGACAAAGTCAACACTCTGACCAAGGCTAAAGTCAAGCTGGAGCAACAAGTGGACGACGTGAGAGGCTGTTTTATTAGTTTAAAATAAGTGCACCAAAGTTATGTTTATATTTCCACTGGTACTCATTACATTATCTGTGAATGCACCAGCTTGAAGGTTCCCTGGAGCAAGAAAAGAAACTCCGAATGGATCTCGAGCGATCAAAAAGAAAGCTCGAGGGAGATTTGAAACTGGCCCATGAATCCTTAATGGATCTGGAGAATGACAAGCAGCAGGCTGATGAGAAAATAAAGAAGTAAGTAATAATGGAACTTAATTTATTACCTCCCCAATTCCCAAATAACAGTGTACATCTAACATGTTTTCTTATTAACAAAGGAGGGACTTTGAGATGAGTCAGCTTCTTGGCAAGATAGAAGATGAACAGTCGATTGGTGTTCAACTTCATAAGAAAATCAAGGAACTGCAGGTAATGTTTGAACATTATGAATGTTTGTGATTGTGTCTCAGTCAAAAAATATATGTTTACAAATGTATCTTTCTTATGGAAGTGAGTGATGGATGGATGGAAGGAAATTCAGGAGCGCAGTTATTTTACACTCATTAATTGTATTTATTTTTCACTTGCATGTATATAACTAAGCCATTTGAAAAGCTACAACAAACATTTAGGATTAGTGAAAAAAGAAAAGTAAATTCTTTTAAAAGTTATAACAATCTAACATGGGGCTTCACTTGAAACTTGTTAAGTGTCCTGTTGTTTAACTGCTATTTTTCAGGCCTTTCTACTCCGACAATTTGGTTTAATTCTAAGAGAAAAATCTGCTTATGAAATGTTGTTGTTCAGTAGAAGTTCTGTATTATTATGAATGACATTGTCTTCGTTTTTGATAATACAATTTTGTCATAGACCCTCCTAAAAAACAACAACATGCCAAACCTTATACATTTGACATAAGACTTGGCATACAGGCCATTTGAACATGACTATGTACTTTTTTGCATCACAGGCTCGTATTGAGGAGCTGGAGGAGGAGCTGGAGGCTGATAGGTCTGCTCGAGCCAAGGTGGAGAAGCAGAGGTCTGATCTCTCCAGGGAACTTGAGGAGATCAGCGAGAGACTGGAAGAAGCCGGCGGTGCAACGTCTGTTCAGATCGAGATGAACAAGAAGCGCGAGGCCGAGTTTCTGAAGCTGCGGCGTGACCTCGAAGAGTCCACCCTGCAGCACGAGGCCACAGCTGCAGCTCTCCGCAAGAAGCAGGCCGACAGTGTGGCAGAGCTGGGAGAACAGATCGACAACCTCCAGAGAGTCAAACAGAAGCTGGAGAAAGAGAAAAGTGAATACAAGATGGAGATCGATGACCTCAGCAGCAACATGGAGTCTGTCGCAAAATCGAAGGTAACGTTGAACAAAGTCAACTTACCTTCTACATCTCTGCCTTTACTTGGCTCTTACTAAGGTAGATTACATTTTCATTAGAACAACACAACTTTTGTCAATTTCAGGGCAATCTGGAGAAAATGTGTCGTACTCTTGAGGATCAACTGAGTGAGATGAAGACTAAAAATGAAGAACATGTGCGGCAACTGAATGACATTGGGGTACAAAGGGCAAGACTGCTAACAGAGAATGGTAAGAAAGATATACAACATATTTTTTTTCTACTGATCCTAATCTTATATTTCCAATTCAATGCCCATATTTGCATTTTGATTAGTTCTAAAGCTCTCTCTCTCTCTGCTTAGGTGAATTCAGTCGCCAGATGGAGGAGAAAGATGCCCTGATCTCTCAGCTGACAAGGAGCAAGCAGGCTTATACCCAGCAGATTGAGGAGCTTAAGAGGCATGTTGAAGAGGAAGTTAAAGTATGTGCACATTAAAAACACTCACACTATCCCAGAACTGCAGTGGTACATAATTCAGTTTAGTTAATAAAAAATGTCAATATATTTTTTTGTAAGGCCAAGAACGCTCTGGCTCATGCTGTCCAGTCGGCTCGTCATGACTGCGACCTGCTCAGAGAGCAGTACGAGGAGGAGCAGGAGGCCAAATCTGAGCTGCAGCGTGCAATGTCCAAGGCCAACAGCGAAGTGGCTCAGTGGAGAGCCAAATATGAGACGGATGCCATTCAGCGCACTGAGGAGCTGGAGGAGGCCAAGTAATGAACAGTCCTGAAATCACTCTGTTTCCACACGCATTGGTTCTGTGAGTCCGCATTAAACCTGTTTACTGTGTGGTTTTTCAGAAAAAAGCTTGCCCAGCGTCTCCAGGATGCAGAGGAATCCATCGAGGCTGTGAATGCAAAATGTGCCTCTCTGGAAAAGACAAAGCAGAGACTGCAGGCTGAAGTGGAGGACCTGATGATTGATGTGGAGAGAGCTAATGCTCTGGCTGCTAACCTCGACAAGAAGCAAAGGACGTTTGACAAGGTTAGATTTTTATTTGTGCCTTAAATGAACACTGTAGAGTTGTGAAGTGCTGATCTGGTCTTAATTGTTTTGTTTTCAGGTTCTTGCAGAGTGGAAGCAGAAGTATGAGGAAAGCCAGGCAGAGCTGGAGGGATCTCTAAAAGAAGCTCGCTCCCTCAGCACTGAGATGTTCAAGCTAAAGAATTCGTATGAAGAAGCTTTGGACCACCTGGAGACCTTGAAGAGAGAGAACAAAAATCTGCAACGTAAGCAACTTAAACAAAGAAAAGAAAGAGCCGAGTACTGAAATCGGCCACTAATAAACATTTAGATAAATCAGTGTTCTGATTGTGCAGAGTTTGCAGACTTTATAACTGAAGCTGTGTCAAATGCTTTGAATGAAAGGACAGCATTGGAAGAGTGCGCCCTCCAGTGGGCCAACAGGTTTAATGTGCATGGTCTATGATTTCAAACTAACATCAAATGTCATACAATATTGCAGTTTTTTAATAAATGTACAAGTGTACAATATATTGCATGGAAAGGTCTATCTAAGAGACAAAACAAATAGTTCAGCTCACACCTCCTTAAATAACCTTGTTTCTTACAGAGGAGATCTCCGACCTAACCGAGCAAATCGGTGAGAATGGAAAAACCATTCATGAACTGGAGAAAGTGAAAAAGATTTTAGAGATAGAGAAGTCTGAACTCCAGACATCACTTGAAGAGGCAGAGGTACTGTCTGAAAAAATCTCTCTCATCAAAACATAATTTTAAGTGATGCTGGGGCCACACAATATACGTTTCTTTTTTTGTCAAGGCTACCCTGGAGCATGAGGAATCCAAGATTATGCGTGTTCAGCTCGAGCTCACCCAAGTCAAAAGTGAAATTGACAGAAAGATTGCAGAGAAGGACGAGGAGATTGATCAGATCAAGAGGAACAGCCAGAGAGTGATTGAGACCATGCAGAGCACTTTGGATGCTGAGGTCAGGAGCAGGAATGACGCCCTGAGGATCAAGAAGAAGATGGAGGGAGACCTCAATGAGATGGAGATTCAGCTGAGCCACGCCAACCGCCAGGCCGTTGAAGCCCAGAAACAGCTGAGAAATGTGCAGGGACAGCTTAAGGTATGGTGGATACTTAAAAGAAAACTGAAAGTAAAGTTTTCTTTATTCAGAAAGCATTGCAAATGTTTTCTTTTTAAATACTCATTTAGGATGCGATACTGCACCTTGATGAAGCTCTCAGAGGTGAGGCGGACATGAAGGAGCAGGTTGCCATGGTGGAGCGCAGGAACAACCTGATGCTGGCTGAGATCGAGGAGCTGAGAGCTGCACTGGAGCAGACGGAGAGAAGCCGCAAAGTGGCTGAACAGGAGCTGGTGGACGCCAGCGAGCGTGTGGGACTGCTGCACTCTCAGGTAAAAAAAAAGTTTCAAACAATGACATGTGAAACACCTGACAACTGAAACTGACAGTATGCAATCTAATGAAAAACCATTATTTGTTTAGAATACCAGCCTCATCAACACCAAGAAGAAGTTGGAGTCCGACCTCATTCAAATCCAAGGGGAAGTGGAAGATGCTGTCCAGGAAGCAAGAAATGCTGAAGAGAAGGCCAAGAAGGCCATCACTGATGTGAGCCCTGTTTCAGTATTTCTATGTAACTAAACACAAAGTGTGGCTCGTAGTATGTCAGTGCATAGTGTTGTATGTTAGGCCATTTCTCCACCGTATGTAGTGGGACAGCAGTTGAAACATTAGACTGCAATATGTTTATATAAAATAATATGACATTTAACAACATTTCAGGCCGCCATGATGGCAGAAGAGCTGAAGAAGGAGCAGGACACCAGCTCTCATTTGGAGAGGATGAAGAAGAACCTGGAGGTGACGGTGAAGGACCTGCAGCTCCGCCTTGATGAAGCTGAGAATCTGGCCATGAAGGGCGGCAAGAAGCAGCTCCAGAAACTGGAGGCTCGGGTAAGTTCACGATACAGGAATTATTTTTGTTTAGTTTTGTCTCTTGCAATTTGGTTTTAATAGAAAGTCATGATTGATGCTAAATTGACGACTTTCAGCTTCATTTCAAAGGTATTTAGACCCTGAACAAACATGTTTACCAACAGGTTCATAAAGGATTTGCTATCTGTTCAAACGTGTCCAGTCCTGTCACCGTAAAATATTTTCTTCTTATCGTTCAGGTCCGAGAGCTTGAATCTGAAGTCGATGGCGAGCAGAGGCGTGGAGCCGAAGCTGTGAAAGGCGTCCGCAAATATGAACGCAGAGTGAAGGAACTGACTTACCAGGTACAGAGAACCTTATTTAAATAGTGCTTATTATCACACGATATTTTTCTGAAGCAATTCTATAATTTGTGCTGCTGAAGACAAACTGGATGTAGAATATTTTTCAAACCTCTAGAGGGCGTGAATCCCCATCATATGTGTGGAGCTCCGACAGACAAACTGTAGTGAGTGGACCACAGCTAAAAATAAATATTCTACCGATGCAGCTATATATACAAGCAGTTATGTGCTTGTATATGTGTGACTACATGTGAACCTTATAGATCTGTTTAACAGATTTTCACTGTGAAAATTTGGAAAGAGTAAGAACTCTTTGATGTTTGCTGCTGCGGCTGATGAATCTGCGCAAATTAGACAAAATAACTGTGTAATTGTCAAAGCACAAAGGGTGAAATGCACCTCTTACTGCGCTGTCAAGCAAATGGCGTCTTGGTATTTAAATGAGGTAATATGCTTAAATTTGGTGAAAAATTGTCCCCTTTCTATGCAAATGAGGCTCATTGCAAAAACAGTCCAATATACATTTGGCGCTGATAGCAGAACACAGTTAGAATTGGTGGTAACTTGAGCACATTTGAAAGGGCTGTGTGCTCAAACTCAGTTATTTTGTGATGCAGTGATATTTGTGTCATGAAAAATAGATGAATAAAGCGCGCTAAAAAGGGAAAGAAATTAATGAAAAAAACAAATAAACTAATAATTTCTTCCCCCTCCATTCACGAAAAAGTGCAAACTGCACAAGTAGCAAAGCTTTGATGCTGTGTTTGTGCTGTAATATCGTCGGCACAATATCTTTTGTGAATCAGACCTTGAGACGATAGCGAGGGCAAATGATGCTTAATTCATGGAGCTATCAGAAGAGCTAGCACAGTCCATTCTTTGTGAGTTCGCCTGTCAGTTTTCACAGGCAGCTTGATTTACGGCTCTGAAGGATCCCCTCAAGACATTGCACATGTGGTTAAGATGAAAAATATAATCTATATATAATAAATTCTCTGATGTTGTGCATTAATTCATATCTTCAGTGTTTGTAGCCTGTTTGGTTGCTCCTGTCTTTCTGAAGTGGCTTCACTGTGCAAGATGTATGTAGGAATGTCCTCTCGGGTGTTTTTAAAGATATTTCTAAAAACGCGTTGGGATGATGGTATTAGTGGTGGTCTCACACAGACTGTAATGTATAACGCCTCTAGACTGAGGAGGACAAGAAGAATATCGCCCGACTTCAGGATCTGGTGGACAAGCTGCAGCTGAAAGTGAAATCCTACAAGAGGCAGTCTGAGGAGGCTGTGAGTGTGAAATATTCTATACATGCAACGCAAATAGGCGCCACACCACTAACACCAACACTAGCGGACTGACAGCACGATGCGTGATTTAGTGTGTGATTTTCATCTCATACAACTGCGAGATTGTTCGAGGACGTCACCTCTTTAACTTTGTGCTCTCCAGGAAGAGCAGGCCAACACTCACCTGACCAGGTACAGGAAGGTGCAGCATGAGATGGAGGAAGCCGAGGAGCGCGCCGACATCGCCGAGTCTCAGGTCAACAAGCTGAGAACAAAAAGCCGTGAGATCGTCAGGGTATGTTCATTTTTATTTATTTTCATTCAGAAGTACGCAGATTTTCTGTATCTTTTATATCTTCAGAAAGTGTTTAAACGCTAACTTTGTCTCTTTTCCATTACTGCAAAGGGAAAGGAGGCCGAAGAATGAGCATCAGTCGAGACGAAACACGCCACAAGAAATCATAAAATATGATCTTTGTGTCTGAGGTGTTGAATGTGTAAAAATAAATAAATCTGCAAGCAATTGAATGCCTTGTTTGTGCCATTAATGTTTAACTTCACTCTTAATTTAAAGCATGTATAGAATTAATTAACATATCAGCAGAAATGTACAAATGTTAGGTCATAGAAGTACAGAGAATTTACAATATATTTAAAAAAAATATCTGAATCTCTCATGTCTCAACTCTGAGGGATTTATCTGATTATTTAAAATACACTGTATAGTGTAATTGCACAAAAACTAAATATTTCACTCCTTCCTCATAGCAAATAGATGACATGAGCTTCAGCTGAAGACATTATTGACTTGTATTATACCTTTAAATAAAGTCAATGAAAATCACTTCAAGTGTCAGAAATCATCAAACTTTTATCAGGAGAACATGAATCTAAACGTAGCGCTGGTAATAAACTGACTTTGAGTGGCGTATGTTGCGTCTGCATTAGAGCAGCAGCGCATGTAGCTTCATCATTTAAAATAACCAGGTTGTCAACTGTCGCCTGTTATCTCTTGAAAGTCCTCCAGGTCACAATAACTGTAAATCTTTGCCTGGTGGTGATAATGTTACTGACAGTCAAGTGACCTTACAGTTTTTTTTTATGTGCTTGAAAACACATGTCGCACCATCTCAAGTTGTGATGAAAATAGACCCATTAGTGAACCACAGCACGCGATACGTGTGTGCGTACGTGTGTGTGTGTCGTGATGTCTCTGCTACACTGGAGGTTAACATTCATTATAAATCAGTGTATTGGTTATTCATCTTTACAGAATACAGATGTATTATTATTATTATTGTTATTGTATTGCGTTAGAATCTATATAAAACATTATGTAATGACTTATATGGTCATGTATCAGTTTACTTCATAATAGCTGGTGTATTTCCCACAGCTGTAATAATTATAATCTTTTTATAATGCGTTATAATCGCTGTTATAATGCATTATATTGTGATTACAAGTGGTCATTGTTTGCTTTAAGTAAAGTGAAAGAAAATACCATTAAATCTATGCAAGAACAACACAAAACTTTATAAAACAAATGTATTAAAGGGTCACAACAGAAGACTCAACTTGTTGATGAACAACTGAATGATTGACGTTTACTTCCCCTGAAGTAACTCATGATGAAGTCATATTCTGCAGGAGTACTAGTCATTTTAAGGAGTAACCAATATAACAATAATGTGGTTGACACACTGTAGGTGTTTCAAAGTTTGAACAGATTTGTTTTTTTATTAAAATGTATCTTAGTCATACATATATTTCACTTCTCAAATCCTATCCTATTGAAATTGTTTTATGAAAAGTGGACTTCAGCAAAAGGACAGAGGGGAACATTTGAATTAGTACCTGGAGGAAGGAATACAAATGCTTCCAGACAGGAGATATGATAATGTAGACGATGAGGAGATGTACATTGTCTAATATCAGATATTCATACAAAGGTAACTACCTCTTTAAGATTCTAGTTATAGTGTTGCATTGTGGGCAAATCTGCAACCTGCAATGGTAATACTGCATTTACCTTGTTTTAAATGCATTTGATTTGTCAGGTATTAAAATTAATCAATTAGCCAAAAACATACATTTCAAACTGGTTATTCAGCTACAAAAAAAACTGTAAAAGTAACTTTATAAAGCTTTATACCGATAGTGTGGTATGAAAGAAATCTGCCACGATAGAAGAGTTTGTCCCCATCAGTTAAGGACCTCTTACTGTTTTATATACTCTGTACTGTACACCATTATTCTCATATTGTGTTTTCATTCCCCATTATATTATTGCTACGGTTGGACGATAATAGAAATTGGACAAAAGTAGTTGATTATTCTGTCTTTTAATTAGTAATCCTTTATAATTGTTTTCATTTATCTGCTATCAGTGCAGCCAGTGTCTGCTGCAGAAAGCGTATACGGTAGAATGCGACACACTGTGAATAAACACAACAGGATTTAAATTCTAAAGACTATGATATATTTAAGAAACATCAGTAGTTTGTTATATTTAGGACTAAGACCACTAAGGAAGTGAGTGTTTTATATCAAAGGTTGTTCCACAATAAGACTTGAGGCAGGGACAAATGGCTGAGCTCTGAGAGCATTGCGGAGGAGACAGCTATATTTGTATTTCTTCCAAATAAGCTCACCCGGGACCATAAGGGATCAAGTTTCACATTTTATTGAATATATAGGCCTCTTTGGTAGGGTGTGAAGTCCTCAGTATTTATCTCTTAATACCCTCTCCAATTCTTTGCCAGTTCAGTGTCATCTTTCAACAAGGAAAGAATGCAAACTACTACACATCGTATAACACGATCCCCTTCTTGCTGCGTATGGGGAACAAACACTTGCCTTAAGGAAAGGTCAAGCTACTAGCCCGGCCTTGTCTTCAGTTCATCTGTCAAACACCCACAGTACAACAAGTCCATGTAAAGAAAGGGTTTATAAATACATCCGCGCCCTTGAGACCACACAAGTGCCTGTTTAAAAAAACCCGGAAGCACAAATCTAATCACCTGTTCACGGAAGATTCCACGTTGGTCTGCGATCCACATTCAAAGAGTTTACACACAAATAAACCGGGATGCTTTGTGAAGCGTGACATGTCAGACTTCTGAAGCCACAAGCCGACACACGAGAGCCGCTAGACTAGGTGATATAGTGGGGTCAAAATCCTTTCTCATGCCTGATGCTGACAGTTGAGTTGTCAACAGCAAACCTGCAAACCTTTGACTTTCAGCAGCACAGAGGGCAGACGAGAGGGTCAACACCTGAGCCTGGTTATACTGTCAGGAATGCAGAGGTGTAATCTGATATACTGGAGAATATGAAGGGTGAAAACAACAAAACAACATCGGACACAAACATTTGTAAAACATTTTAGGATATTGAAGTAAGGGGAAAAAGTGATCAGTTGTAAACAGAAAAAAAAATGTCAGCAGACCTTTGAAATGTTATGGTTTATGTGAGCCAACTGTAAAGCTTGGGAGTGTCTAAGTGGAAACATTATGATTTTTGAAGGTTTTGAAAATATGTGTATCTACTAAAGAGGGAGCCCTGCAGAAAAGGTTTGGTAAACGCTGCCATAATCAATGATTCGGGTTTAGTCAAAAATAATT
>CALSBV010011423.1:12194196-12222240 GCA_943590825.1 Bovichtus diacanthus
AACAATAACACCATTAACAACATCTAGGTTGATCAAAACTTCAGAAATTCCCATCTGCCTACACCTGCTTACCTTTAGTTTTGCATCACTTTAAAAATATAGTGAATAATACACTGCGTACTGTCTTCTAAAAGTAGATACAGTACATGGTGTACTATATAAGAGTAAGCATTATTATTATTATTATTATTACCACACAGAGACAAACCTTTTTCCAGTGATCTCTCTGATTGGACATAACCAGGAATCCACCATCATCGATGAGATAGCAGAGGAGGTCCTACAGACAACACGGCACAGTTTACACATTTACAGAAATCTATTATATTGTAATGTATTCCCATGCATGCAATGCTGCTCAGAGTAATTTCAGATTAAAAGATCTTTCTTATCCTATTTTTTTGAACATAACTATTTTTGATATTTGGAGTGTGTATCAAAAATGCTACACAATAAACACAAATTAGCAAAAAGTAATTGGTTCATACGGCTAGAGAGAGGTCTAAGGGAAATGTCCGACCTCCGGCCCCTTAGCTTTTACTGAAAATGTGGCCCCCTGAACAATATAGTTGAATAGCCGCTCTAAATAATGCAAACTGAAGACAGTATCCGGCTGTAGTAGAAGCTCTGCCACAGTCTAGTGGTTGTGTTAATGTTAACACTAAATATTCTTACGTCAGTGTTCACTTCACAATCCATCTCACAGCTTCTGGACGGTCCACACTGTTTAAAGAAACGTTTTAATGAGCCAATAATGTCACTCTTGTTACAGTAAATGCAGTCTGATGGAGTAATTAGTATTAGTAATTAGAGGCCCCGTGCTGTACCTTGTGTGAGCCCTGTCGACTGTCTGACACATTGCTGGCCAGGATCTTAAACTTGTCCACCCACGCCTCCAAGTCCAGCTTCACTCCGACCACTGAGAGAAAACATCCACAGGATCAGAGCAAAGAGAGGAAGAAGAGGGCAAGAAACAGTGTTAGGTAGCAGATAAAGAACATTCCAGGGAATCCCAGATGACGCAGGATACCACATCAAGTTTGCAGAATAAAAGCATTTTTCTTACCTGAAGGTTTGAGCAGTTTGCCTCCTAAATTAACCTCCACAGCCGAACTAACCAGAATTCCAACAGTGCTGTTTTCGGCACCTATAGGATCGTCCAACGCTGTTCACAAACAAAAATGTGATTTAGAAAAACTGATTTGAGGTCATAGTCATTTCACAATCGTGAACCGGTCTCAGTTCAAAGACGTCCCACGCTTGGGATCATACCGGAGTTAGTTTGCTGATTAAAACTGTGATCTTATTTGGTCTCACATGCTCATCCCGAGTCCAGCTTGTTTAAAATGTCACTAAACATTTTCAGTTGAGTCTCATTCAATGAACTGAAGTCTCTTGCATTCGCGATTTTGTTAGTTTTTTTTGTCCACTTTGGGGCAGCAGAAACAAGCTGTGAACACCACAATGATCTATCATTACAGTTGATATAGTGAAACAGGTGCTTATTATTATTACATTATCATTCATTTGGAGTCCGTTGGAGTCTGTTTTAGTCTCCTTTTAGCCACTAATTGCTCCACCAGTTAGGCGCTGACTTTGTCAATTGTCAGTCAGAGCTGCTGTGGCAGAAAGCAATGCTGTGAGAGTGAACCAAAAGAATAAAGTTGCGCGCTGTAAACCCAAAACAATGAACTGAAAGAGCCTATAAAGCTCTGCAGTGCTTAAGGAAACTGCAGAGATGGGTGTAAATTCTCTGTGGGTTCATCATTACGATGGACCTTTCACATACAGTCATTTGATCCATTGTTATTGTAAAAATCTTGATTGTTGCCACTTTAAAGCCGCAGTTGGAAACTTTTATGAAAAATAACTTTTTTTTTTATTTATCATATTTTCTCTATACTGTCACTATATCCTGAGAGCAGTGCATGAGACAGATAATCCGTGAAATACATCATGTTCCTCTCGGTGTGCTCCTGATGACATTTGCAAGATTCCACCGTGCAATCACTGCTCGTGAACTCAGATCAAACATGTCAAACTAGGCAGCGCTGATCAAATATGAATGCGTTCCAGCATTGCCTTTTTCTTGCCTAAATGTTTTCAGAAACATATTTTAGTGTACTGTTTAGCTGTAAAATGTTGAAAACAGTCTAGCCAAAACCAAGCAGACTCCTTGGCTCTAAATTGTTGTTTTCCTTTGGGCGTGCTGGAATCTTGCAAATGCCATAAGGAGCACCGGGGGAGGCGGAGGGACATGTCTCATGCACTACTGTCAGGATATAGTGACAGCTTTAAGAAGTGTTTGCACAGTTACTCACAGGATCTCGATGGAGCTCTGAACATGTAGCCTTTGTTGTCGAGGCTCCGCCTGTAGTAATTCGAATTGAAGGGTTCAGGATCCTCATCCCATAACTCAGCAGCTCTGTACAAACACGACACAGATCATTAAATGCTTTCTGAAAAAATAACATTTATGGAAAGAATTTTTGTGAGATTACTATACATTTCTCAGCTTTAGTAAGTGCAGTAATCGTACTCACATGTTGGGAAAAACACGCGTTATTCCTCCATCAGTGGACGCAAATACAGCCAGGAAGCCGTACCTGTAACAATTAGAGTTTACTTTGCCAGCTCTGTCTGTTGTAACTGTGATACCATCAAAGCAGATTGCTGCTAATTTGCACAAAGTTTTTTTTATTTATTTATTTTTTTAAAATCATGGTTGATCGTGTGTGAGAATTTTGTGTAAAGCAACAAGTTGACTCACGAATTGAGGTCCTTGTTCTTCCAAACACGAGAGGCCAACTGCCCGATAATCCTGGAATCCAAAATCAGGTTGTGGATGAGGCCTTGGTCACCTGAAACATAAAAACAACAAGTATAATATCTCATCTGGGTGGATGCAGCAGTGGAAGATAATGCAACACTACTGAACACTCACACTCATCAGATTCAGGGGAAATGTCCAGCATGAGCGAGAGGAAGTTCTGCAAAAACTGGGTGTTGTTGTCAGAGAGATGCAGACGTTTGCAGTATTCCCTGGAGAAAGAGAGGACAGACTCACTAAGAACTTTCCTTTCACTAACACATTGAGAAAGAGTGAAATCAAGAGAGACGGTAGTCACCTTGGAGCCAGAAACACGTGTCCTGAAGATTCAAAGGAGCTGGGCAGTAGTGACTGCATGTCTGTAAGAGACACAGTATTACTTTAAAAAAATGTTTTATTGTTTTTTTGGAGAAAAAAAAAAGAAGCCAACAACTAATAATGACAGCAATGACATGACATTGACATCAGTTTTAAAAAGATTTGAAAAAAAAAAAGACAAAGAAAAGAAAAAACCCTGAAAAACTAAATTGAAATACTTACAATACAAAGTTAATTAAATAACTTTGTATTAATTTAGGTTTGTGTATTCAAAGAAATGGTGGTAAAGGTTTTAGGCAATGAGGACTCATAATAACAAGGGCATACAAGTCTAACTGGAAATGATTCTTACATCCCACAGTAGGAGAAAGAAAGGTTTAGACATTTTAAAGGTGCAGTGGGCAGCTCTAATGTAAACCAGAATAGTTTGTCAAATATGTTTGTGGAAAATGTTCTTTTCTTTAATTCTGTGAAGAACAATAAATCATGAACCCAGTTGTGACTATTTTTGATTTGTCCAGTGACCACTGTGAAGTATTTTACATTACATAAAGCAATTTTCAGATTCAAATAGAGGGAGTGTGGACTTAAATAGAATAACAAAGACTACCTGAAATACTGCTATTTAAACATTTTCCCCAGTCAGCTTTTCAAAAAGGCATAAGTATTGTGCATTCATCTCATCTCTGCCTCCCTGTACTCACACTGGAGCTGCAGCATCACATCGCTCAGGTCTGCCTGGATGAAGTACTCGTTGTAGGGGGGTAATACCAGACCAAGACTGCAGGGGGAGGCAGCCCAACAGAGAGACAGGAGAACGAGGAGACAGAGAAAGGAAGGGAGAGTGAATCCATCTGTGCATGCAATTCTCATCAGGCCACAGCTGGTTGGTTATCATAATTCATAACATTGTAACAGCTCACCTGTAATCTGTGCCGTTGATAGGAGTCCAGGTGTAACTCCTGTACACGTCATCAATGTATTGCTGCAGTAGGAGATATTTGAGGACACCAAAGTAAACAGGCTGCAGTCTACCCGCTTTTACTTTATGTAACATGTGTGTGAAATGTTTTTTTTTTTGTGAGGTATTTCGATATGAGGACGCAACAGTACTACTTTGCCCACAGAACACAATCCTCAGAGAGTTAAATGTTATGGCCCTAATCACAAATTCAACACAGGATTGGAACATGTTATCACTCTCTTATAACAGGGGCTAACGTCAACATCTTCATTTAATAACCTTTTTTTCTGACGCTGTATTATTTGTAAACATGAAAAAACAAGTGTTTTTTCAACCAGATGATGAGTTTTCAGATTAACTTTACAAACAGTATATCACATTAAATCAAATGTAACGCATGGTCAAAAGCATTATACGGGACAAAATAAGAATTGGGCCTTTAACGTAGTTATTTAGAGTGAAGACATAGTAAAAGTATTGCTTTAACTGTCTTTAATATTCATTGCATTGCAGATGTACTTCTGTATAAAAAGGAGGGAGTCTGTGATTCTAATCAAATACACTTTTTTTTGTCAAATTCAGCAAATATCTCTGTTCTGTGTGCGCGCTGAAAAAAAAAAACCTGGTGTTCAAACGCAACCCTGGCTCCGTAAGTGGGAAACAAACAAAGTGGATCGGACGGAGCCACACAACACTATTCCAGCCAAGGCAGGGAAAGGTCATGGACGTATCAAGAGAAAGGCAGGGGGAGCGAGTATTTGTTTGGGTGTTGAAGTCAAATATCAACAATTTTCTCCAACTTTTAGCCTGTATAATCGTACTGATTATGTTTATGTAATGTTCTTTACATACAGTATGCTGTACATTACTTTCAGTCTGAGAAATAAGCCAACACAGTTTACTAGGATTTGGATCTCAAATCATAGCTCACTCAACACAGAGTTGTGTGCAGTGGAAAGTAGAGTAGAACAAAGTTGACCTAGAAAGTTGTTTTACAGTGATTAATATTTCAAGTAAAGAAAATGTAGCACTTTTTTATGACTTTTACTTCTAATTCCCATATATGTAGTTTGGATAACAAAGTTCAATAGGATTGTTTCAACTGTCTGAGCAGCGTGTTTCATGGACCTACTAGGCAACGTTGTAAAGAGTACGTCTGTCTTCAAGACGATGAGTCCAACTTTAGGTAACTAATTAAATCGTCATAATAGTAGTAAGTAAGTAACGTTCTCTACACATATTCGTCATAGCCTGGATTAGATCTTATCATTGAAAATGTGTTTGTGAACTGTACATGATGGCTACAGTCAGATGAAGGAGGTGAAATGTTTTTTAGAATAGTTATTTAAAAAAAAGATTATTCACTTGCCTCATCAATGGACTTGACAAGAGTTTTGACCTGCATTTCACCTGGTCTTCCATCAATCATTTGTCGCCGGATCTAAAAATTTAAAAACACAAAGAGTTTTGTTTTTCAGTCACAAACGTGTAATTAAAACCTGTTATGTGGGGCCTTCAGTTACCTGGTAGGCAGATTGTCCTGAGGCAGATAAGTTGTTCACTGGCCCGGTAAGAACTTTGAACAACAACAACAACAAGGAACAGAAAAAGCCTGAAACCAGAAACGTTTCAGTTTGACTTGCCACTAAGTGCTCACCTCCTCTTTATTGCTGTCCTCCACCTCTGCATCCAGGAAGTCCAGCGTCACGGGCTCAGGGAGGTTCACCAGCTGAGAGTAGTCATGAGAAAAATCCATTTACATTAACATCAAATGCAGAACAGGTATACAAATCATAATGAACATAAAATATTATACAAAAGAATAAAAATCAGAATTTGAAACCCAAAACAACCCGTATTCTCCATATGCCTCCTCCGTCCTGCAACCCAAAGTTTAATATACTGTATACCACCTTTGGCTGAAGATTAGGGTGAAGGAGAAGATATCCATTTGGATCGATGGCAAATATGTATCCATTGGCTCCGAGCTGTTGGAAATAATAATAGAAAGGAATAGCGGTGATGTGTGAGTCTGTTCTCTCCATCACAAGTACAAGTGAAGAAAAATGTGACAAACAAGGGTGCTAATGTGATGCACATACATTGTACCGCGGCGTTAGTCGCTTTATCTCGTCAAGATGCACGTCGACTCCCATGACACCTAATATCAGCTGATTCTGGTCAGACAAAATACATACAACACATTAAAGAAATTGTTTGACATCTTCGGAAATACGCTCATTCTCTTTAATGTTCGATGCATGGACTGTATGAAGGTGGACCACGCGAAAAATTAAAATAGAAGGTGACCATAACCTGCAACATAATACACATACAGATAATATCACTCGACCTTTCATGTAATAACCAGTTTTTCCTACCTGTGAGTTTCCATCCATGGTGAGATTAAATACAGGTAAAGTCCCAGTGACTACCATGCCAAGACCCTACAGAGTCCAAAGACAAAGTCTCAAATTACATCATTTATGAGTTTATTTATTTAGTGTGTCTAAAATATGTGTTTGGTGCATTTGTTATATTTGATCACACTCAGCCAACAAGGTCATGCAGGCTCACCAAAGCATCCTGATACACATTGGTCCACTGAACCTGCTTGGCATAGCTTCCTGCCAGAACCATGGGGCGCCCCAGCACGTCGAGGTACTCCTGACAAAACATAGATATACGTATACGGCTTCAAAACAACATCAGGCCACAGGGAGAATTGGTGCGCGAAACAATCGAAAGTAGATGTTTCTACAGAGTGAGAGAGCGCCACAAGGAGAATTAGAAACAGTGAACAGGGATCAGCTGTATCAGAGGCACTCGACAAACCCACCTGGGTGTTAATCCTTATAGCACAGATGGAACGGATCTCAAAATAGTAACCTGGCAAGCGACAGAGAAAAAAGACAAACAGAGAGAGGAGAGCATGTGTGAGTGATGCTATCAGAAGAAAAAAGAAAAAAAAGAGTGGTGCTCATAAATATTCCAGATTTTACTCGATGTTACTAGACCAGTGACTCAGCCACTTGACTCCCACAGATAGGAAGCTTAAAGAGGAATACCACTGAGCTTTAAAACTGATGCATCTGGACCTGCAGTTAAATCAAGACAAGTTAAAAGCTCCTGTCGAACCTGAAACACAATTTCCGAACAGAATCTGAAAATATTTCTGTGTGAGCTTTTTAAAAAATATATAAGATGTGGTTTCCCATCATGTTTCAATGCATGAAGCCTGAACTAATGATTATACACTTTATCAATTTATCTGACGATTGTTTTCCCAATTAGTCCATTAAAATGTTTTGATAAATAGTGTCTTCAAATGGCTCGTTTTGTCCAATCATCAGTGCAAAACAGAAATATATTCAGTTTATAAAACATATAAGCAGCCCATCAATTAATGAGGTGGAAGTTGGTAATGTTTCGCATTTTTGTTGAAAGATTAATTGAACAATTTCTTAATTATCGAAATAGTTGAAGATGAATTCTTTGTTGATTGACTAATCATATAGTAGTTTCTATTTTTATTCAAATTTTAGTTTATGTACCTTTTTATCATTTATTTCTGTTACTTTCTAAATGTATCTGTATTTATTTATTTATTTATGTCTTTGCACTGCTGCAACAACCAAATTCCCCCACTGTGGATCAATAAATACTTATCTAATCTTATTCACTAAAATATTCAGCTATACAATGAAATCCAATGACTATTGTTATGTGTACTAAAATTTTACAGAAATTATCTTATAAAGTGCTCAAATATCTCAAAGGTCAATAAAACAGAAAGTGTGATTTATTTATTTATTTCATAAAGACACATTATTCATAATCCATTGATTGCATGTGTCATCTTCGGTTATGAAGTTCATCATTACTGGAGGTAGACAACCTGACGTTGCTTTAGGTAAAAATATCCGATATATTTAACAATATAATATGACCATTTAGTTTTATTCCAACTCATAAAAAGGCAATGAATGGGCACTCCCCTCTCAGATGCAACTTGTTCTCCTTCAGTTTGAATCCAGCCTATCGTAAAAGAATAATAACAAAACCTGCGCTAAAAGAAACCGGCTCTGTGTGAACAAAAGGAAACTCTTATTAGTATTCTGTAATTAAGTCACGGTCCCTGCGCGAGCGAAAAGCCTCCGCACGGATTCGAGTTCTTCTGGGAAGATCAGTGTCGGCTCTCAGCCAGGAGCAAACGTGACCTCTGCACGAGTAAACGGAGCCTTGTGAGCACCAACGCTGGTCTGAGCGCCAGCCTCATTAGTAGTAAGGTCAGTGCATTGTACTGTCCATTAAGCTCAGTGACTTATTTATGTGTTCCTCTGTCTCAGCATTGATTAATAAATACACAGCAGACAACTCTTCATAAAAAAAAATGGACTGAGTGGGGCTATTATAGCAATGAGTTTAAAGGTCATCTGCTCAGCTAAAAATACTTGTGCTCAAGTTACTGTTGATGCTTTGCACATGGCGGGACGGCACAGTATCCAGTAAGATGCCCATTAAACTGAATGAGTGAAAAACTAGTTTGCAAGCAAGCAGGGAAGCTGAAATAGTAAAAGTAAATATGGTACCAAAGTACTTAAGCAATTATTTCTCATTACCAAGAGAAAAATCATAACTACTTTACAAGGAGGTAGCTTGACGGTATTAATGCAAACTTGACCCAAGCAACTTAAATATTGATAATTCACTTGTATGAGTAACAATATCAAGTTTTTTTTTTAATAATCAATGGTGTTAAATAACATCCAGAATATAGTGCGTTAATAAGAACATATTTGGAACATGACTGTGTTACCAATGAAGGGCTGTGGAGATAATTCAGACCACCGCTCTACAGTATGTGATTACAGGAAATAAAATAAAATGAATAAAATCACACAAAAACTTCCGCTCACCTTTATTGGTGCATGCGATCCACTGTAAAGGTGTGACATCGTAGTTGTGCTGACCCACAGAAAAGGTAAAAACTCGAACCTTCGGAGGAACAAATGGAGAAAATTTTAAGTTTTCGGAGGGTTTAAGATTAAGGCACCGCAGTGCAGAAATGCTGGATGCGACATAAGGGTGTCCGTTATGATCAGAACAAACCAACCGTTTTGTTGGGCCAGTTGTATTGCATGAAGACATCCTGAGCTCGGTCCTCTCCTCCATCAGTAAACAGCATGATTATTTTATTGCAGTTCGCCCGAGGGACATTTGTCTTCTGAAAAATACGTTTAAAAAAAAGGGATAGAGTAGGGTTGGTCAATACAGTAAGACAGTGTGAGGAGACGTCAGTATTGACATAATCCCCAGTCCATGTCAATCAATATGTGACTTACATTTAACAGCTGGTTGAAAGCAAAATGAAATCCAGACTTGTAGTCGGTGGTGCCTTTAGCCTGCATCTGCTGCACTTCGTCCTTGAAGATCTTTTTGTTGCGCACATTAGCCTGGACGAGATGTTTGAAGCAGGGAACCACAGCCTCGGCCTTCTCGTTAAACTGAAACACAGCGGGGTATGTTGAGACTGACATTAGGGAAACAAGTAAAACAAAGCCAAGAAAGAGAGATGTGAAAGGATGGAGTCGGTGTGTGTAGCAGATACTAACCCTGGCCACGTTGACATAGTCATCATCAGACAGAGTGTCCAGCATTTCCATCACTGACGCTTTGATGAGTTTCAGTGTGAGTCCACTGACACTGCCGCTCCTGAGGAAACACACAAGTATCAATTAATCCCCAATCAAATGCTTAATTACATACATGGGGATGCAGGCAAAAAGATCATTTTACATAAACGTCTGCAAAATACTGCAGCAGCACGTGGTTCAGTTCAGCGTTTAGAGTATTATTACGTAATCGTGTGCTGTCTAAGACACATTTCGTGCCAATTAGTTGCAGAGCTGCATTCGTGTCACACAAACATGGAGGATGTGTGAGGAGAATAAGCAGAACTGAAGCAGTGCTGAAAACTTTACACATGCTTCCTCCAGATGTTCAATCGCAGACATGATTTCCCCTGCCGCAGTGATTAATCAGCATTGATAATTCCTTTCAGCGGCTATTTGTTTGGATTTCTTTCTCCCGTATTTTGCAGTCCACAGAGGAACGCACTAATGTACAGTTTGCTAATGAAGTGTTTGTTTTTCCCAAACAACTTTTAGCAGGGCTGCTAAAATTGCAAACATAAAACACCTTAATGCAACCCAAGTGAACATATGGACAAACATTATTTAGCAAATATACCCTGATGTCCCTAAATACTGTCTGAGGGACTAAATATAGAGAATATGATTTTCAGGTTTTTGTCCGACACCTAATTCAGCAGTATTTCTTCACTATGGGTGAAAAAAGAATACAATAATAATAAAAAACAACACATGGAGTTAGAAAATGTTCACTATTCACGACTCATTGTTTCCTATTTGTACCTGAATACATGGCTGCTTGAGTGACTATGTAGATGTACATCTGATAAACCATGTTGATGAAATGGCCTTCATGAGGGCTGCTCTCCTATTTTAATCATTCAACTCAATAATAGGATTAACCTTGCAAAGAGTTCCAATGAACGAGACATTACCACCACAATGAATAGCAACCACGGGGACAGTGCAGCGACAACAACAGGCGTCTGTACTCGACCCTGCGTTTGCCTACACTCAGAAAAAAACATTTTGCCACATGATACGTCACAGAAACAACAAAGAAAAGTTTAATAGTTTAAAATAGGCATTTTGGTAAATATACAAATTCAGAGTTAAATGAGAAGATTGACATCACCCTGTCTGTTAAATATGAAGCAATAGCCAGCAGCTGGTTAGCTTAGCTTAGCATAAAGACTGGAAACAGTTAGCCTAGCTCTGTCCAACGGTAACAAAGTCCACCTACCATCTCCTCTGAGGATCACTAATTAACATGTTATGTCCTTTGATTAATCCGTACAAAAATTAAACTGTAAACGAGGTTATGTACCGGACTATTGTTTTTATAGATTGTTATTTGTCAACACATCACAAAACTGCTATATTGCACACCGCACTTTGAAATGTAACTTTTTTTCCTGTGCCCTTTCGTCAGTTCAATTAAATCAACAAAAAGATGTTTTAATGTTTTCATTCAACAAGCAATTTGTCGCATTTTTAGCAGTTTGGTAAAAGCAGTAGAAATGCAGAGCTAAGTACACTTTTATATCTGTTTATAGCAAGTAATATCGTTATCGCCATATTCAACAAACGCTAACGCGTATTTTCCTTATACTGGCAGCAGAGACTCCCTGGAGACTCTGCATGTTAGCGGTTTCCCCTTGTTCCTAGACTTTGTGCTAAGCTCACCGGCTGCTAGCTGTAGCATCACATTTACGACACATAAGAGTGGTATCGACCTCCTCGTCTGACTATCTTAGCGTGTTTCCCAAAATGTTGAACTATCCCTTTAAATGGTAAAGTCCATGTCTCGTCAAATTTTTTGTTCTGCCGTTTTTCTGTCGTAGACCACAAAACTACATCACGTATAAACAATTGTGGTGTTGTTCTTGTGTCTGGATCATCTCCTACTTGACCTTTACTTTGTTACACATGATAAGCAATATGAGCTGCACCCTCAGCTGTTTTTTTGGTGCAGAGTCAGTGCCAGGTGCACTGTTTTTCCACTACAACATGACTTTCTCTAGTTATGCTCGGACCAGAAGCACAAAGAAGCTGCTCACTTATGTGAAATAACACCACACATGGTCTCTTCACTTCACTTGTGAGTGAGAAAAAAGTGCAAGGAAGGCTGAGGAAAACTTCACAGATTGTTTTCAACACCAATTCATTATTTAAAACTGCAAAGAATGCGACGGTTTTATACGTTTGTTTGTTTTGTTTTTTTTATTCACAGGATAAGCAGTAGTAGAAGCAACACATGTATGCTTTGAAACATTATTAATTACTTACACATCAACAAGAATGACCATATCTTTGGGGGATGAGGCTCCCTGGATGTACCTGTGGCAAAGGAAAAGAGAGGATGCAGAATGTAAATCTATTGCACCCGCGTGTGCCGACATAAAAATATGCTTTAAGCTGCATACTGTACCAGGGCCTCCTCCTGACGTCATACAAGTCGATTTTATCGGGGGCTTTCCAAGGCGTAGCTGAAAAAATTAAAAGATGTTTCCCTCATACTGTTTATGTAAATTTGAGTTTGCCCTGGTTCAATCCATTTAAAACGTCCCTTCACACATTCAACGTCAATTTAAAAAGGAATAGGAATGGTGTTAAAAGCTACCTGGGTAGTAGCGAGTGACGCCCGTCGCACTCCCGAACGCTTGCCACAGCAGCGAGGGATCCTCCTGACTGTTCTCCATGAACACTTTCTCCAGCGCCTGCGTCCAGTTCAACTCATTCAGGATGACTGGAGCTGATGGGAAAGAGTTAAAAGGTGAATATGGTAGCTAATAGTTACCACGATGAAACTTATTATGATAATTATTTTAACAAGTTTTCAGAAATGTTAAGCTTAAATGTACAAATGAGGCATTATCTTATTAAATATGTGCTAATTTGCACACATTTCCGGAACAGAAATCTTAATATTGGATAAAGCCGGGTTCAGGATTCTTGTTTAATTTTGTTGACATTTAGAATCAAAGGTTTTTACAGAGGGACTTTTGGATTTATTTTTGTATCACTCCATAAATCAGAAAACTACTGCCAACAGCCATAAAAAAAAAAAAAATCCAATTTCGCCATGTTTTAGGAATAAAATTATATATAAATCAGGCTATGAATGAAATATGAACAAAACCCTCTGTAAAAAACGATAGGAATACACTGTATATAGATGAATGAAAGGAATGAAACTGGGAAGTTTGGTGTATGTAGTTGGTACTAAAGTGGAAATTCTTGTCTCAGAGTATGAGAAAAAAAAACTAAAGATATTTATTGTAAAATTCCATATATGTTGCAAGACACTACAGGTTAATGGGGTAAAAAACTATTTAAAAAAAACCTATAGGATATCATCTTGAAACTTCCTCAGTTGGTGGCTTACATTAATGCATTAATGTCATAAGTGTTATGAAATGTTATTTTTAAATAAGTAAATGAGGTATTATTTGGTGAAGTCACACAAAGACAAAATCAGTCAAATATACACCTACATTTGTATATTGGATGTTTTCTTTTCACTAGTCTGGTAGAAGACATGTTATGGAAGCAAAATAGCCCAAAAAAACTTTAAATCGACCAGTGCATGAAAAAATTATGTTTTTGCACGTAGTGTCTCGCCTTAAACTTCTTAGATATCCTCCTTAAAATATGCAAAATAAATCAATTCAAAACACAAGCATGTGGCATCTTTCCATGCTGCAGAGTAAAACGTAATATAATCAGAACTTCACTTGCCTCCTTTATAGATATCAGTGGGAATCTGAACAGCTGTGTAGGAGTAGTTGACATTGTTTTTGAAGTTTGGATCGTACACAAACTCCAGCTTGATGTGGGAAGGATTTTCCACCTCTCCTTCTCCATCCATGGAGTACTATCAGAAGACGAGAGAGCACGCATGTCACATTAACTTTCATCATTTCATCAGCACTATAACAACAACTACTCCAACTTTCTTCTAAATTCTATTTTTAAAGTCTATTTATTGAAATGTGGCACTTTTGAATTTCAATGCATCAAATATTCTTCCATCTGTTGAATCCTCAGTAAATATAAACAAAGCAGACAAAATCTGTCCATTGTCTCCTTACTCACATAATCCAACTCTGCTTTGGAGTCATAATAAGCCATGTCCAGCTCCTGGGAGAAAACAGATCAAACAGATGCAGATATGAGGAGGCTGCAATGTTGGCAACCGTGAAACAACATGAGGGCTAGTAGTCACACAGTATGCAAGTACAGGTAACAGAAAAGATGTTTCATGTGAATAGTTGCAGTGAAAATCTATGATGGATTAAAGGAATGACTAATTGAGGTTACAAAACGCATTTTATTATAATTCCAAAAGGTGTCCAACATGATAGCTCATTACTATAGATAGAAGCGTATTAGGGTCAGGCATCAGGGGACAAAATGATGAGGAAGATCTTTTATTTATGCTGCATTTCCAGAATAAAGTTGAAATGTTGAGAATAAAGTCAAACTTTTGAGAATAAATGAATAAATAAATAAAAATAAAAGTGCATATATCTACAGTTCGACTTTATTTTCGAGATTTCAACTTTATTCTCTAAATAAATAAGAAAACCTCCTTCTCTTATTTCCCCCTTATGCCTGGCCCTAACACTCTTCTGTACATTACAAAATAGTTGCAGAGCCTATCAGTGAAATCAGTAAGTTTTAGTTTTTTTAACAAACAGAGACTATGGGCTTACAGCGTCATAAAATAAAATGGCAACAGTAACGACAAAACACCCACTTCCCAAAGTCATTTTTTCAAAGTTGCTCGTTTTAGCTTACAACGATATAAAATGGAGAAAAGCCTCAAATCCTTGTATTTGTGAAGCTGTAACCACCAAACGTTTGCTATTGTTTTCTGCTCACTGCTGTCACATTATGAATCAGTAGACAGGCTGGAAGGCTTGGATAGAGCATCGCCATCTGTTCGTCTTAGTTTCTGAAGAGACCTAACATACTTCACAACAAGCGTGACATCTACTCAGAGGCTGCTCTGCTCTTGTTTTTGGCTTGTTCTAAATACCAAATCTCCATAAAGCGCCTCATTCTATGCTACATTTTAACTTAATACGACAAGTCTCTCTCTGTCGGCTGTTTGTCTTCTTTCTGTTAATAATACGACCCTCGCGTCCTCAGAGGAGCACGGCTCTGAAAACATCTAGCCGGTATCAGCCGGTGTTTCTTTTTAACAAGAGAAATTACATAATTCATTGTCTTTGCCTACTGAGCTGCAAATGAAACACAACGGACAGTTAAGCTAATCGTTCTTGATGAGGACCAATGTCTGACTAACAGGAAAAACAGAGAATGAGTATGTATCTTTATTTAATCCAAATTATTTATTCCGTTTATCTGTGCGGGACTATTCATTGCCTGGGTGCAGTGACTTTCTGAAGATATAACATGTTAATCTGAGATCTGCAGAGCTGCTGGTAGCAGATGTTGTTACCTTTGGATGAGTACAGGCTAGCTGTCGCCCCCCGTTTCCAGGCTTTATGCTAAGCTAAACTAATCGGCTGCGGCAGAGTCATATTTCGCGGACAAGCACGAGAGTGATATTGAGCTTCTTCTTCAGCCAGAAACGCATTTACAATTCATTTTAGGTTGATTTTCATATCATAAAGTATCTAGTGGATACTTATCATGCCCAGTAGATACAGAACAACTCAAAATCAATCTAAAAAGCTGATGGCATGCTTTGGAAAATGGTTGACAGTGTTGAAAAGTTTTCACCATTTTCAATGAATGGGCTAAAAAAATGCAAACCCACCAGTGTCTTTTAAAACGACAGAAGGACTCAGCGCCTCAGAGCAGGACGTGAGAGGCCATGTGAGAGGACGAGGCTAACCCCATCTCATTTTGTTGGCCAAATGAAGTAGACCGAGCGGAAAAGTGGATGCCAATGTGTGTAGGACTCAACGGAAACGCACGGCTGAGTGCGCTCGGTCATCTGTTTGAGCCAGCTGAGTGCCGAGGGATCTGCTCAGCTGACTGGTGTAAATGTTCTGCCTCTCAGGTCGTCCCATTTAGAGACACAACGCTCAGAGACATCAGAGCCATCTGCTTTGAATTTACATCAGTGGTCAAATTGGACTGCATAATGTTTCCACTATTTGAGGAAATGAGGGTAAAGAAAAAAATCTCAAAAACATAAAAACAGACTTCTGGAAGTTTTTGGGTTTGCATCCATGAGAAAAAGCAATATCAAAGGCTTTCAATAATACCGACTGTAGTACTAATATAAACTAATATAAACTGTGATCACAATTTACAAATGCATTGGGTTTTTTTTTACCATAAATATCATGTTATTTAAGATTTTACCTTGATCCCATCCTGCCATAGATGCTCTCGCTGGAGCCGCTCCGCTTCACTGGCTAACCTCTATGTTGAAAACAGAGAAAGACTCACATTAGAGGAGCAAGTACAAGGACATATGTCCTCCAACACAGTGAAACATGGTGCAGGCAGAACTGGCTTCACTGGCTTTTAGGGCTGCAAAGATTAATCTTCCAATTGTTTTCTCGATGAATCGTTTAATCTATAAAATGTCAGTAAATAGTGAAAAATATTCCATCCCAGATTCTCAAGGCCAACGTGATGTCTTTAAATGTCTTGTTTTGGACTGTCCGAAATCCGAAGATATTAAGTTTAATATTATATAACAGAGAAAAGCAGGAAATCTCCATATTTGAGAGGCTGAATCAGCCATTCAAACAAGATAGAAAAATCATCTCCTGTATATTTTATTACCTGGAATCAAAGAGCAATGACAGACCTTTCACAATGTATGAATTACTGTGAGCAAGCAATGTTTAAATCCTTTGGCTATGTCTTTACTAAACTTAAATGAAAGTGTTGTCAATTTTTTTGTTGCAGAAAAGAAAAGGTTTACTTACAACGAGTGCTTTGCGCTTCTTCGCCAGGAGTTTCTCGATATCTGAGGCCACCTTCTCCACAATCTTCCGAGGCTGATTCTTCACCAGACTAAACCGACGTCTTTCTTCATTGTAAATCTGTACATTTTTTTAAATGGACAAAAGTTAAAAACTTGAGAGCAATGACAGCTGAACAATAAGACCATTTCTGCTGACTTAATGTCCTGCTATCAACAAGTTCTAACCTTTGACATATTGTCTGACTTTACATACATCTGTGCTAACGTCAGTGCAGTTGGTTGCTGTAGGCAGTATCGTGAATTTACAAGTCTAGTGTATTTTGTGGAACTAAAGAGTTGAACAATTAAGGAAACGGATGTGAAGATTGAAGCTCAGCATCTCAGAACAATCCTGATAATATTAATAACAATTCACAGCTCATGAATTTGCAAAAGCAAATCCTTTTTATATTCCAACACGGAGGACACGGGGGAACAGTCACATGTTGTGTTTGTCTGTTCAATCCAAATCTAAATATGGATCCTTTCATGTAATCTAGTCACACACCAGGTCTGCTGTCTTTGAACAAAGTTTTCACTGAAGAATCACATTATTGGAATTTCACAAACGACACAACCCCCATAGCATTAGTTCTCTTAGTCATGAAATAATCTGATGATAATAATAATAATAATAATAATAATAATAATCTTTTACATGCAAGAACACCGTGGTTTTTGAAAGAACGATTAATTAAATTGCTCTTGAAAACAGATAATGGAGCATTTTGTAATCAAAGACGACACATCAACCTGAAACCAACATGTCATCCTGCATGACTGCTACATGTTATTTAACTTAGCATGGAAAAATACGCTCACTTTAAGCTGTTAATTGTGATTTGTAACAACAAAATGACAACACAAAGACAAATTGTGACTTCCTGCTGAGCTGAACATTCAGCTTTATACCTCTGCCAACAATGTTTTCCAGTGAAGTTAAAGAAATATTTTCTGGGAAGCTTACACGGTAGTCTATTTAAACCGCAAAACTATAAAACTCTGTTTTAATGTATGTGGTGTAAAATAACTGTCTGCCCTTATCATGACATTATGACTTGGGTCTAAAGTTTACCAATCCACCCAGATTCTGCTCTTAATGCTCTTCTCCAGGGGACCTGAAATTAAATTAGACCCCACATGGATCACAGTTATCTTCTGAAATGTGGCCTTTCAACAGCCTCGCGGAGTATGCCTAATGATTTCTTCCACCAGAGAACTTTATGGGTCATCAGGAGACCGCTGGGAATGGTACTGAGCTACATGAAACGCATGAGCAAATGTCCAAGAAACTATTCAGTTTCAAACTCGGCTTTTTAGAGAAGGTTTGGTGTTGAGAAAGTTTGGTACCTCTTGGCATGAAATACTGCCTGTTTGCACGTGCAGAACAAGTCTGTTTAGGAGCCAACAGGAGCACAAAGAGGGACTTTCATAGATTTAGTTCGCACCCCTCTCAAAACGAACAACGCATTTTATTATACGCCTGGTTTACCCTGATATATCTAACTAACCAAAACACCGTTCACAGAAATGAAAAGAAAGTGGAGGGTATGGAGTTTGTGGAGCAGCGGAGGTGATTGCCTTAATAAATTACTTCTGAGAGACTCATTGGATTTTTAAATTTGATGCTTTAGTGTATCCAGGTCTTAATGAGGAAATAGATTTCAGACTTGTTTTTGTAAACAAGATTAGTCCCTCTATTGTTGAAGTCAAAGTTATTCTATTGTTATGGTTTTGATTATTGCTGTGACTATGAACGTCTTTTCCACATAACCTAACTGTGGTATATTTATTGTGTGATATGCTAGTGTAATATAGCCTCCTTTATATAAGGAATTATATAGACCCTGTCGAAGAGCCAGGTCGTCGTTCTCCTTTTATAACTTTTAACTTTGATATGCTCTAAACTATATAACCACATCCTTGGCTCGTGCTCGTGTGCCTAAAGTAAGGCTTCCCCTTTTCTATAGTACACAAAAATGGTCTCCAGCTGTATATTACTAAACATGAACCATAGTGACTGGAAGTTCAAGATCCTCAAATACGCAGGGACAAGGAGACATTACAGTATTTTGCTGTAAGATTGCAGTCTGGTGGGTTTTAGGCCATCGGATTCTCTACCTCATGAGGAAATAGGTCTGAGAGAAGATGAAGACAGAGTGTGACCTGGATGAATATACAGTATTTGGCAAACCTGCATACACAGTACGACAGCCCTCTCTCTATAAATGGACTTCATGAAATAAGTTTAGTTGTGTCCTGACCGCATGCTTTATTGGCTCAAGCCGCACGGATGGAAACATGCAGTAATGAGCGGCGTTTCTATGAACTGGGTGCTTTCTCAGAATCGCTAGGTCCTGCGAAGAATATATTCAGAATCAAGATGTACTGATGAAGACGGATAGATGACTTAGATAAAAACCTTTAGCAAACCAGCCAGAAATATGACCTGGAGATGTCAATAGTATCACACACACAACTCACTACGCTAACATTCAAACCTCAAAGCAACATTATGGAACTATCTCACCTTAAAATAACAGCTTTTTACCTTAAAATCATGTCTCTGTCAGTCAAGTACTGACTTCAGTGATCCCCTGACTTTCAAATTTCCAAAGATAATGACGGGGTAAACATTAGTCCTGCTAATTTAGTCATCGAGAGCATGTTAGCAAGCTGTAGATAGCATTGAGCTTAAAGCTGCGCCGAAGTGCAGCCTTGCAGAGCCCCATGGCTGCATGGATGTCTTGAAGGTTTTTTCATAGCTCTAGAATTACAGATTTTTCCTAACCTCCAGATAATCATGTTAGCTTTCTTTAGTATTATATAAATAGTGGAGCTCTTTATATATAAAATTGGAGCTCTTTGGTCAAAAAACTGTAGTCTAAGTGGCGAAGCACGAAACTGGTGCAGAGCAGGGCCGTGTCACCGATGCCATTTCAACATAATGTACATTTGACAGATCATTTGAATTGCAGGTGTTTCCTCGATAAGAGGAGATTGCTCTGAGCTTTCGGGGCAGAGAGGAACAATTTCTTTCACAGATCCAGAGTGTTTCAGGAGATGGAGGGATTAATGAGGACTGGCTGAACAAGCGAGTCTGACATCGAGGCATTACTGTAGGCTGACCATCTGCTCTGCTGTGACACAAACAGAGGACACGTGCCGCCGCTGCTCTCTGCTGAGGGAACGCCCCCACACATCTTCACACTGCAGGGCTCTCTTGCCCTCTACAGATGATCTTTGGTCCTGTTTTTGTTTTTGCTTTTGCCATCAGATGAAAAGGTGAAGAAATCAGGTGAAAATAGTGAATTGATCATTGACATGCAGTGTCAGAGTTTTTAAAGTTTACAGTACATGTACTTAATCAAATCTTCCACAAAGATACAGTTTAGTTCAGTTTCAGATTTAGGATTAAATTATTTTAGGGCTGCAACCAACGATTAGTTTCATTATCAAGTAATATGGAAGATTATTATTCCTTGATATATCAATAAATAATTGAGTCTATAAAATGCCATAAAAACAGCAAACAAAAATAAAAAAAACATTTCAAAACTCAAAATATATTTAGTTTACCATTATGTAAAACAAAGAAAAGCATCAAATCCTCACATTTGTTGCATTTTTGCTTGAAAAATTTCTTAATCAATTAATTTATTATCAAAATAGTTGCAGATAATTTTTTTGTCAATAGACTAATCTAATAATCAACAAAAAAATGTTTGATGTGTCAAATAATTCAAAGCCCTTTTATGTGTCCAGCTTCCAAGATATCCTTCTCAAATGTCTACATTACAAACTATTATTCTTGTAGTGCTCACAGCATTTGAAAATTACATTTTAAAAGATAAGTCTGGTGATATTCTGCATTTTTCATACATAATTGATTCTACAAACAAGTATAGTCTGTGTAGCTCAGGAAGTTGAAGTATTGAGAGATTCAAACGTGTTAGTTTTGGCCTTTTCATGACATTTGTTGACAATAAAAAAAATTTAAAATACCCCCAACCTTATCCTTTAAAAATACAAATGAGACATCTCTTAACAAAGTCCTCTTACTTTGGATAATCCACAGACCTCATTGGCAACACTTTTTTCTCCACTGCTTTTTTACAGAAGAAATAGTCCCTTGGAAAACTGTTCAACCCTTTATCCTTTATAAGGAAAACATGTTTTTCATTTACAGGGTATGCTTGTTTAGAAATCATATCACTGCAGAGAGTCATCAATTAGATTACGTGATGAAAACATGAAAAATACTTCTGCAAGAATACAAAGTAATGAAACAGTTCATGGAGGTGAATTGTTCCACTAGAAGCAAATAACATTACATGAACAGCTTATGAAAGACTTGAATTGGTATTCATGAATGTAGGCGTCATTAAATTCATGACTTCATGAAACACAATACTAGATATTCTACATCTAACACTGTAGGTGATCGTTCAGGCGTCTCCCTCCGCTTTGTAGGAATCATGCAATGTGTGCAAGATGGATAATTATTGCAAACAATACACAGTGTGCCAGCAAGATTTGGCCATGACATCTAAAAAAAAAAAACAAAAAAAACAGAGCATACAATCAGGAAACTGATGAATATAAAAGCTATTAGAGAGAGTTTTTGTTCCGAGCAAAAACATTGTGTTATTGGCTGCTCGTATATCTGCAAATCATGGAAAAAAAGAAACAAAAGGATTTCTGATTTTGTTTTCTTGTTTTCTGCCCCCATTTAGCTATAGCCCTTAAACCTAATGGATTTAAAGCTTTTTTTGCATACTGACCTCTCTGCTTGGAGCATTTCTTTTAGAGTTAAGGCAGCACTGTGAAGTGTAAGACCTGGGCACTATAACAAGCGAGATACACACTCACCCCTTTCAACTGCTGCGCTCCAGTGATGTGCTGAAAGACTCTGTCAATCTCCTGCTCGATACGCCGGGCCCAGTGCATTATCCTGTGGATAAACATCACAGGCTGTCACACAACACAAACAAATGAAAAAGATATGTGCGTGTGCGTGTGTGTGTGTGTCTTTCAAAGAAGTAAGCAGTGATGTTGCAACAAAAATAGGTGTTACCTGTGCATGGATTAAAACACAAATTATGAAAATGTGCTTTATTTAAGAGAGAAATTTGACAATGTTTTTTTGTAGATGTCCAAACAGTTTTGATGGTAAATGTAGGAAATAGAAGCAACACATTCCTCAGTGCAGCTATATTGACCAAGAAAGAAGCTGATCATGTCAGAATTTCCCACCTTTAGGAGGCAGCTCAGGTTTATGCACCTCTTGGATAAACTATTAACAATATATTTTCAAGAAAAGAAAAAAAAAAACACTGACAACACCAATTCATTGAACAACAACAGGAATAGAAAAGAAGCTCAGACAAGCGGCTGTGGCTGTACGCCTTGAAATGTTAATATCGCTACCTAATCAGCTTTGTTGACTCATCATCATAATTCTTTGAAAGGATTGTTCCGCAGCAAAGAAAAACACAATTTGCTACATCATTATTATACAAGTACGTAAACAGCTTTTAAAACCTGCTGCGACAGCTAAGATCACTTAATGCAACTGGAATTTCTTGCAAAGCCCCAAAAATAGAGCAACTAATGAGGCAGGATAAACAAAACCTCCACTGTGTTGTGAGTGTTGAGCGTAACAATAACAGGCTCTACACTGAAGGAGAGAAGTGTGTGTGTGTGTGTGTGTGTGTGTGTGTGGCTCTAGAGCTGAGTCATTTAACTCTGGGCAGGACAACTTACAGTTGAAAAGGTTTAATATCAAGACGGTTACATTGATATTCGTGAAGAGCAGCTCATTGTCAGAAAGCTGAGGAATGCGTCTCGGTGCTGTGATGATCTTGTGTTGTAAAGCTGCTCTTTAGACAATGAACTGCAGTATAAAGTAAGTTGTGAGAGTGTGTGAGTCAATCTTATCCAACACTCTACATATTTGCAGTGACGCACATGTTGCACTTTAACCCAACTCTTTTACAATTCTGCCTTGTGGTTAGTTACATTAGTGGACTCCAAAAGTGTATTTACACTCTATTTCGTCTAAAAATATATATTTAAAAGGTTGATATGGCAAGTTTGTTAGCAAACAGTCGCGCATTTACACATCCAGCTAAATGCTCCACTATGTCCACTAGTTAGTGTCTGACTGTGTCTGTCTGCTGTTTGCTGCTGAGCAGGTTGTGTACAGTAGGTTTTTAAAGATTTTTTGCTTGGAAAAGCTGCCTGCTACACCCGAAAACAACCAACTAATCAAAACAGTAAAGTTGTGATCCAAACAGCTAAACAATGTGCAGAAAACATATCAGATACACGCTCAATGATTCTCCCAGGACACATATTGGACAAGTAGAAATTTTGCAAATTGGATTATTACCTCTTGAAGATCAAGTCAAACAACTAAAATGTAACCATATGTCCCAGGAATATATATACTATCAGATTGAGATGGTTGAAAGCCAACAGCAAGCTTCATGTCATGCAGTGTTCCTCGTGTGAGGAAGTGAAATAACAAGGAGCACATTTTTCTATTCTAGGATCTACTTATGGAAAAACCTGCTCCTGCATATTAAAAAAAAAAAGTCCTTTTTAAAACAAAAATGAAGGTGGCTTTGTGTGGCGTGTTGATGGTTCACTTTTAAGGGAGGGAGTTTGAACCATACGTGTGAAGTTACAAAGCAGACTCGAGGGTTTATGTTGCATTTTTTTTGTTTCCATTGATTTGTTTCCATGTATTGTGTCCTGTTTCCCCCCCACCAGGGTCTACTTTGAAAATAAGTGTTTTTAGTAATGCTTTTAAGTTCTATCCTCTGGTATTTTTGCATCATGACACTCTTGAGTTGTTGTGCTATTAAAACACATAGTAAAAATCAAATCACTACAAAGCTCTGGAGGTTCAGGGAATAATCCTCTGTAGGTTAATCACTTCCAGCGACCCCTTTTACATTTTCGTTTAATACATTGTTATCATAAAAATATAATAACAGACGGTTTAACATATATTACTTTTTAACAGCTAGTACCCAGAACTACACACATCACACAATGTGTGTGTGCATAGATGTTGTGCTCAGTGGAGACGGAAATTCAAGGTCAAGTCATTTTTTTGTTGTGTTCTGATATATTCTGTAGTTTTGTTTCGAACAAAAAATAAAAAGCTAAAGTATTCTTCCTCCAGCTGCGGACTGCATACTAGATACTAATGGAAGTATGTCAGTTTCCCATCCTTCCCCACATTTCATCCTATTGATTTTGTTAATGTCTCAACAACATTATATAACACCGTTTTGAAAGAAAGCCAAAAAAAAAAAAGCACATATTAATCTGAACAACATGAGCTTCATTTGTTAGAGAAAGTCTCCACACTGGACAGTGCAGCTGTGTTGCAAATACATCAAAGTCAGCAGCAGAAACGCCGAAACATATCGACAAGCCAGCACCGACACAGAATCTTTTTTAGTAAGCTAATGTTAGAAAGAGAAAGTTGTCCTGGCTGATAAAAGGTTTCGAAACCTGGTTATTTGTCAGTGGTTTCAGCACTCCTACCAATACCTCTGTTAAATGTCAAGTCCAACACAGAAATCACACCCACCTCCCGCTGCACACCAGAACAACCAGCACTGTAAGCACATGTCGATCCCGCAGCTAATTTCCTCCCAGCCCACGCAAACCATTACAGGGCTTCTATTACATAAGAAGAGGAAGAAGAAGCTTACTGAGCATTTAATTGAAATGTGTGCTTCGCTTTTACATGTCCAGAAAACTAAACTGGCCTCGTTTAAAGGGTGCGGACTTAGTATTTCCTTCAGAAACACGATCTCTTTCCAACAGTAACAGAGACAAACATCAAGTGCTGTAAAAATCAACTCCAGAGGAGTCGTCCAGAGTCTAACCAGAGACGGTTTGGGCTGCAGTAGGTCAGCCTGTGGCCTGGGAACCAGAGGGTCGCAGGTTCAAGTCCCCAAACAGACCAAGTACAGAGTCTTGACTGGTACCTGGAGAGGTGCCAGTTCGCCTCTTGGGCAATGCAAAGGTGCACCACACTGCTCCCCGGCACTGTATATATAAAAGCTGCCCACTGCTCCTAATACTAGGATGGGTTAAATGCAGCCTACATTTCACTGCTTGTGCGCTGCTGTGTACATGTGTAACGATTAAAAGTTGTTTCGTTTCGAATCCTCCATTTCCATTAAAATTTGATGCTAATGTCACAATATATATCTAATGTTAGCAAAATAAAATATTAATACACTAGACTGTCGCACTTGTAATGCGTCATCTTCTGTTATGGAGCATCTTTGGCCTGACTGCATCCTCGCAGTGTGCAGAAGAAGTTGTTCTCTTGTTTCGATGAGACTGCAAATAAGATTCTACCAAGAAAAATGGTCACACAAAAAAGTTTAAAATGAATGTGTGTTTTTTTTTTTAATGTTTCTCTGCACTGAATTATTTACAGATTTAAAAAAATATATAAATAGGCTAGTAAAGTAAACATCTCAATGTTGTTTTATGCTTCCTGTCAACACTTTTCAGGGTTATTTTCTCAGACTTTGGAAAGCTCCCCCGAGTGCCACAGAAGACATTATACAACTGTTTTCACAGGCTGAGTAGTACTGCTCATGAATAGTGCCAATTTTAAGTTAATGGTGTGGCTGTGAGGTGGAAGCATAGCAGCTGTTTTCTGCCATCTTTAGGCAAAGTGCAGCTCTCTCTAATGCAAGAGGCAATCAATTTTTTAGAGGCCATATAATGTTTACCACTTAGCCAACCGATCACAAAAAGTGAGGTTTCAGCTGTGACTGACCGTGGCAACATCAATGTTTCGACCTAACTAATCAAGCCGAACACGTTTCAATATTTGCCTTTTACTATTATTTTTTGTAAACATACTTTCCTTTATTTGGGATCACATTACAGCAGCTGACAAAGTCATCTTTAGTGAGATACGTGTGCAGAATCATCCATCTTTTCAGATTTCTACAGTGTAATTATGGAACACAAAAATAGAAGATGGGGTGTTTTCCATTTAAGATAAATAAATTAAAAGCAAATCAAATGTAAACAAAAGAATGGCATTTTGAGGAAATATACATTTTCCACTTCTATCAAATTTCCTCAAATTTAAATTCCTAAAGCCTTATGGAGCAGCTGATTCTTTCCATTACAAAGATTTCATAAATAATATACCAGTCATTCAAAGATGGGGCGTCTGGCTTAAGCCATTTCTTTGTAATTGCTTTTCTAGCAGCTCCATTCATTGTCCTAATAAATATTTAGTTTTAATCTTTGTGGATGTTGAATGTGGAAGCCCACAAAGGACATCGTCCCAATTAGAAGTTGTCGCAAATATAGTCACTAATTCTGTATAAATCTTCTGTAAAAAAACCCATTTACTTTTGAACTCATACAGTCTGTATGTCTTCTTCCTAAATGCGTTCTCAAACTGCACAATCTCATCCCAAGCTGCAAGTTCAAAGCAGCACGCACACAATCCTACACAACCTATAAGAACAAAAGCAGCATCCTTCAGTATTAGAAGAGCTAGTGTCTTTCAGTCTGTGCATCAATGCTATGTTGATGCGTATGCTATTAGCCACAGGGAACATCATTTCTTAACATTCAAAAGATGCTTTACAAGACAAAAACAAGACTCCCTGTATGTCCAGGCGTTGCCTCCCTATCCTCAAAAAAGGTCCCGAATGAATGCAGTCTCAATAAAGATTTACACCTCTCTGTTCACCTGCCTCCCTTCACAGGTTCAACGTCCATTCACTGTCTGAACATGTGATCCTGCTCTTCAGCCGGGCCAAATGGATTAGAGAAGACTTTGTGGAAAGCAAAACATTTTTTTGAGCTTTCTACATAAAAGTAGTTTGAACCAGAAAATAAAAAACTCACTACCCAGAAGAAGAAAAAAAAAAAACATCCTGGATCCTGTAAGTGAGGCGATTCATTATCAGTCAGAAAGCTCCCAGCAGAGCTACGTGACAACATCGCAGATTAAAGTCTTGCTGGGCTCGTTTCTAGTGTTGGACGAGCCACAAATCTCGACGGAACTGTCCAGATCCACAGAAAGACACTCACTCACACACAATGAGGACCCTATATTTGAATATTATTAGTTTCCCCGCTTTTTGATTTTATTATGAGCTGAACATGAGTGAAAGACTTTTAGACCTGATGATGAATAGACAGACCTGAGAACGCATGCTTGACCTTCTGATAGAAAAGTTAAAAAGGAGTGGTGTGGAAAAGTAAGATGTAAGTTGTTTTTTTTTTTTACTCCAGTAACATTAAGACTCTCTCGCTCTATCATTGAAGATATGATTGAATGTCTGACAAAGTGTCTTCAAAAAGCACAGCACTATTTGAAAGTGAAATTATTTTCAGCTTGAGGCAGCGACAGAAAAAAGTGAAGAGTGCTCTTAAAAAAAAAAAAAAGGAGCAGCAGTGCCAGACAGGACTTTTTTTTTTTTTTTTTTTATCTCTCTCCCTATTGACAACTGCAAAAGGTATGAATTTTTTTTACGTTTTTTGATAACACTTTTAAAAACGCATTCCGGTTGTCATTAATTTTCTACCAATCTGTCATAGACCAATGTGTTAATGTGATTATTGCAGCCCTGACACCAAGACCACCTCTGCTGATCAAATGAAAATGTTTATGAAAATGAAAACTGAGCAGTTCAATCTTGCTACAGAGACACATTTCAAAATATAAAACATTACCCAGAACAAATGATGATCAGCACCTTTTGAGTCTCACACAATGCTTGTAAAATATAAAACATAAAAACATCCCTGATAAAAATGCATATGCCAAATAGGGAATATTCTCAAGACTTTATACATTCTGCCGCTCTCTAATCCCATTATGTTCTCAGATATGTTTTGGGGACACCACTAGTGATTCTCACAAAGGAGCAACAACAAGCAAGCTCACTGAAGGGCCCAAAAACACAAGTGAAACATTTATGATTCTTAACAGATGTACGTTGCTCTTGCTTCCTTAAAGTCCCTATACACTGTATGATAACAGCAGTTTTGCAGGTTCAATGCATGTCACACTGTATGATATGGTTCTCATAAAATATTTATCACAATCCGTATCAGACTGTACGATACCAATTTCAAGGCATGTCAAATGAAAGCCTGGTGAATCATAGCGCTGATTTAAAATGTTCAAATATGCAAGCAGAGGCATATCATCAACTCACGTCATCCATCTGCACCACTCAGATAGGGCTGGGCAATATACGTGTGTTCTCTCTCTCTCTCTCTCTCTCTCTCTCTCTCTCTCTCT
>CALSBV010011423.1:12222340-12313071 GCA_943590825.1 Bovichtus diacanthus
TATATATATATATATATTTTGATATGTTAATATATTGATATATAGATATCGTGAAATGAGACTAGATATCGTCTTAAACTTTGGATATCATAATATCGCGTAAGTGTCCCTTCCTGGTTTTAACCGCTACATTACATTAAAATGTCGTCATTTCCTGAACCAGACTGTTTTTTTTACTTAGAAATAGTAGTTACAGTACATTGTTACATTGGCCTGCCTACTCTACCTCATTTTATGGCATATTTTGACGTGTTGGTTTGTAGATGTGGTTTATAGCAGCAGTCACATCGTGAGAATTTGGACCGACATTTTATGACATTATCAACATTTTGACACATTTTGTTTGCACAGAACATATACAGAAGACCAGATTCAACAAGCTTGTTGCATCCCAAATTATTTAAACTTGCAAAGAGTTGTAAAAGATCCGACTGTGTGAATAAATCAGGTTTGTTACATGACTGTAGCCCACAGAACTGCAGAGCAGCTTCAACCCTGTGAGTCAGCGCAGCTGAAGCACATTCCCAAGTTTTTTTTTACCATGTGCTCCATTTCCTCTCCTCTCGAGCCCTGTGGGACATCAGAAAACTCTGTATCGCATTCACAGTGCTGCGATGAAGCGGCTGAACAGCACGCTGCACTTGTGCCTCGACTCTACTCTGTTACCTGTTATACTCACACACCCCTGGGATGAGGCAGAGAGCAGCACTATGTGATGTGACCCATATTCACTTACAGCAGAGAGAGCAAGAGGTGGAGTATAAGAAGCCGACAGGGGAGACATCTGTACCTACCTACCTACCTACCTACCTACCTACAGTACAGTATATATCCATCCATTCAGCTAGAAACATGGTCTCCTAAAAAATGACCTTCATAAACAACTAATTAGCTTGTTTTGCAGTACATATTTCATTTTTAGCCATGCAAGCGGCCTGGTTCTAGCAATGTCCGTCTGTCCATCACTTTGTTCGAGGCTGAAATATCTCAACACTACTGGCTGGATTGTCATTTCATTTTGCACAGACACTCATGTCCCTCGGAGGATGAATGCTAAAGACTTTGGTGATCCTCTGACTTTTCTTCGAGCGCTGCCATGAGGTTCACGTTCGTGGATTTGAAATATAAAGTTCTCAACAACTGTTGAATGAATTGTCGGGAATTTTGTTCAGACATTCACGTCCCTCTCAGGAGGAATTGTGATCACTACTGTAAACCAATACGTTTGTTTATGACCAAATACAGGCAAGTATAGTGGCTTTCCCATCAGCCTCAGCTGTACTTTGTGTTTAGTGGAAAGTTGCTAATGTGAGCATGCTAACACTAAACTAACATGGTGAACATGATAAACATTATACCTACTAAACATCAGCATGTTATGTAATTTCACTTATGTACGTACAACTAAAGTGCGAATAACATTTTACGGTTATCTTCAGGCAGCTCGAAACACTTAGCTAAGGTTAGATGTTTCTCATTTTTGTGTTAAATGTTGAAAAAGTCAATACTGGTTTGAATTACAGGACTTTTAAAATATTCAACCAAAAACAAGTAATGGTGAAACAGATTAGTCAAATCAACCAGAAACTGATGGACAGCAGACAACTAAATTAATCAGTTCAGGTCATTAATCTGTTTTAGATAATTGTAAATTGATCACATTTGGTGTTTGGTCTGTTGATCTCACAAAACAAGACATTTTAAGAGTCCCCGTTGGGCTTTACTTTTGGAAGTACTGTCATTTGGACGCCAAAAGCAAGCGATTTTAAAAGAGATTTCATTTAAATTAGCATTATCTTGATACAGTATTATCTAGAACATGGCCAGAGTGTTCCTTTTCAAGCGTGTTTCTCACAAGTTACTGTAGTTGATATGTAGAAAAGTTCATATTTACCAAACATGAATACACAAAAAGGCACAAGGCTCTCCCACACGCTGACAGTGATCTTGAGAGCGTGACAGGCTTTGTCACATTTGACTCGATAGTACTGGATGAGCAACACCGGTTTTTCTTTCCTTCCCTGTTAAAACTCCACTCACTGTGCCCTTTACATTTTGTTTTGTTAGAATAAATCTTGCAACACTTTTCCCCTCATGGTTATGGGCCCGGGTTGTATGAGGTACTTATCCATGGTCCGTAGCCCCCAGTTTGGAGAAACAGACAGATGTACCCTGCACGGGCAACAAGGAAGTTGTTGGTCTGTCGCTGCCTTGATCGGTTAGTTTGTTTGTATTATTGTGTGACTTTGGTTAGTTAGGATTCACCAAAGTCACAGAATAAACACAAACAAAGGAAACAGTTGAGGGAGCGGTAGAGCAGCAACTCCCATGTTCTGCAAGGTTAAATGACTGTTTTTGTCAATGGAGTCTTGTGGTTTTGAAGAGAGCATTGATAGCGGCTTCAGTTCCCCGTCATAAAGGGCTGCCTGACGGCAAGGTAAAGCAGGGAAATATCTAAATTTAGCATACACTTAAACTGATATTGATATTTCCAGGTGGGCCTTTCTTTAAGGTGGCTAAAATATGTTCATTGCTTTGATTCCTTGCTGTAACTCCTGTCTGAGTTTCCAAACTGGGGCCATGCCGACTACCATCTACTGCTGGCAATGCATCGAGGATGGATAAGTACCTCATACAAGTCCACTTCAAACAATCCGAACGATCCCTTTAACCAAGTGTTTTGGTAGCCTAAACCTAAAAACATGAGGAAAGCAGGATGCAAACTCCAACCCCCAGAGTCAAAGTCCTGCTCTCTGAAGTATATGAATGTCACACTGCCTGGATTGAAAAACATTGCCAGTAAATATAATACAGGCAGCAATTACATTCCCTCCACAACGTATTAGGAGAGCAATTAAATAGTGTATAAATATATTGTGAAGGAGACAGTGGTTCTATATATCTATCTATCTATATATCTATATATCTATCCATCTATCTATCTGCACAGACAGAGAACAAGACAGAAGGGGTGGGAGTGAAAAGGGCGAAGTGAGAGAGGGCGAAGGGGAATAAATCCTCACTGCTGCAGTATTAATTCTTAATTGGAAAGAGATGCTGTTCTTCAGCGTAGCGATTCTGCTTCATTTAGCTTACATGAAGAGACCCAGGGCAGAGGGCTATGTAGCCGTTTCATAGCACTCAGCAGAAAATATCAGCAGAACGGAGAAGGAGGAGGAGGTGGAGAAAGCAACGACTATACCCTACTTGAAATAACCCAATTCATCATAGAACACTCGCATAAACACACACACACCTCCCAGATTGATAGACCCCTTTTCTTATTGGTAAATACTCCACGAATCTCCAGTTGTGATTGGCCTGAAATCCCTCACTGTGCCCCGAAGATGAGTGGACCATCTGGCCCGTTCCTCCCTCCAGAGCAGCCTGATTGTAGAGCCTGGAGGTGGGCCCAGATAACTGTAGTCTCAAGTTAAGTGCCAGCTGTACTTAACAGCAACGGGTTAAAGGTTAATAATTAAGAACTAAGCATGGGCTTGATTAAAAAAAAAAAAAAAAAGGGAGAAAATGTTCCTAGTTAAGTCGCCTTCAGCAGGAATTCCCATTAAAACCACACACGTCTTCTTCTGTACAACATGGTAGGCCTACTACTAGTACTTCTGAAAATGCAGTAAGATATTACTGCACAGTTGATTTTCTTGGGAGCTTGCAAGAGGAGCGAGTGTTTCACAAAATAAAGAAACTTGAAAGCCTGCATGGAAAAATCTAGTACTGGCGCACAAGAACAGCAGGGGGGGACGCTGAAAAAAAAAAAATCCCTTTTCAGTTTCACAACAACTGCACAGACTTAATGTTGCCTGTCAAATACGATGAGCCTGACTGCTTTAATTAATCAAACCCATGCATGACCAGCCTCAACTATAACTTCACTGGCATTACTTTAAAGTAAAAGTGTCACAATGAAAACATCTCTCCATCCTTGCCATTCTTATTTAAAACAGCTAAAAAATGTTTTTTAAAAAAACAACAACAGAGTACAGGAGAAATGTTGTATTAAATAAACATAGACCTCTGTTTTGAGGCAATATGCCAGGACATCTATAGCTATCAGTGTTGAGTCATTAAAATTTAAAGGCTATAACTCATCATATGTTAATGGAGAGGCTGAATTATAGTTCAAACACTACATATTTTATCTGGTATAAAGGCCAACTTGATTTAAGAAAAAAAAAAAAAAAAAAAACAACATTATCGAGGTTTAACTGAGACACTGACGTGTGATTGTTCATATATAAATATATCCATGTAAATGAGCTGAATGGCTTTCCTATGCTCCTGTCATTGTGTGGACTACACCTTCCACAGCACTGAGCCTGTAAACCCAGCGTTTTACATTGATGTGTTCGCCAACACTGTCAAATTATATAACAGCAGAAAATAAAACAGCATGACTGAAGTATCTCTTGACACCAGAGCTGAGTGGACAAGCCCAAAGTTGTCTCCCATCATCAAGAAGCACCAGTATGTGTTCAATCCGGGTAAACCCGTCACTTACGTATACTGCTGGGGGAATGTGAGACCCGCTGCTCCAGGCCACGATGCGCTGAAAATCAAGATAATCTGGATAGATACCAAGCAGACGATGCTGCAAGACCTTTTGCCTATCGCCATTTTCCATTAACAATTCTCGTCACGGGGTTTCTGTGCGTGAATGAAGCGCTCCGGACCGTCTCCGGGGGCATATAGATAGCTGACTAGTGTGAACGTCCGGCTCAGTTTCCCGACGAGTTCATATCGGTCTCTGTTGTTAAGTGCACGCGGAGGAGGAGGCAGGCATTGGCCGCGGAGGCATCGCGGACGGTGGGAGAGATGCACTAATGCAGCTGCCAAGACACTGCAGAGTCTCTCCTTCTGCTCCCACATATACACCACCACCATCAACACCACCAACACTAACACACAGGCCGGCGCGTGCACGACAGCTCTCTCGCTTTCTCTCTCTCTCTCACCAGCAGCGCATGGAGCCAGGCGCGTTCACGCTCACCAGGCAACAGAGGAGCAGAAGAAGAATCTAGTTGGCTTTATTTATCTCTGCAGGGCCACGTGGGATTTGTCATCGGCATAAATTTAGTTTTTTTTTATACAAGACTGGCCGCTGTTCTTCTGTTTGGGGCACTGTAAAAAAATTATTTGAAAGTAAACATAGAATTAACATAAAAACAAGGACAGAATGCCAGATTAATGTAAAATAAGACAGTGGAGTGTAAGAAAATAATACACACATAATAATAATAATAATAATTCTTGTTAGAAAATAACAAGAAGTAGGCTAGGCCAGGAGGATGCAACAGTTAAAGTGTCCCTGAATGCAACATAATGAAGAAACTGTTTAAATGATGTGTCCCCTCAAGGCTGCATTAACTACACAGGGGCCCCAGATGTCACATGACCACTACAAGTCACCTGGTTTTGTTAATTTAATTAGGCTAATATAGGTTGTTTTTTTCTCTTTATCCACTCCAAGTCCTACACATTGGACATACTAACAAATGCAAAGGTATCCGTCAAACAGACCCAGTATGATCTCAGTATCTGTACAAAAATACTGAGACGACAGTAACAATCACTTGAAATACAGTTAAGTTAGTCAAAATTAGTTTGACATCAGAATATCTCTGGTTGAAGAAAATATGACATGCATCTCAGGCGTTCTTTGATGGTTTTAATATTTAGTTCTGTGTACTGTAGTATTTTGTTTCATATCTGTGCAGATGAGTGTCAGTGTGGGCCTGTTTTTGCAGGAAGCTTTGAACGGAAGTCAGATACTCTTTCTTCATCTCCACTGTGAACGAAATACGTACAGGTTCAATTGAACCAACAGCAGCACTTTAAAGTCCTGCAGAATGACAGTGAAGCAAACCGTGCGGACATCCTTGAATGCAACTGAAGGTACAAGTGTGTTATTGATTGCAACAAAATGAGAAAACTGTTAAATACTCACAAGGCTGAATTAACAAACGTACAAAGCGAGCAGTTGTCCTGTAGTAGAAGCTCACCAGACAAATCAAAAATATTCCTGAATACACCATTAAATATTATTAATATTTAAACAGTCAAAGCAGAGTTTAAAAATAAATATAAAGCTTTAAACTTTTCCTTTAAACTAAAATTACTTTGTAAAAAAATTGGGACATGGTAGAGGCCTTTTTCACGGTAGAGATTTTGACTTAGCTGGAAAATACAATTGTAACTTATAACATTAATGATGCCTCTTCTCCATTTAAGTGTCACAGTATGCCACGGAGCAGTAAGCATAACATGTCATAGAAGTAGGACACCTTCAACTTAACGCAGTCATCTGCTGTGAGAAAAGCATATTGAAGCTGCTATGTATAGTCTTCTAGGGGCATTGTACTAAATGGGGGTTTGGAGGAGACAGGTTCATACACAATGTTGTGAGTGGGTTGTCAACATGGGGCCCAACAGCAAATTTTTCTCCTCAGGCTCCCTAGCAGGTTATTCCACCATGCACTCCCCAGAGGTGAGCACGTAAAGCACTAAATTACTGAGACTAGAAGTTAAAAAAAAATGTGGCTTATTAAAGTGAAAAGTACGAATTCAGTCCTGTATGTTTCTGGGAGCGTGCAGATGAATCTGTTATCCTGCCTCTGGCCTAAATATAGTATGGGATGTGCACACAACTACCATTTTGCATCATAAGATATAAATAGATATGTTGTGTTAGTAAATAATTTAAGGACACTTAAGAATGTATGGAGATAAATAAATAGTCATAAAAAGTCAAATGCTGAAATAAAAAATATTTCGAAAACAGATACAGTAAATAAATAAACAAAACCGATTCATAAAGATCCATAAATACAATTGATAAATAACAGTATATTTCTTCCTTTATGGCTGTCACTTAAAAATGTATTATAATTAAAAAAAAAAGGGCTGCATTACACTGAGTTGTGACAGTGCCTCTGCGCTGGTGTTGAGCAAGTTGGCTGTATACCTAAATGGAACAGAAGCATTGTGAATGTTAAGTCTGCTATTTATTTCCCATCTTGCCTACATATTATACTATAATGTATATTCTAATAAGACATGTCTATGTATGTCTCTCATGTCCAGCCTGTTAAAATCAAACATCAGTGTGGAATGCAGATTTGAGCAATTGCAAGGCTGATAGAGGCTGACAACATTCAGTTTAATATTTAGCCACAATATCACTGAACTCTAGGACTAATACATATTAATACATAGAATGATCTCTCTGTGCAGGAACAACACAAACACACACATAGCAGAGAGTTAAGTCAACTTGCTTTTTTTACAGGGCCATGTAATAAACACAGCATTTTTAAATAAACAAGCTTTATTAGTGTATTTTGATGCTTGCTTACTCACTCTGTCACCTTATCTAAATTCAAAGTACAACAAAAAATGTTTCCATTGAGAACAAATTCATTTTCATTGTGAATTACATAATGATCCACTTACCTTATGGCCAAAAAGTTTCAAATACATACTGTACAGCATTGGCCAAACATGCTTTATATAAGCAAGAAAGAAATTGAGAAATGTTGCACGGGAAATAAAAGTGTGTAGTTAGACAGACAACAGAGGAGTTGAAATTAAGTGAGAAAACAAGTGTCTGAAAATGGCAGTTATTTCATTAACGGCTTGGAGGCAATAGAAAAATATAAATCTGTTTTGATTATTTTATAGCCGTTTAATTATTCAAGTCAACTGATTTTTACTTAATTATTGATTTATTAGGCTATAAATGACAATAGTCACTTGTGGCGTACACCGCTTAAAAAATGTTTGTGGATGGATCCTCTCTTCCATCTGTCAACCCTTTAAAACAGTTATGTAATCGTGTAGCCTAACAACTCACAGCCTGTCTAACAATATACATTTATTAAGATGGGATTCCTCGATGTCTTCAAATGGTGGTCAGTAAAGTTTCACATGTATATGAGAATCCTCCCCCAACTACCTTCTTTAATCTAGATCTAATCTTATACAACTTCTATTTTTCTGATGTAGACTTTCAGATTATGTGCAAAAATAAACATCCTAAACTAAAACAATAATGAAAAAATTGCGTAACAGGACAACAAAATGTATTGACCACAGTATAGTGATTGTGGAACTGCCATCTCTAACTGTCTACAATTAATTAATTACCACTTAAGGGAGAATCTCGTGGTTGCACAGCAGGAGAGCACAGTAGAGAGAAATGCCATTCAGCTGGAAGATTTACAGCGTGCATGTTCTTTCATACACTGCAGCATCTGTGAATATAAACAGCTCTCCCCAGAAGCAAGAACACCAGAGAGCTGAGACTCAACACTGTGGTGTTAAAGATGTAAAATGAAGCTGCTGTGAAGGCCAGAGAAATGGAGATTGATTTTGTGGATTCACGGATCGCAGTATATGGTGATCCGTTTCATTTCACAGTAGTGTAAAGAAAGTACCATTTCTCTCCCTCTCCGTGGCGCTTTCCTACCTTCTCATTTCATCCCTAAAGTACAGGTCACAGCCATTATAGGCGCAAGTCAGTCCCCGAGTTGCAACATGTCTGTTTGTTTGTATATTATAATATTGATGCTGATAAGAGCACAGCAGGCTGTATGAGGCGAGACTGCAGGAGTCGGGTTAAATCTCACCATGTGGGTAAGCTCCCTGCCACTTAACTGAGACTTGAATCCTCAACCACCTCGCCTCAGTCGCTGTTATTGAATCTGACCCTGACCGTGGGAGTGAGAGTAAGAGGGAGCAACTGTCGAGGGATTTTTATTCCTGGAGAAATAACAAGCGTATAAATTACTTTGGCCTCAAACCACAAGGACCTGGCTGCAATTTTACAGTGGATATGCTTGTGCTGTTCCAATTTCATGAAAAGCACTCCTGAAACAGTGAGATATGGAATTTTTCTTTAATGAACTGTTTAACAGACCCTCTACTTTTCCGCAGGCAGACATTCAGATGCTCGACAGCTCACCGACAGGATGACTGCACCTATTCCTGCCCCCTCTGGGAGGAAGGATGTGGGTTCAGCTTTTAGACGTCTCCCTGACGGCCCCATGTGCTAATACTGCTGTCATGTCCTGGGGAGAGAGAAGACTAATTACTGACTGCACTGTCTTCCTGCCAGTCCCCCTTAGAGAGCCATACACTGTTAATTGGACGACAACTCCAATGGGAGCAAAACTGTAGATGAGACCGACCTTTACCTCATGTAAACAGCATTACACATGAAAAGACATTTTTAATTTCTCATTTCCCTTATTGCACCTCCATTACACAACATCCTTGTTTACATCAATTCTCCATTTTATCTACATACTTTAAGGCAAGTTCTCGGAAAAATGCAAATAACCATTCGTTAAGGTGATTTTCTGTCGAAGCACTGTTTTAGCTCGTCTGGCTATGCAGTGAGAGAGGCCAATGTTATACTTCGTCTTGTTCTAATAGATTTTTAAATCCACAAATATGGGTTTCTCCGTCAGAGCAACGTGAAATGTATCATTATACATAAGATATTTGACTACATTAAAGCTAGTGTGGGTAATGTATATTTTATAATAATTTTTTGTTGCATTTGTTGAAATGCTATTTACATCCCGACAGCAATCCATAAATCAAATACTCTGACAAAAGAAACAAATGTAATAAGTCTGTCAAAGGCTGACCAGCCTGTCTACCTACCTGCACACTTTGCCCGTGCACTCATCGCTCGTCACCGGAGTCTTCCACAAGCGGCTAGCTTGACAGCTGCGAGTACTAACAATGTTCTTTGTTTAGTTCATAATGATATGTTTACGTTCATAATGATACATTTGGGGGCGTGGCTTTAGAGGGGGGCCTGAACGTGTCGACTTTCTCACTAGATTTAGCTACTTTTTGGAGCTAGTGCTGCTCGCTACTTCCATTGGAAAAGAGTTGGCAACATTGGGCTGGGTTTTTTGGTTGGATAGTTTTTCCCACTGTGACCTACCCAAGCCCTAATATTACAGAAACTACCACTATGCCAGCGGCTCTGTGAAACTGCACATTGGCTCAGTGGTGCTTTAAGTTAAATGCTAACGTTAACAACAAAGTGTTAGAGAAGCTAAAACTTGGGTGATGACGTTGCTAGATGAAAAGTAAGGCGGTCACCAAAGTGATTACAATTCATGATAAATGTCTGCATCAAAGTTTGTATCATATACAGTCTTTCTGGTAGATGTTGAGATCTTTCACTAAAAGCCAAAAGAGTCAACCTGCTGGCGGTAGAGGAAGTCAGTGGATCACCAGTAAGGATTCATCCTCTGGGGAGCACGAATGTCTAATTAAAATCTCATGGAAATCCATCAAACAGTTGAGATATTTCACTCTGTTAGTGGAACAACCAACCGAATGACCGTCATTGACATGAATAGAGCCATGATGGCTAAAAAAAAATTATATTTTATGGTGTTGAATTCCAACTTGCTCCTTGTCAACACAGCTGAGACTAAATTCATTCAGTACATAATGCTGAAACTCATTGAGGTGTGTAGGCTGGACTAATTATAATTTTGGGGTGCACTTCCTGATCATTTGAATGCTGCACTAATAGATTCACTGCTTTAACTGATGTTTGGGCATTTTTATTGATGCAGTTATGGTACATTTTATTGCCTGTCCTTGAAGCAGACTTGGATGTTTGGAGGTCAAATGCCTTTATCATAGGTAGACAGAAATCTTCCTCCATAAACACAGCTCTAGTCCTGCTGCTCATTCATTGGTGTTTAAAAAGTGTGTCATCAGACACGGATCTCTAACTTGTGTACAAGAAAATACAACCATGAAAGTAATGAACAAATATATTTATTCAATTCCAGTTTATTAAATAAAATTCTATCGTGGAATAATAGTTTTTAAATCAAGCTAAATGTAAAAAGTGTCAATTAAATAACGTTTGATCGAAGAGTTAAATCAAAGTTTTCTTCACATTTTAGTTAGTTGATTTTTTCCACACTAATGGTAAACATTGCTTTCACAAATAGGTGATACATCTTTAAGTGTCCACACAGGCAAGTATGTTGTTAAAAAAAACGCTGCAATACTGTGTAATGCAAAGCTTACCGCGCCTATATCCTGAGAATCATAAAAAATTAAAATTTAAATCAATAGTACCAAAGGCTAAGTGCTCAGTTTGGCTTAATGATACATGTTATTATTCTTTGGTAATCTCTGAAAAATGTTCACGTTAAATATTCAGATCATCGGTGAAATACGTTTTTAGAGAGGATTAAAATTAAGACCTGTCTAAGCCTCATCAGGAAAGGCAGGAACACTGGCAAGAGCTGAGATGAGCCTCTCGAACACGCTGATGCCTTTCAGGAAGACTTGCTCGTTCAGGTACTCGTTGTGATCGTGCAGCAGGATTGGCGTCCGGTTCATTGGGGAAAAGCCGATAGCAGGGATACCCACCTAGGTTCAACAAACAAACCTTACATTACATTATCACTGAAGGAGTAGAAAAGCTTTCACCCAGCAATGTCAAACATCATCAATTCCTGAATAAAAATGTAAAGACTTTTTTCCTTATTGTCTCTTCTATCATATCCAGTCCCTCTACTCACCGCTCTGATAAAACGGCTATCCGTGGCAGCTGGAAATATCTCCTTTTCCAGAATTATGTTCCTACAGTGGAGATATTGACATGGTTTTCATGACACAAGGACAGCTACAGTACAGTCCTACAATTATCTGGATAAACATTCACAAAACATATCCTAAAAGTGCTACAGCCTATGTTAGAGCATAAGGTACTATACACGTTTCCAGTAGAATATATAGTAAAAGGAAAAAAGAAAAAAAATCAGATGCCGAGACAAGTAACTGTAGACAGCAAGGACAACGCAGTTCTTTCTAAACAACAGAAGAGGATTGTGGGAGCTGTGTGAATATTTGCAGTTAAGGTGTGAAATCACATGGAGCGAACGCATTTAGAAAAGGGTTGTGCAAGCAAAAATAGAGGATGCAAAAATATTGTTTAAATCGAGTGGATAATGTGAGTTCTTTAAACAGCATCCGATACCTGCATTCATGCAAAAGAAAAGGTGAAAGCATATACAGATGTTGCATGACTGTGTACAGTGTACTCACATTGCCTTGCAGGCTGCACTGAAAGCGTTCCACCAAGGGTCATTCTCTGCTGTAGAAGTCAAGTTCTGGTTCATATGTTTCTGCAATGGATGGCAGCTAATTTAATCTATTTGACATCAGGAACAAAGCAACATCACCTTTTATAACCGAGTGCACTAACCTGAGCAAATGTGTACGTGACATCTTCTCCTGCTTCTTTACACCACTCTTTGATCTGTCTTTCAAACTCCTGGTAAGATAATAATAAGAATAATAATAAGAATAATAATTCAGAGGTTAGTTTAGAGTTAACATTGAGCTGGAGGTTATTTCATACCGACACATCTGCCTGTAAATCACACATCTGCATGACTACATGAGTCACGCAGACAAACCCTAAATCAAATCAACTTTATCTATATAGCACTTTACACACAACACAGTTGAAGTGCTTACAGCAGCCACAGAGGAAAGCAAAAGAAAGAAACGATAGACGAAGAGAAGAAACATCAGAGTGGTGATAAATAATAATAATAATAATAAAAATGATAGTAAAAGGAACATGGTCACACAGAGTTCATAGTGACAACACAGACCTACAGAGACTTCAAGAGGAATATCTGAGCTGGTTAAGTTGAGGAATGTTAAAGGCCAATGATTGTGTTTTAAGATGACTCCTGAAGTTCTCACTAGTGGAGGAGAATTGGATGGTGGACTGAAACACCATCTCAAAACACACATTCACGGAAACATGCGAGTGTACACACCTGTAGATTTACTGTCGGTGGTATTCTCAGGTCAAAGCTGACGTCCATTTCAGCTGGGATGACGTTGTAGGCCACGCCACCTTTGACCATGGTCATATTCACTGTGGTGACATCACCGAGCGTGAAACACTCACTTGTATTTAGCCTGAAACACACACACACACACACACACACACACACACACACACACACACACAGTAATGACATTACTGCAATTACACTGCAGTGAAATCTAAAAGAATTGCATTTTTGCAAGGCCAACACCGAAAATTAACTACATCAAATCTTTTAATCTTTGTTCCAAAGAACTAATTAGCAACTGTTGCCGCTCATATTCATTTATGTCTCTGGGACAGAGACACAACACATGGGGTCAGGGTTACCAGGAACCAGATTCATGAAATGCTTAACAATTTATTTACACGCTCATGATTTTGTTATTATTCCCTTGAAAGTTTCCTGGAGAGAATTTTATGTAATATGTTGACTAATTATAGGGAAAATGGAGGCAATGTTCTAAAACTGGTATTTTAGTTTTAGATTGTAGTGGTATTGAGGCAGCTTCCTGGAAAGACCCATGTAAACTATAAAGAAATTAAAGCCCAGTAATATAAAGTATTAACATGCATAATTACAAGATCAGTTTCAAATCCCAGAGCTTACAAGAGCTTTACAAAAAAAAAAAAAAAGGCCTAGTTTTTTTTTTTTTTTTTTTTTTTTTTTTTTTTTTTTTAGGTATTTGTGAAACATTTGCAAAAATTCACACTAAAATTTAACATACAACCTGCAACATTAGTAGTGTCACTTCATTTTAAAAGGGTCATTATTCTGCTACATGGCACAGGGGACAGATTATTGTCTTCGACAGGGTACTCCAAAAATCTTTGAACATGAATGTGGCATGTTTACTGTACACATGGTTTATTGAATAAAACATCTCAGTAGCATTACTGTTGGAGGAACCAGCGATAAACAGATACAACAAGCCATTCAGAGCAACACTTGCACAGTGGGAATCGTCAAAATGTCAATACAACTGTTTACAGCCCTTAAGAGATGCTTTCAGCATAAAGAGAGGACTTTCATACTGGGACTTTATGTAGGGAATCAAGCCTTAAAGTTCATTTTAAGAGAATAGCTGATTAGAGATAAAATATGTCTTGCCATATACATTGTGTAATAAATCAAGATGCATTCAGTTCAATCTCACCTGTGTTTCTCCTTCTCTCTGAAGTCCAGGAAGGAGTTTATGACTTGGCGCTGGCAAGGATAAAGAAGTAAGGTCACTGACACTGTCCTTCTCAGTCCTTGTAACCATGATTAAATGTTAAGATTATGATAAAATTAGGATTAAACATTTTTATTAACTGGTTGCATGGCATTGACAGTTACCAGTTTCTCAGCAGCCGTGTTCTCCACAAACCTCGACCCATGACCTGGACTTCCTGGGCAGTGGATCGTAATCCCTGGAAAGAAGAAGTCATTCTGGTTGATTCAAGAGCAACTTTAGAAAGAACATCCTTTAAAAATCCTGAAATCTGATAAAAATGAGTCTTTTACTGTAAGTAGTTTATACTCACACCAGGGGTTTCTCTCTCCATAAAACACAGTGAATGCCTCACCAGGGTTCGCCAGACCTAAAGAAAACATGCAGACAAATAAAACACGTTTAATATTTAACATTAGTCCAGTGTATAAAGAGAACTATAAAAAGGACAAACTGCGGGGCAAAGGACATACATTGATGACGCACAGATTAGCATCTTCACCACGGGTTTATTAACCTCCACAAGCAGCAGGGACTGAATTACAGCACACATCTGCCGCGTTGGGCTTCAAGATCAATAAGGGTAATATGGCACACTGGGTAACATAATAACATTTAAATATTTGGTTGTCAGACTTTCCCCCCAATGTGTATCTGTGCACATCAGATACAATACTGGCACTGTATCAAACACCACTGTGCAGGCATTCGTTTTGGACACAGTAAACATTGGCCCAAGGATGGACATTAAATACATTTAACAAATTACTGACATTGTGGATTTCTCACATACCTAAATGTATTCCTATAGCAAATTTCAATAATTTGTGTGAAATACATCTAACTTAAAGTTGAACCTTCCAATTACCTGACAGTAAAGTCTTTACCTGATCTGTAATTAATTAGGACAAACGTCACAAATGACCCCTCACCACAGCCAACGAAAACAGGAAACTGAATAGTCTGTGGTTGTGAAATAAACTCACTTATTCATTTTTAAAAGAAGATGTTATGTTAACTGTTTACCCTCATCAAGAGCAAAGCCGATGTTTAATTTTTGGAACTCCGGATGCTTCACAAATGTTTCCATTCCCTTGTGACCTCCAACTTCTTCATCTAAAAAGAAAGAAAAAAATATTCATTTTAGTTGTTAATGTCATATTTTCATTTGCCAAAACGCTCACACTTGGCAAGGACACAGTTTGAGTTCTGCTACACAACAAGTGGTAGTTTTGGGGAACAGAATATATTGTAATTAAAGGCTCTGAACACCTACACAGGTGTTTTCATTCGTCCTGGCTGATTAGACCTCTTACATTTCGCTCACACCACAAGCAGGTGTTTCCACACATGCCACTACGCAACTAGAAGTAAACCCACTGATAAAGGCCTAATTTGTCCTACCCTAAAAAGGCACAGTCATATTACAATTCTGTCCTACGCACATTGCTCCGTCTCCCAACCACTTCTATCCCGAGCGACAGACTGAGCGGATGTGCTCGGCCTGCCGATGGAAACACTGCTGAACCGTTTGTGGAAATGGAGAAGTTGTTTGAACGGAGGGGTACACCCACCTTAGGACAGTGAGGAAGCTTTCATTCAAGCATTGGGCGTTTCTCAAAGTCAAGGAAGGATCCTTTAACAGCTGATTTTCAAGGATGCTGCGTCATCGAAACACCGCCAGAGGACTTTTCTAACTGTGGAGTTTGAATGAAGTGTGTTTTAAGATGATCAGTGAGGTAAAATCACTGTTTCTGTCAATGCAGTGTTGTGGTCAAAGTCCCTTTTGATTTGATTACTTTTTGTCATTATACCCTTGTTGTTTTGAATCCGTTTATAGTGTTTTGAGGAATGCAAAAATCAACATTCCTATTAGAAATGATAATGTACTGTTCTAAATAAAGTTAAAAAAGAAACACGTCCCTTCTACGTACTTCTGCACATTCGCTAGTGCTCTAATGTGTGTTCTCTGAAGGACGGAGCCTAGCCTCTGTAGCACCCGACTAAGAAGGACCCGTCCTACCAAGGAAGCGTCCTTGAATTTAAGAAACACCCACTGTGTTGAGGGTTAATCAGTCTAATCAGGCAAAATAAGTGAAAACACCTGTGTGGGTGGACCAAAATGATGTAGATGGTTCGACAACAAACTATAAATAAATGGAGGGAAGCACTCAAATATCTTACCGGGAACAAACATTAAGTGCACAGTGCGCATGAGTTTCCGTCCCTCTGCCTTCAGTCTTCTGACAGCCTGGATGTACCTGCAAAGAAAAAAAGAGAACACGGCAGAGTTATGACAGAAGTAACAAATGCAGCCTGAACTGACAGTATGCAGGTTGAGTGAGTGGGTTATACAGGTGTTTCTCACAGAACATAATTAAAAGTGAAGATCACAATTGCACTAGAAACTACAAATCCTGTTTAATAAAACAAGTCATCAAGGCACTTTATACCCACTGTATAGTTACACATTTCATGTCCTGTGATCCCCGGGCATAAATGTTGCCCTCTGCATCTTTGAAAGCACTGAAAGCATCGTATTTCCAATGTTCCTGGAGAAGAGATTGATATCAAATCTATTTTTTTATGTCTATTACAGATAATAACAGGATTGTAACGCCACAAACGGAGACAGACGCCATACCTGGAAAACAGGTACAACATCTGTGTGGGAATTCAGTAAGACGGACTTCAGAGTCGGGTTCTTCCCTTCCCATGTCATGATCAACACAACTCTGCCTGGACAAACCTACAGGGAGAGGGGAACGGCAGATAAGGCCCCCTGTTTCCTTTCAGAGGAGTATTACTAGTTTCGATACTGTATTTACAGCATGTACATTAATGTTTGCTACATACATATTATCATCACTGACACACACCTCAATCTTTCTCATGGGTAGCTCAAGCTCCTCCGCTATTCTGTCCAGGAACCGAAGAGCAGCATCTATAAGTGAAGAAACAGAAAGCATAACACTCTAATAATTGTGTAAAAATTATTTGAACAGTAGACCGTTATAACTCCTGCGGCTGCTAGTTGTGGCAGTTAAAATTGGACTGGAATGAAAAACCAGCTTTATCCATTTTCAGCCACATTCAGATCAGTGTGGGGAGGCAACAGCCCTGATTAAAAAGTCGCCAAAAAAGGTCCTTTACCCAGCCACTCTCACTACTAGGGGATCCCAAATGCTCCCAGGCCAACTGTCCCTCCAGCATGCAAGGTCCTAAAAATGAAGCTGAACCAATCCAAATGGCTGAGGTCTATCATTAAGAGTAGGGCTGCTTGATGATGGCAAAAATCATAATCACGATTATTTTTGGTCAATATTGAGATTACGATTATTTAACAAGATTACTCATCGTCTTTGGAAACACCATGAATTTGTCCTTTTTAACAGTGGATTTTCTTGAACTTAAAATATAATAAAAAAATAATATAATATGATATAATATATATATATATATATATAGCTTTAAATAAATAATGTAAAAATGATCAAATCAAAATAAATGTAATCATATTAGGTAAGTACGTGTACGTTAGCGCACCTACTCATAAACGCTGGAAACCAAAACTGTAATCTATAATAACATTTGATTAATCGCCCAGCCCTGATAAAGAGTAAGGCCAAATTTCCTGCAGACAAAACAAAAATCAGCTGCCAATATGTGCATCAATCCTATTGTTTTGGTGTGGGCCACAGTTTGTTTGTTTGTTTTGCTTGACCAGTGAAGTGAGAGCCTTGCTCAACAGCTCAGATTTCTTTTGAGGACGGTCCACTAGCTTCACACATATCTGGAAGAATTTAATGTCTAACTGACACAGATAAGAATTGGACTTTGATAAATCATTGAACATATGATGGTACAAGTTATACAGGAAACTTAGATTTACTTTTAAATGTATCTGCAAAAATATAACAAAAACGATGGGTGGGTGTGTGTGTGTATATATATATATATATATATATATATATATATTATACATATATATATATATATATATATATATATATATTACATATAATACTGTTAACTGGAAGGAGACACTCCACACATTTTGAGCATGTTCCAACAGCTGTTTTGACTCTGATTACCAACAAACTGAATTAAAATAAATGCCAAAAGATCCAAGTGTGACATTTCCGAAGGGCATGGCTTGACAGCAGGGTCTTGTGATGAAGGGATCTCACCATAGTCAGGTTCAGGGTGGACAGTTCTGAGACGGAGGTACTCTCTGAACAGACTCACAGAGAGATCCTCTCCCTCGGGAGAGCTCTGTCTTCCTCCAACACCTGGACCATCTTTGTCAGGCAGCATGGTGTGATTAAGTTACTCTGAGGACACACAGATACAAAACATTACAAAAACAAAACGCACGACATGTTACAGTCCAACATAATGACCAACATGCCAGAATCGAGAGAGACATATGTAAGCGTTGTATTTTGTCTGGCAGAGTAAAGCCACAGAGCTAGCTCCCATTATAGCCGCGGGGCCGGGGGGACAGCAGCTATAACAGCAGCTATAACAGCAGCTAGCTCTTCTGACAGCTAGCTGCTGTTATAGCCGCGGGGCCGGGCGGACAGCAGCTATAACAGCAGCTAGCTCTTCTGACAGCTAGCTGCTGACACGTTAACGTTAGCTGTCGTTACCTGCTTAAAGCTGCGACGATTACCTGTTGGAAGCTAAACTAGCTAACTAGCTACAAGGCTAGTTAGCTAGTTATTAGCTTGTTATTCTTTCTTTACGTTAGTTGTGGTCGAAGCTAGGCTGCGTGTTTACCGTTGTGTTCGCCCGTCAGCTGAAGGGTGGTGGTAAACAGGGATTACGGGAGTGTTAACTCATTATTTCAGATGAGTACTGACAGTACTCACCCCGGACGGTCAACTCGCTGCTCAGTAAGTCAGCAGCCTCACTGTTCCAGCTGAGCGCTGCTGACTGGGCCTGTTTCTGCCCTTCAAAATAAACCAATTAATAAATAAATATACAATTACAAAATATATATTATTGGAGGTATAGTCAGGAAAACATACTTTAATACTTTATAATTATATATGTATTTGTTTTTACTATTTTGTACAGGATATATCTGCAATCAATGATTTTCCTTTTGCATTAATCTCCCTGTTATTTTCTTGAATAATCGATTTAACTGATTGTTTGATTTGTAAAATTTGTAAAATGTGACCCTTTTACAGTGTTTGTTTCGTCCAAAAATCAACATTATTAAAGAAAAATAATAATACAAATAAAAAAACATAACAAAGAAAAGTAGCAAATCTTCACGTTTGTGAACCTGGAACCATGACATTTTTTTTGCATGAAAAGTGATTAAACTATTATGAAAATAATTGTAGTGGAACAGCAACCATCTTTGCACCACACACCAACCATGCCGGATCCTGCTGCACTGCCAAATAATGGACTAGATACTGTACATAGAAGTTTGATGAACTTCAATGACAAACATGCACTACATGGCCAACATGTACAGTGCATTGGTAAAGTATTCAGACCCCTTCGCTTTTTTGGAAAGACAGATATTTTGCCCCATTTGTCTTGAATAATTTACAGACTACACTGACAGATGTCAACAGAGCAATTAAAACATTTGGTTAGAGGTTCTAATGATTGGTGTCAATGTTTTACTATAATATTATTGTATGTATATCTCATTTGTATACACTCCCCCAAGGATATTAAGAAAGCATATAATAATTTGTTATAATTTGTCATGCTGTTGTCTATATGTATGTATTCTGTATGTATTTTATTATTTTTTTCTGTACTCAGATCTCTATGGATAAAATCTGGATCTCAAAGTGACTTCCTGATTAAATAAAGTATACATAGTTAAAGCACCTTTGGCAGTGAAGAGGCTCGGCCCGTCTGGTGGCCCATCCCCACCAGGCCTCCATCTACTCGACCTGCTTCTCCCACGATGGAGCCAAAATCGCCTGCAGTGGAGCCAACAAGACACTCAATACATCAAAGCAGATATGTTCCTTTGAGTGTGTTTGATAAAATCATGAAGGGCAAATCATTTCCATGGAAACCAAATACTGGAAAATATGGAGGGTGATCGACTTCTATTGCTGCTTGATGTTATAAAAAAAAAAAAAAAAAAAATTTAAAATGATAATGCTGCATTTTTGTCAGCATCCATTTGAAATACATGGCCTGAAGTATACGTGTATCTTGTGTAACTACTATGACCAATATACTGTAGGTTTGGGTATCATATTGTATCTTTATTATTGATAGTCACCATTCAATCACTCAAAAATTATCCACTTTTATATACTCAGAAGTAGGTCCACTATAACCTACCCTAAAGGGTGAGAAAACACTTTTACTAAATAAACATACTGTTGTCACCACACCTTTAGTAAAAGTTCAAGTAAAAATGTTCCCTGTGAGTGTTATACTATTATACAGTATATTGTATAATTCAATTATTACTCAAGCATTAATGTAAACGCAGGATTTTACTGTTGGTTGAGGTGAAACACAATTTTATATTTGCAACTAATGATTTGGATTTGGATTAATTTCCTGATTATTTTCTCAAACAACCGATTTAATTTAATGTTTGGTTTGTTAAAAGTCAGAAAACATTGAACCTTCCACAATGTTTGTTTTTTCCAACGAATGTCCAAATTTAGCAAAACATAATAAAAAAAAGTAAATCCTCACATTTAGGAAGTTCGAACCATGAAAAGGTTTTGCATGAAAATTGACTAAACAATTCTGAAAATAATTGGTGTGGACTGAAAAGTACAATATTTTCCTCTGAAATGTAGTGGGGTGAAGTATAAAGTAACATGAAAGGAAAATACTCAAGTAAAGTACAAGTACCTCAAAGTTGCACTTAAGTAGCCTACAGTACTTGAGATAATGTACTTAGTTACTTTCCACCACTGGGCATGACCAAGCGATCTATAAAAAGGGTCACCTCTTAATTTAGAATACATTTTTCTTCCACAGGGAAAGAGTTTGTGCTGCTAATGGTGGTACAACACGTAACACTGAATATACATATTGTTGTGTAACTTGTCCACATACTCTGATGTACCTTCTCCCCTGACGACCGTCTCCTAGCAACCTGCTCCCGTGACACACAAATCCATCTTTTTCTCTGGAGAAACTGTCTCATACTGCAGGTGTGGAACACGGAGCTAGCCCTGCGTGTTTGTTTTGCATTCAAATGCTTGCGAATTATTTCAATTTCTTATGTGTTTTTTCATATGACCTTCCCTGATGTGTGTGCTCTGTCTCCTTTCTTAGTAGGCTCTGTATTTTTGCCATTCATTGAGCTAAAAGAGTGAAATATTCAGTTGCCGTGACAGCTCAACGGACCGGACTTTAGAAAACACATGCAAATAGACAAAAGAAAAGCAAATGAAGAAAACATCTTCACCAATTTGACAACTCTTGATGCGCAGGATTTAGACAAACTGCTGCAAAGTGAGAAAACACAACCACAGAGTCTGTTTTAAGTAGTGTTTCTGTATTTTGTTGCTGTTGCGTTTTCTCACTTCAAGACAAGGGAACGCTCCAAGAACTTTCAACTTTCATAAAAGTCAGGAAAAGCCAGCAGTGGCCTATAATAACCTTCAAGTTATTTAGATAAATCAGAAAGAACCTCAAGTTCTCAAAACATGGCATTTTTTTTTATCAAATGACACATACAAAACACACAATTTTTGTTTTATTTTAAGCTACGGACAACTCTTTTTGTTATGTTTGTTTTTTGCATGATTGTCCAAACTTATTTCAAATATATTACATATAACTTTATCATCATTATATAAATAAATGTGATTTTTATATGGTCCATATTCTACTTTTAAATTATTACAGTGTGTATCTGTTTGCTTTTGTTGAGCATATGTTTTCTTGAATGGTTACCAGATCTTAATATACAAATCTTTCAAATGTGAAGCTAATAGAAGCTATTCAAACACAGACACTTGCTACATTTGCATATTTACAGCAACCTATGTGTCACCTACAAAAATGGTAACAGTGAAACACACATATTCCATGTTTTTACATGCAAAGAGAGACATTAAACAAAACTCACCACTATACATATGTGAAGCTATTTTACAACAAGCTGAGCTGAACTAGTATTTTTGGGTGACACTATGGAAAATTGAAAAAATATTACTTTTTTTTTTTTAATGGAAACATCTGAAATAGTGTTTTAAATGCCACTACAAGGTTGTACATGCCTTTTTTCCATGTTTTAAAACCTACTCCCATGCCAATGTTCTTTGCTTCAGGTGATGATAATAATGTAGATCATTTTAGCAAAACTGTCACCAAACTAAACCATTGATTAGGGGACTAGTGTTGCTCTATCTATGTCCTCTTCTTGCTTGTGTTTCCATCTTTCTACCTCCTCTTCCTCACTTCAGTTTGCTGAGGAAGTCGATCAAGCCTTGGTGAAATTCTCTGGTTTTGTCCATGTAGCAGGCATGGCGGGCTCCTTCTAACTTCAGCACAAAGTGATGTGGAAGTTGTATGAGGTTCTTGTGGGACTGGGCACCCAGATTTGTGTCCAGGGCTCCAAACACAATTAGAGTGGGAATCTATAAAAAATGTAAAATAAAAAGCAGACAGTGTAAAAAAAAAACATTCCCACATGCACACACACCAATATCAGCAGTAAAATACACACAAAGCCCTCTGACGTACTTGTGAGTGGTACATTTACTATAAGTGGCTGAATTGTTGGTGGCTCTTGTATATCTTTTGCATAAAAAATGCGCTGTTTTCTGGCTGTCTTATGTTCGTTTTTTTTACTCTGTCTTATGGAGGGGACTTTGCTATATTGTGCGTGTACTGTAGGCTTAAATAAATGTGTGCTTATTTAGAAAAACAAACTAACTGACACACTGCGAAGCTGTGGTCAGGTGGTCTTACATCATTGGAGCAAAAATGTAATAAAACTATGTTTTTTAATACCCATTAGTGCACAGTGCTGTACAAAACGGTCCAGTGTGTGGGATTTAGGTCTGTCATCAAATATAAAAAATAAAATAATAATTTTTTTAATAAAAAAATATATATATTTGACTGTCAAAAAACACCAACAAAACAGCAGCACTACCACGGCTGTCGGCATGGCTCGTACTGAATGCACCCCATGAAGGGAGTTGCACAAAGTACATTTCATAAATTGAAAATAAAAGGTAACGTTAGGTCAAGCTAGTTATGATGGCAGAGAACTCGGCCGGAGAGAGAGTGACACAGTATCCTAACAGCAGCCAAGAAGGGACAAACTAAACACCGACTCTATACAGGGCCTGTCACGTTTTGAAGTTACCTGTAGGCCACCGTAATTTTCCAACACGTTCGGAAAGGGAGAGATATTTAGTTGGATGCTCCTAAATCCTACACATTGGACCTTTAATGGGTATTTGAAGAGAAATGTTACATACACAAGGCAACCTAGTGGGTTTATCTGGCCATGCATCAGTGTTATGTTTCCCCATTAAAGCAACAGTTCACCAAAAAAAGAAAAGTTAACCCTAATATTATATTATACAACTACTGTCTGTCTGTCTGTTTTAATATATTAAACACACACAATTTTTACTTCCCTCACCTGAATATTTTGGTACTGCTGTGGAGTGTAACTTCGGGTACCGACAGGTGCTATGGGGATGAAGCCTTGCAGCTGAGCGCTGTTCTTCATGAGGAAGGGAATGGAGTAATGTCCACTCATGGAGGGGCTCACGAGCACAGCTGACCTGACACCCAAAGACTCCATGAACCTTGAAAGGAGGTCCACTCGATTCTGATCCGTCTTCAAAGCTTCCGAGTCCGGCGATTTTCCATACCCTCCAAGAAGAAGAACAATTTGTGAAACGTAATTGTAAACATAACTAAGTGCTCAACATCCATTCACACCAACACGGGTGTGTTGAGTTATGCCGGCTGATTAAACCTCTATTCAGAATGGATGTGGGGTGGAGCCGTGCTGGGAATTGCTTGAAGTGTAAAGTAACTTAGTACATTTACTCAAGTTCTGTACTTAAGCACTATTTTAAAAAGGTACTTGTACTTTACTTGAGTATTTCCATTCAGCTACTCCACTACAATTCAGATTAAAATATTGTACTTTTTACTTCACTACATTTTTTTATAACCTTAGGTTCTAGTTAATTTTCAGATTAATAATAAAAACATTTAAAAAAAATCAATAAATAAATGATGTATTAAATTTGATAAAGATAAGATTGTATTGATCACTTGGTGAAATTAACCAATTGCAACATTAAAGTAATGTACATTTTAATGCATCAATAATTATAATTCAATAATATAATATACATTAGTCTAAAATTCTGTTCTGATTAGAGTGTACTTTTTTTTTTTTTTTTTTAATGCTAATAGTTTTGTACATTTATTAAGTAAAGTTTTGAGTTCAGGGCTTTTAATTGCAACACATTTTATTTCTAGACGGTGGTATTGCTACTTTTACATCAGTAAATGATCTCAGTACTTCTGTCTATGTAAGAAAAAGACTACATTCAGATCAGACGGGTAAAAACTTTTACTAATTTTTGACCACAAGAGTGCACTATTAGCTCATGAAACCCAAGCCAGCTAAGCCTGTTAAAAAATAAAACGATATTCTCTATATAAAATACCAACATGAACCTGGTAGTTTGTATTTCAGAATGAGTGCGTCAATCTACTCATCTGTTGCTTTTAGACATATTAATTTTCAAGTAATACTAATTATGGTGATGAAAATTGTTTGCGTGTCACTGTTTGACTAAACTTGTGTCAAACACGAGTTTATATTTGTTTGAATTTAGATTCAATTTGAAGTACTCCAGTTTTCTTAATCTAGTTCATTAGTGTATCAGACCATACATATTATTATAAAGTGTTTGAGTACAATATCCTCATTTCAGTAACAAAAATGCTGGTGATGTGCAATAAGACTTAAGTTCTACCTGGAAGGTCCATCGCTAAGGCTTGATATCCATTAGTTGCCAGCAGGGCCATCGTGCCGAGCTCTTCCCAGGTTTTGGAAGTGAAGGCCTGGCCATGCAGAAGGACCACTTGCAGCCTGCACAGAGAAAAAAAATATTGTCTCTGGATTTTATTTATTATTAGCCCAGACAATTACCATGTCAGAGCTGCAGGTTAGCAGCACTACCTGTATTTAATGTGTCTGTAATAGGTCATCCTCACTGTATGGTTTGTTCACTCTGGTTATGATTACAAGGACAAGGACATGTTTCAGCTCAGACGTCTCTCCACTTGTCAACTCACCGTGGCAATATCTGTCGTCCAGCTCCATCAACAGGTAAAGCTTCTCTGAAGAACAGTGGAGGGTCCCCGGGTAGCTGTCCGGTGCGAATAGACACATTGATGGTTGGAAGTGGAGGAGGAGGGGTGGCCATCAACCCCATTCTTTGAGCGTCTAGGGACGGTTCCATGCTGCCCTGGCGGATGGATGGCAGCAGCAGGTACAGCAATAAAGTGCCCAACAACACCAGTCCCAGGACGACAAGACGATTACGCAAGAAATTCATTTCGTCAGGTTGATGGATCTAGGAAAAGAGGTAGAGGCATTGTCTGAGCCCCTCATATGGATCCTGAACATACAGTGTGTCTAATTGTTTGACAGTGTTGTAGAAATTGCCATCCCCCCTTCTCCAGATGTCAGCAATTGACTTGAGTACATTTTATCACAACACTAGGATGATGGTCAAAACTATAAAAAAAAAAAAAACATGCTTAAAAAACAAACCGTCTTTTGTTTCCTTACTGCTGGGCAGTTCTACCTTGATAAAGCTTAGAAATAAATATTTTTCTTTACAGGATAAGGCTTCCCTAGACAGTTTGGTCCTTGGCAAATAAAGTGACATTTCAAATTTCCACACAGCATCTAAATCCAATCATAGACTTGCAATGATTCCGGCTCACAATGCTTGAAACAGTGCACTATAAAGTTAGGGGGTTGGTATTGTTAACCACACTCGTATGTTTCAACAGTTAGGAGTGAGGAGGTGGCTGTGCAGTGATGGAGAAAAACCCAAGACATGTACAAAGTTAACCCTCTACGATGAAGGACGACAAACCTGAAATATTGAAGAGCAAAGAAGGTGAGCTGACAACATATGCAAATAAGCTAACATTAGCTCGAAGTGTCGCTCTTCTACTAGCTCACTCTCCGTACAGTGGGACGCTGCAGGAGACACTAAAGATGCCGCACCAGAGGAAAACATACCTACACAGGAGATATTTGTTAGACACTAGACGGGGCTGTCTGCTTTTTTATCGCCATGTCTTCTGCATTGCTGGTTGCCAGTGATGGGAAACGTTGCAGAAAGGCTTCGGGTCGATGCTGGTGGTAGCTAGCTTTTCAAACTGAGAGGAGAAATGGTTAGCTTACTGACAAGACACTACCTGCACATTCAACGAAAATGTCCGATCAATCATCAAGTAAAAACTGGATGTAAACTGTCACACGAGAAAGTCGAGAAATGCATAGGAATTTTGAGAAACGTGTCTCGAACACACAAACGTTTTAAATCGTCTGTTCCTCGTCGGAGCACATTAAGAGCTGCACACAACAACACTAAGCCCCGTCTGTCATTTCCTGCTGAAGCTACGTACATCTGTCAAAGATGGTTTTGCAAATGACGCATATGTTATCCAGTGAAAATTAGTTTTCGATACTTGGTGGGCTTTTAGTAAAAAACATGATCAAATTTACAGTAAAATATTTGAAGAACTTTCCTCTAAGAATAAGTTTATCTGTTGATTTTAAAATATGCATTTGTGCTTTTTGGTGTGGGGAAACATATGGTATCATCTACATTATCAACATGCTTTTTGTTTCTGTAGAGTATCACATTCATCAAACCAAAAACCAGTTTCTATGTATTTATTACCACTGTTAGTATCTATGTGGATAACCTGAAACTTCAGACTTCACAAAAGCAAGGCCATAAACTGTATTTGAGATACAGCGAAACTGCCTCACATACAAATGAATTCCTCGATGTTCGTCTTCTCTCATTCTTTAATATTTACTTGCTTTGATATCAACTTTGAATAGCTTGTATTGAGTTGTCTCTGAATCTTAGTTGTAAAAAAAAAAAGAAAACCCATATAGATCAGTGAAAGTCATCAATATATTTGATACAGATGCAGCGCGTCCACTGCTTTATTTTCAATTTTTAAATATTTTTGTACAGAGAGTAAACATGTATTGTTAAATGGATGGAATCCCAGTAGACTATAGTCTCCAGAAAATAACAAAAACAAAAAAATACATTCAAATTCCTTCAATTCAATTCTGATGTAAAAAATGAGCATGACATGTTTTCAAATACATAAACTTTAGATTCTTTTAGATATGGTTTCAAACAATAACACCCATACATATAAGGCAAAATGAGGCTTGTAAATTAAGATGGTTTTCTTATTAACACTGAAGCTGCTTCTATAACAGAGGTGGATTTGTACTTTGTAATAGATTTCACAATAGATTTTTGATAATTGTAGCCTCCAGGCAGCCACTGATTTTCACTGACACAGGAAACTTGCATGAGTAAAATAATCCATTGCAGCACACATCATATTATGGTGTGAATTTAAGTTAGGTTATATATGCATTGTAATATAGGTATAACAGTGAACTGTTAGTTCAGATTTAACAATCACTGATAATAATTGATAATTACTCATCTCAAACAAGTTCAAGTTTGTGCTGTTAATATTCATAATAATGTGCAAGAAATGAAAAGCAATGGCTGCCTAAAGGATGAGAAAACCGTGATCAAATATCTAAAACATGATGGTATTATTTCGAAAATGGTTGGCAATGTCATTTTTTACATACTGATTTACAGTTTACTATTGAAACGTAAATAGTCAATAGTAAAAAAGTACTATGGGCAAAATCTGCATTATATATGGGTGACACCTTCGCTTTCTATACCATAATATAAACCATGTTACTGTGTCAGACCTGCATGGTTTTCTAAATCGGATTATGTTGAGGAGTCCAACATAACATCATATTTAAAGAAAATTATAAATATACCTTAGATTATTACCACCGCCAAGGTTATGTTTATGTTTTCAGTTTGGTTTGTTTGTTTGTCAGCAGGATTCCAGAAGATTACTGGCCTGATTTTCATGAAACTTGGTGGAAATGTGTAGCATGCGTCAAGGAAGAACCCAATACATTTTGGAGCAGATCCAAATCACAGGGCGGATACACAAATAATTTTTCACTTTCGTTAACATTGGGTGAAAGGGCATAGCCTTGGAGGAGGTCTGCACTGAGTGCCCATCTAGTTCTTACTATTTATTGATTTGAAAACCAAGGAAGGTATAACAATCATAGAAACATTTCCTTTAGACAAGATTCACAGTGGAAAAAGTGTCTAACATGACACATGAAATGGACAATTAAGAAGTACCAACTTGCATGAAAATAAGACAGATCCACCTCAACAAAAAAGTAGTTAAAGTGCAGTATTTTAAAACGTTTGCAGCACACAAAACACTTTTTTGATTGCAATAGTATTTGGTTTATGAAAAATAGCACCACCTAGTATCATAACTCAGTTTAGGTAGCTAAATTATTTTCTGAGGCAGTGCCATGGAGAATAAATACAGAGCCTAATGTATAAATATGAAACTGCTCAGCTAGCTTCAGTCTAGAAAATATATTTACATGGCACTTAACTAATATGATGATGTAACTACAGTAGTTGCTCTCAACAGTGTCCCTTGGCAGGAACCCTGACACAAGCCGCTGTGCAAGCAAGTTAAATTACACATTTAAAAAATCAAGGCTGATAATTGTGTATAGAGCCAGAGCAATACTGGATTTCTGAGGCTGATATCGATATTCAAGAGCCAAAAATTATTATTTACATAAACACAAACATGTTCAAAAGGATCCCTTGCATATTAAATATTTGTGGCCAAGACATGTACTGAACGTACCATTTGATAATAAAAAAAAAAACACATTTTTGGCATTTATGTCCCAAAATGTCTTCTTATTTACTAAGCCTACAGATGCACCAACACCAGTATATCTGGAACCATCTGTCATGATCAGTCCTCTAATTATGTATCTGTAAATACTGCTAGTGTCTCTCTGTTTTCATGAAAATTAACAAAATTAGTAAATGGATGTTAAAATGTTACTTTTTTGGCATGAAATTCAATAACTTGTTTCCACAGTGATATCCATGTAAATCAGAAGACACCATTTGCAAGTACATAAAATGCATATTATCTTTTCTGCCTTAACAGGTCTGCTTGCCCTTTTCTTTATATATACATTTTCCTTGTTAATTAAAATGAAAACTGGTATATGGAGTTCATATCAGTATAAAGCACTGAGCCCAGCAGAGGGCTGAGATATACATTGCTGTAAAAACCTCAAAAGTCACAACTTGTAAACAAAGGCAACCATAAAAAAGAGCACTTCATAACCCAGTTAAGGCACAGTATTGAACTGAAACAGGCAGGTCCAGCCATGTAGTTTCTATAAGCCCTAGACAACCAAAGAGATGTAAGGCTCCATTTCTTATAATTTATCACCGTCCGGCATAATTGACTATTTACATTTCATTCATAAGACTAACACTTAATCACATGGTCCATCAACAGATAGAAACTATAATGTTTGAAGTGGGCAGTGTGCAATAGGCAAATGTAGAATACCTAAAGTTGTTCCGTTGTGATGCAACAACAACTTCCACCGTTTTGTTTAAGACTCATGCTGTTCTATTGTTGTTGAAAAAAAATGTTTTTAACTTTAAGATTAGGCAGTCTTTTTGTCAAAGGGCAATTCATACTCTGTGTGGATTAGTTCCACAAATACATTCTAGTCCCATTCAATGTGGAGTGATGGTATACAGTATCTCCTCATCTGGAGCATTACAGAGGCCTTCAAGATATCGTTCTGATTTTTGACATACTTGATATCAGTTAAAGACCAGTTGCAATATTGATGGATGGACATTAGTTCCAGGAGGCGGTCCTGAGGTTTAAACTCTGCCAGTCTGTGTGACTGTCTGCTGTTGTCAATGCATCAGCATCACTAGTGCACAGTAACTTACCACCTATGTCATGAGAAGTCTGAACTGTCTATTTCAGGGCTGGCAGAAACAGTGAATATTTTGGCTTCTCAGTTTCCTCAGTGTAGTAGAGTGAGGAGTCCTAGTGGGAGTAAAAGGCAAAGAGGCCAGGTCCCTAAAACAGAGGAAGCTTTATTCTGCCCTTTTTCTTTCTCAGCACAGGCCTCACCCCTGTACCCACTGTAGCATTGGCACTGGAAGTGCGTGCGGAAAAGAGCCAGCTCGGCTTGGCCGGGCACGCCTGTAACCTTCAGCTGGCCACCCTGACTGGTGATGCTGTGTGTTAAGGAGCTGAGATGCAGGTACACGTCATTGTCTGGTATTCTGCGCAGACAGCGGCCGTGGGATTTACACAAAACCTGACTGCACTGTTCTGCTGCAGTAGACACATTGAGGAGGTACCGGCCCAGCTGTCCCTGAAGATACTCGTTTAGGATGGAGCAGCTGGCCTGCAGGCAAAAGAAAAGTATGTTAACACCAAGCCTACGAACACTAGAATCTTCAGCATCATATGAGCAGAGAAAAAAATGACACTTACAGTGCTGCTTGCATAGGACGTGTCACCCCAGAAGATTACACCTGCAGCTCCGAGTGCAACACTCTCGCCAATGGTGGAGACCAAATCAGTCTACAAAACATTTACACAAACGGTTCAGTGGTGTACCATACAATGAGGGGGGAATTATCACACAGAAAATGTATTGGTAATTAATGAATTGTCAAAACCTTAAATAATCACTAAGCTAGCTTTTAACAAAGTGTAATGTTAACCTGTATTTTATCTAACCTTGGTATTATAGTGTAAAGCATAGCTCGAGCTGAAACAAAACTTAATATTGTTAATTTCAGTGATTTCATTGACTGACATCCATAAATATACACTACACAAATATTTTCTATCCATCGGCAATGTGTGATTTTCTGGCAACTGCCTCCTTCCATCCAATGGTTAAATATAATAACTGAACTTCTAGGTAACATAATGAATGTATAAGCCTCTCTAGCCAACTAACCTGTGTTAGGAATGTCATCTGATTCATGTAAGTAGGGCGGGTATAAACAAAAACAGGCCGTGCTAATCCATCTCCAACAGATGCCAGGCGCATCGCCTCCTTTACCCTGTTTCGGACAAAGAGGCGTCCATCATTTGTAGAGCTTAGTACAGAACCCATGTATATAGATGGGAAGAACGCCGTACACTCTATCCACAACCAGTTAAGTTGATCATTGCGGGCCATTTCCACAACAGGACAGCAGCCTGTGTAGTTCTTCAGGCCACTCCTGTAGTCATGGTTGTAACAATCTGGAAACAGGTAGAAGCCCCACAGTTGATTGGGCCTCATATTCTTGGCAAGTTTCAGAGTCTCCAGCATGAATTTGCGAGCCGAAAGCTCAAACTCCTGCTGTGCAACTTTTCCCACTTGTTCTGGGGTCCAATGTGGGTTCTTTTTGGCAACCATCTCACGGGATTTATTCCGATAGATATCTTTAATATCCCAATTTCGGATCCACAATGGCCGCCACTCCTCCCAGTCAATTACAGCCAAACCTTTTGCCTTAGGCTCACGTATATATTTTTGCAGACCTTCAGGCATCTTTTCATAGTGCTGAGTGAGGCTGGCAAGTTGTGGAAGGCCTCCATTCACTGCAATGCCACCATGGTCATAATAGGGATACAACCCAAGGCGCTCCTTATAGAAAATTGTGAGGTTCTGCCGGACAAAGCCCTCATTGGGGGATGCCACAATGTCAAACTGGTCCAGAGATAATGTTACGCCATGTCGCGGGGCGCACTCCTGTGTTGGGGCATTCCAAGCAAGAAGAACTGGTGTCTGGGAATATAATGGCCACCTTGTCTGCTTTATATCTGCTGAACACAAGACTGTCCACGATGTCAACAGAGTCAGAAGCAACCAAGGCAGCTGGCCAGCTGTGGTGAAGAGAGAGTGAAATAAAGCCTCCATCGTCACTGCTCGCCTTCTCTCCTCTTTCTCTTGAGGAGAAAAACAAAGCATGTTTGTTAAATTCAGCCAAACATATAAATACAAATAAAACAATTCAAAAATATATATATAATACGGTGGGCCAGGGAATTGGAACACTTTTACAATGATCACTAATATTAAATATATGAAAATAAGGAAATCTTTACGTTGACTTTAGGTTATATTTTATAGAGTCTCAGGGAAGTAAAACTATAAGCAACATGTTACATAGGTAGAATGAGTTTCAGTGAGCATCTCGGATATGGGGAATACATACTGTTTGAATAACGTTACAGCATAAACAGTAAGGTTACTTATAGCAGGTGTAAAATAAATTATAAGGAACAGTTTGACTATCAATATTACCAAGTATGGTTAATAGCAGTTTGATTGACGTTACATTAATCATTCATCATTAATTGAACATTCAGAAATCAGTTGTGGCAAATAAGTTTAATGTTGGTTAGAGCTAGATGTTAAGGGGGGACAAAACTAACAAAACCATCTACTTTTAACATTTAAATGCACATTTAAGTTCTCTCGGACCACTTTGAACTTCCTCCGTACACGAACTCAGTTAACAGAAGTTGGGCAAATGAGCTCAAAGTTTCATTGAAACTAACGTGCTAAGTAAGCTAACATGTTATCTCTTCTACCCAGTCTGACCTGTTGTGATGAAGCTGAGGACAGGGGTGTAGTCCACTCATGTAACTGTCACATAAATTGCTTTTCCACCGCCCTGCCATGTGAAAGTTAAAAGTCAGAGTCCGTTCAATCCCATGTTGATTATTTACAAAGCTAACGCTAACAGATACGAGAGGAGCGATGATGATGACGGGTAACGTTGAGCAACAGTTCAGTACATTAGGTTCCTGAATAGGGGGGGGGTTACATTTATGGAAGACATCATTTGCCTTGTTTTGCCGTTTTATTCACACAACGTGTGGTTTTAATTAAATAAGGTTATTATTTAACATGTAAGTATAAATATGACCTTGTCTGGCGTGAATTTGACGGTAACATTAGATTTCAGTGTCGCACCCCCCCCTTGAATATAGTAGTCTGTTCCTTACGTTATGCTCGGTAGAGGCAAGTTAAAAGTTATAATGTATCCTGAATGCAGTGGTTCGAAGTAACTAAGTACATTTTCTCAAATACTAAAATATACTTAAATACAATAGACAGACAGACAGCTCTAGTTACTGGTGAATTTTTTACAGATTTAAATGAATACAAAATATAACTAATATTCAACAACAATCAAGTCATAACTTATGATGTATTATTATAAATTAAGCAATGAGTTCCACCTATAATAGTTACAACACCAGCGATGCTTACATAGTAATTAATAAGATGTAGGTCTAAGTGTATATAATATACTGTATATTATTCTGAAATGGGCCATTCTACATAAGGATTACTTTTACTTTTGGTATTTTTAGGTATATTTCAATACTAATACTTTTGGACTTTTGATTTTGAATGCAGTCCAGCGAATGTATACATTGTGGTATTAACACTTTTAAGTAAAAGATCTGAGTACTTTTGCCACTACTGCCTGCCTGAATGAATGGGGAACAACACACTTAGGCATGGGGTGCATGGTTAGGTTTTGTTTTTTTCTTTTTATTATATAATGGCATTCAGCAAAAGCAGGTGGAACACACATTTTAAACCATATTTTATTTGTATTGTCTGTGACCATAAGTACTTCATAGACTGAACTGAACTGTAGCTAATTTAGCTACTTAAAAGAAGCTTTAGACCATACAAAAATCTCCAGGCTACTTGCATCTTGCTCAGAATAGGCATAATTTTAGTATTAAAAAGTTGATAATGGCAGTGCTTTGGAATTGAATCAGATTTATATCTTGCACCTGTTCTTAGAAAAGTCACATTGTCTTTAAAGCTGTCAGGCTTCTATACATTTTAGCTTGAATATGATCTGTGATACAGCACAATTATCATTGATACAATTTAAATCTGTCATTTCTTGATGTGTCCAAACAATGTCTCTTACCAGCAACTTTTTCGTCTCTAATATCCGGATGAAAGTAGTTCAATCAAGCTGTTCGACTTTAGGCTCAAGCTTCTTATTACGCTCCATAGTCTGTGAGTTCTGCTTTACAGAGCAGACGAACGCAGTTGTTCATTCTGTGTCGAAATCCACCACCGACTGGTATTTAAATAGCCAGTAGACTCCACCTCTGTTTTGAGGGTTTGTGTAGCTTCTTTTTTTGGCTGTTTTTCTGACATCATCCAATTGAGGCAGATTCAAATCTATAGCCTACTGTTTAAAGTACAGTGTTTGGATGTTTCATACCATTAGTCAGTTCAAATGAAGTCTTTGAAAGCACCAAAGCAGTAGACAGCATAGTGAATAGATATTCATGACCCAACTGAAAACATTTGAAACCAATGTTACAGCAGAAACAGGTTATCTGCCATTATGACTCACTCGTGATCCTCAGGTGTAAGTGTGAGGGTACGAATATGCAATAAAGACTTTGGAGTCCCTTGTGAATAACACAACCACCCGACATAAAAACTTTATTAGCTTTAGGACCTGCACTGTATACATACTTACTCACTTGCACATAGACACATATGTTTTTTCATATTTACATTCATTCATATTTGACTATGTACATTTACATCTTGACACTACATATGTACATATTTATATTTATTTATGAACAAACTGTGCATAACATTCACTTTTGAAAATCCAGACATCTCGGGCCAGTTACTCTGTGTTTTACTTAATCCTTACTGTTGTTAATATTGAGATTTATATTTTTTATTCTTATTTTCCTTGTGTGGTGTGAACTTTTACCTGTCCTCTCCTGGGTTTATTCTCATTGCTGCTTCTCCTCTGACACCTGGATTTCCCTCTGGGAATTAATAAAGGTTTATCTTAACTTGAAGATTTTGGCCCACATTTCTGATTACAGTCACATTCTTGTGAGCTGTGGGCGTCATGGTGAGTACGTAATGTCACATCAACAGTTTTACTGTGAGTTATAGACACACCTACTTATGCTTTGTTAGCTCATGTTTTATAAGATTACTATATTGTCAGTAGACTGGTTGTAAACACACATTTAGCAGCTGAAACACTTAAGGTTTTTTAGGGTATTAATAATGAATTAAAACATTTCCCATTTTCATGTCAATAAAATCAATAAAGGTGATGTTTTCTGTGCTGTTAAATTGTCTTTATTCCAGTCCTGTTCTCAACATCTCCTTAGCTGTTTTTACCCCCCTAATCAGCTAAAAAAGTGACTTAAAATGAATAGTATGTTGAGTTGTTTTGAAACACTAGTATGTCTGTTAGGTGGCTTGTGTAAAGAAAGATCTTACATCAGAGCCCTCAAATTGTCGTTAAAAGTTATTACCACAGGCATGCACAGTAAGATGCAAGTAAGATCTAAAAGTGACTTCACAATATAAGGGACATATTGTAGATGGCAATAATAAGAATTATGCATCATAAAAATACCATATAAACCTTTTGTTGAACTAAATAAGGTCATTGTACCTCAGAGTTAATGAATGACTTTATAAAGATATGTTGTAAGATCTCTGTTTGCACTGTGGCAAAGAAAACGCATTAAGGTGCTTATATTGGTAACGAGAGTATTTTCACACAATTGACCTCATTGTCCCATTATTCCATTTTTTAAATACACATTCAGACCTCAGGACTGACAGACAGTTCTTCCAGAGTACATAGGGAACTCAGCTAAATTAAACCTGATTTCTCTGATGTTTTACCAAAATGAAAAAACTAAATGTTAAAGCTGAAACATAACGCTTTGTAAGAAAATAGAATAAGCCACACACTCATTTTTAATGACAAAGATATATAAAAGGTAATGCTTTCTGTGAATAAAAGCTTACTTTGTGATTTCATGTCTTAAAATATGCTCAGACTTTTGTCAGCAAAGCCAGAGGATGGGTGGTTTGCCGAGTCAAATGTTTTTCTTTTAAACTCAATACTGCTATTCACCTTATGGCCTTGCATGCTATTATAGCTTTGTAAAAGTAAACAACAAAAGTTATTGTACTGCCATGTCTCCCCCAGACTCAGCTGAAAAAAGATATTTTCCCAGAGGTAAAACAGCACAGAGACTTGTGTAGAGTAATCATTTCATGGAAGCAATAAAGTGGAGTGGATTTTGGCACAGTCCTCTTTATCCTCTGAAGAGAACAATATCCGACAGCTTTGTAGAAAACCCTTTCTCATGGAGACTGCATCTCGCTTACCTTCGCCCGGTCCTCATTAGCAGACAGGCACACACACACTTCATCTCCCAACAATGGTTGGCCTTTGCAATTTCCTACGCAGGTGGCTAATTTCATCACAGGTGGAGGTCAGGAGCATTATTTCCACTACATGGCTGAACAAATCCTGTCAGTTCATTTTAGTATTTACAACCTTTGCCAAAAAAAGCTGAATTCTCTGTCTGTTGGTTATTTGTGAAATAGCTTTTATTCACTTGCCAAATAACTGTTATATAAAGACTCAGCCTAGCAAGACATATTCGACGCTGATGAAAAGAGATTTCCACCTTTACCTTCTTAACATTTTAGTTTCACTCTGCAGAATGTGGTGTATCATGATTTTAGGCCCTTTAAAGCCACCGATTTAGATTGTGTATTATTAATATTTCCAACTTCCCAGACCTCAGTATGGTCCTCGGGTCATGTCATTAAAGGCAGTCATATGGTGGGGGAGAATGTGACCCGTAAAAGAATTTATAGTATGTGGATCTCGAGTAAAAATCATTTGCAGTAAAAAAAAAAAAAACTTAAAAAAAAAAACTAGAATCAGCCAATAAATACACACGACATGTAACTTTTTAGCTGTGGAATGTGACCTAATCCAGGATTTTCTATAGGCAATGATTACTAAATGTTTCCATGGATCATCTTTTGCCCTTTGATCTTGACAACAAAGTAAATGCACTTAATGCACATAAATTATAATGTTTTAATATACAAAAGGACCATGACACAGTTTAGCATTTGATATTGTAATTAAAAAACAGTTATAATAAATTAAAAGTGAAACATATTATGCCAAAGCAGCAAACGAAACAACAGGATATCTTACTAGACTCACTGCTGCTGTGTACATGTGTGGCTCTGAGGTCATTGAAGCCAGTCCATCCTACATTATAATATGACATTAATCCACTTTAGATTTTGTGGGCCATTGATTGTCAACTCCCTGGGCTATTACCTTTAAGCAGATCCTGTTCCATGCATAATAAAGCAAGTCAAGATGGTGTCAAAAAACAAAGTGTGCACTTGAACCTTTCCCGCTCTAGATATGACCGTGACACGGGGAAGAACTGGTTACCTTCTCTTCAAAATCTTAGAGTTCAATGAATCATACCAGAAAACTATCGGCAGCAATCAATTCAGGACTCTTGTCATATTTCATCCTGTGTCTGCACACACATTCACACTTACATGCAGACAAACTATGATCAGTAAACTGAGGAAGTTTTGCCGACTTGGCACCCTTCTAGATCTCCATTGGTGACCTATTCTGTGTCTAACTGCACACAAGCCAAAACAGATCACATGCAGAGGCTCAGCACACATTGCATCAGCCTGTCCACATAAGGGCATCAAATATATCACGAGATCATATTATTTTAAAAGGTGGTTCAGGCTTCCAGCTGTAGGGGAAACCACAGGACGGAGTTGACACAGTGGCTAGTCTGAGACACTGCTCAGACATCATCAGGCTTCACAGAGGACAACTGGGAAATCTACATGGATGGAAGGGATGTCCAGCTTTACGATTCCCTGGAAGGACACAAAAAAGATTTTTTTTTTTTAATTAATTGGACTGATAATACAGTTGGTGTGTAAAGCCCCAATTTAAAAGGATTATAATTTCCTCACCTGAGGTGTTAGGTTTTTTTGAATCCTCTTCAGCTTGGCTTTTTTTCGTCCATTTTTTGTCACAATTGTCTCTTCATAGAACTCATGGGCCAAGTCGCCATCTTCATCAAAGTACAGAGAACTGCAGCAGAGAGACTACATTAATTAATTAACATTATATACACAATATGTCTGTGTATGTTAGTTTGCTTATGCCTTGGCTCCCTCGGTGAACCTCCTTAATTACTACTAATAACTACTTTAGTTTACCTAAAGTAGTACAAGAAATCCAAACATTCAGTCAGCTGTCTTCCTGTAGGTAAAATGACTGGGTTTTGAAAAGTCAGGAGTACGGTGAGCCAACAGCTCAGTAGAGCAGGGCTGTACAAGAGGACAGCTCAGACCACAACTGATCAGTTACAGCAGCAGAACACTATGCTTGTGTCCACTCCCACGAGGGTGAATGAAGATGAGTGGACACATTACCGTGGAAATTGAATGAAGGAATATAAATCATCTGGTCTGACAAACCCGGTTTTATGGTATAACGCATCAGAGGGTTTATGGCTCAATTTTACCCAGTATCAACACATGTTAATTGTGAGGAAATGTCTCTTGATCGTCTTTTTAAAAACTTTTTTCTGTTCTTCCAAATGACATTACATTTAGCAGACGCTCTTATCCAAATGAGCACATAATACACCATGTCATACAACAACTCTCGAGCTCTGTCCAAGAACATTAGTCACATTGGCTTACTCTGATGGCCGTCTACATACCCACATTCCAGCCCTTTTCAGCAGAGGTTGGGCGGGATGTTGAGGGCATGTACTGTACTGTGAGCGATGCCATTACATCAATATGGATGAATATTTTTCTGAGGAACATTCTGGACGCAAAAGGGACCAGGACCTCAAACTAATCTAGAAACTCTAAAATACAAATGAATAACTGGATAGAGTAAACAAAAAGCCTGATTTTACAAGTGGAATATGAATATGGGTGTTTGTGTTGTAAGGCAATATAATTATTGGAACAGATCAGTGTATCAGTCTGCTTGCTATTATACTTGAGAAAAAGTATGAAGGTTACATGATGCTGAGGCTATATTTACCTTCGTCTAGTTAACACAAAAGGTGTTGCACTTGGAAAACTTCGAACTCTCGCCATTGACTGCTCGTTTCCATCTTTGGTTGGGTCGTCCGTACTAACTGAGCCAGAAAAAGGCCAAAATCCTTTGGATTTGGAGCCGCTACCCCCCATCTTCAGCTGCAGCACATTATTTTCTTGGGTCACACGACTGCCAGTAGTTTTACAGTGTTACTGTACCAGATGAAATGTGACCTTCAGAATATGACACCTATAGAAAATGACACATGAAAGGGAGGGGTTATTAGGCAATATATTATAACACAAGCACCACAAAAAAAAAACATCCAATTTTTCAGCTAATGCTGGGAACCCAGTTTTATGTGGACACGACTGATAACACAGACGTAGACAATTACCTTAAATATGAAAAAGAAAACAGATACACTACACAGCAGCACCTTTGACTGACACTTATAGCCAGTGCAACATGTTACCGTAGATGCCATTATTCTATAGGCATTATATATATATATATATATATAATGCTAATAGCTAACATAAAAGACACAGCCCACAGGACAAAAAGAAGACAAAGCTGATATCGAGTAAGGTTATATTTCGAGCCATGTGTCGTATGTCAATATGCCAGAATATAGCAGGCCAGTTACATGACAGTGCAACCAGACAATGCTACATTATATAAATACACCATATAAAAATGCAACACAAAGCCTGGCAACGTGTCAACCCTGATCACACTGGTATGTGCGCTTATCATCAGGTTAAACTAGTATTTGGAAACAAGACAATCCGGAATAACGTTAGTCATTGGATTTAAGAAAGCTCGGTACCATTAGCATAGGTTATCTGGACAGAACGGCTAACTTGGCTAGCTAGCTTTGACCGACAGCACCATTAAGAAATTGGTCCAATGTGCGTTAGTTGCAGAGGCTGTTATGTCACTTAATGTCCTGGCTGCTAACATTACCAATGGCTAAAGATAGTTAGCACTCTGTTACTAGCATTAGCCAGGTCAACATGTTTCTCTCTGGTTTACAGAATAACGTTTACTGACGCTGCCAAATGCTAACGTTAACATTAGCTGGTTTGATAACTGGCGTTTGTCGCTTCCGCTTAGCTTGTTGAAAACATACCTACAATGGGGCTTGGTGTGCTCGCAGGTATGAAATGTTCTTAGATGAATTTGTCTTGGTGGGTTGCTAGATCCTTACAAGATAACACTCACAGCTACAGTATCTGTTTATGCTAACTAACGTTACACGTTCTTCTTCTCCGTCTTTTTCTCTGGCGGCTGGTAAAGAGATTATGGCGAGCTAACGCCACCACGTGGACAGAGTGTGAAAGTATAAAAGTGGACAGGAGTAAAAACGTACTTATTATAAAGGTATTTGTGAAACATTTATTCTATTTGTGAAAATGCAGAAAGGTGATATTTCACTGCCTTTCCCCACATCTAGACTACATTGGACCAGGTTTCTTTTGGCTTACTACAATAGAATGTGGACTAGTGTGCTAACACACAGTCTATCCAACAAATTACATTATGTACAATTTAAACAATGACATCAAAATGACCCATGATTTATTATCATCAGTTTATTACATAGTTAGAATGTAAACCCATTGTTTCACATTTTAACTTGCACAAATTAATTTCACAGGTTCATTAAAGTGCCAACATTTTAAAAACAGCTTCACAGAATATAAATGTAACTAAATATCCCATGATAAATGACCAGAAAGACTAAAATTGTGTTTTAATACCACTATAAATAACCCAGTCAAGGAGCAGGGTCTTTCAAGAAAGAACTGCATCCAGTTAAATCCAAGATAATCTATTATATCCCGACATTCAGTTCAAAACACTGGCTCTTCTTGCACAAAATCAGCAGCATACCTGCTTCATAAACAACATTAATTCAAAACAATATCATTGTCTGAGCTCTTTCCTTCCCTTTTACGCTGCTAATCAACAATACTATTCACAGTGGGAGAGCGTTCTTCTTCATTTTAAGATATGGAGATCAGCTAAATCACCCAAAGTCAACCAGGAGTAGTAATTCTTGCCATGGCCTGCTTTGTAGTGTCTCTAGCAAGAGCGTAGCGCCTCACAATCTGCCGCACATGTTCTTCTTCCTCACGCTTCAGGATTCGCAGAAAGTTGCACAACTCAGGAAAACTAAATGCATCCCACTGTGGAGGAGAGCAATTTCACATTAGAATATGTTGTATGTACAGTGCATATATTGGCCATATCTTGGTTCATCATATGAATTAATTATCAGAGCCAAATGGAAACTTACATTTACTTCCCCTGTCTCATTCTCTTTCAAAATCAGACTCAAAACTTTTTCACTGGGGCCAGCACACAAGCGCAGGTGGAGGGGGCACTCATCATCAGGCAGTTTACGCATGTACACTGAAGGGGAAAAAACACAGCACTTTAGAACTTAATACCTGGTTCTGTTTTGTTTTACACTAAATATGCATTTTGATGATTCTACCTTGACTTTGTCTCTCTGAGCGTTCAAACAGGGCAAACTTGGCCGGGTTGTCCACCACGGTGAACTTGTTGAGCAATGCCTCGATGACTTCTCGAACACGTGTTTGGGAGCTTATATGCAGGTGCTTGGCAGCGTCTTTGGGGAGGTAGAAAGATGTCCGCCGCTTCATCCGCCGGCCCTTCTGATCTTCTTCCTGTGTTGAGCACAAGCTCTGAGGGGGAGGCAGGGTGATGGGACGGACTAACTGAAAGTGGACCTTGATGAAACCAGTGTAGGACCCGTCTTTATTCTGCAAGGTTGACAGATACATATTGTAAGAATGGGAGTGAAATGATCTGCAAACTATTATTTACAAAAACAATTCAAGTACATTGTGCATGAATGAATATTGAGAGAAAAAAAGGTTTATCAGTCACTCACAGCCGTCATGTAGAGATTGCTGTTGATCTGTGCATTATACTCCTTAACCTTATGTTGAATCTCACTAACAGTCAACTCCTGTTTGCCCCAATCGATCTGTTCATCCTAAAAAAAAGAAAAGAGCAGGTACAGTACAGCAAATAGGCCACACAATGTCAGCAGAGAGCTTGTTCATTCAAGTGAGCGTTGAGGATCAAGAGAAAGTGAAAGAGAAAAGATGCATGGAAATAAAAAAAGCTTTTTTGTCTGTGGTTAGAAAATAAAGATGTGATTTTGTATAGTTAACCGGAAAGTGTGCCTAAAGGACTGATGAATTATGCCGTAGCCTCACCCCTGATCTTCTGACCTTATGAAAGAAGGACGTATATGCAGTAAAATATAGTTCCAGCTTTGAGCTACTGTCCTCCTGACTGCAAAATGTGTCACTTGCTGCTGTGCTTTCCCAGGTCATCTCCGAGTTCAGGTGAACTTCAGGTGATTTCTTTTTTATCGCCAAAAACTTAGAATCTCTTCTGGAGTTGTATGTCAGAATTAGCTTTCTGTCTCTTTCTCTTCTACCTAGAGAGAACTGATTCTGCAAAAAAGCTCTTTTGACCTCAGCATTTGAATTTGCTCCTCCCCGACAATAAAACCTCACAAAGATGTCTGGAAGGCCAGCCCACTCCCAGAGGAGATCTGCTCAAATTTCCTGTCATATAGAATTCACCATATCACAACTCCACTAATAGTCCCAGAGTCAGAAACGAATAAATGCCTTAGTGTAAATGTATTTGGCGTAGTCTGAAGTTATGTCAAACAGCAATATTAGGCTATTTTGGCTTAATTGTTGAGTCTTTGGGATCAAATAACATAATCATTATTAAGTAAAAGTAAGCAAGTAAACTAAGGGTGGTGGGGGGGGGGGTGGCTATGTCTGAGGGGAGGCCTATAGTCTCAGACTTTGAAAACCCCTGGTGTAGTGAGACAATCACTTAGAGCTTCAAAAATCATGAGCAAATCAACTTTTATGTTTTATGTCCCATTGGATATGATGGCAGACTTCATTTGGTCTGAGCGAGCTGAAAAACGTTGAACCAATCCTTTAATTTTCTGATAAATTGTGCTGCTCCTAGATTCCCCCCCCCCTGTGTGGTTCTGAAATAAAGGGCAGCTGTTTTATTATGAAGTTGTTAAGCTACCCCCTCCCCTCAGCTCTCTCCTAAATGACTTTCTGTATAGACGCATTGACAATGAGGTAATAAAACTAGTATCTTTCAGGGCATATGGCACGGTGATCCTCAGTGGACAATCTGGTAGCCTCCGTCTGCTCTAACCTACCCACCTAAAACAACCCAATGCTTGTAGCTTTGTTCCTCACCACATTTGTGTCTGTCTCGAGGGAGTCGACAGAGAAACCTTGCTTGTCTGTCAACAAACTTCCATCTGTGCTGCAGTCCAGCTGGATGAATGGTCGGCAGCGGTGGTGACAAGTGTAACTGCAGTCTGAGGGAGAGAGAGAGAAGGAAATGTTGCATTCTCAGTTATGCTTTGGCTCGCGGTCAACACTTGTTGCGTAGAGCCCTCTGGTGTGGATTTGGTTCAGTAATCTGCCCCTGTGCTGAAGAACATCGGCCTAAAACACACTTACCTATGTTATGTAAGCAACATGCCAAAATGAGTGTATGTATGCAATACAAATTGCTCATGTTTGATATTTAATGGGATGTTATTATAGACCTTATCACAGCAGCTCATTTTTTTTGTTGAACTGGGAGAGAAATGGCTGAAGTCACATTATATCGACACACAAATATATTCCCAGGATCTATACCAACACAAAGTTTGCCAGAGCTTCCTACAGATTAGGACAAACTCTGTGATAAAGTTTCTCATGAATGGAAAAATAACATGAGCATCCTGTGCTCTGGTGATACTGGAAGGGGAAGACAATGTCACAGCTCTGTGCGCTTTGGGTGGACATGTCTTAGTTATTATGGGGTTACAGAGCTGATTTGGGTTTTAAATCGAGGGTATGTTAAGCCATTCGTAATAAGGCTAAAGCTTTTATCTTCATACCAGGTTTATTCACGAACCTTGAATAAGCAACCACAATGGTTCACAATGTCTATTATTAAGCACATATGCAGGAACATGATGATTCAAGGCGGCCTAATATACTGTACGTCATTGTGTCTCATGCAATAAAGATTTAGAGGCAGGTTGTGTCTCTATGCTTATTAGGTCAATTGTTGCAGAAAACATGCTCATCATGAACACATTAAACATAAAAGCTAGTGTAATTCTTTATTTTTGGTTATTGCCAAAATCAAATATTCATGAGTCCGTCCCTCAATACTTTCCAACCACTCTCTCAACACCAAGCCCATTTGTTCCTACTAAAGACATAAAAAAAAGTCCCTAAAATACTTTATTTTTGTAAATATGGCTAAATAATTTACTAAACAGCTGAGCACTGTAGTTTTGTTTTTTTTAGCAAATGTTACAAAGAGGAGAAAATAGTGAGTTTGTTGAGGACTATTTTCAGCTGTGGATTAATACACATTTAGTGAGTATCTCCAGCAGCAGGAAGCTGAATGTGAGCTTGACTCAAAATAAACTATGGTGCACATGTTGACGATAATAAAGAAACATGTTGTTTAGTAACAACAACAGATGTCTATGGCACAAACTAAAAGTATAGAATATTACCAAACAAATTCACATGCAGAAAGTACTCACTGGCACAGCGCAAACTTTGCTTATAAAGACCCCAGATGAATTCTCCACACTGGTCACACCAGGTGAGATGGGTGTGACTGTAGGGCTGGAAGTCATGTCCCACTCCAGCCTCTCCTATCTGACACTGGGGTGCTTCGATGCTGACGCTGTCTCCGACCAGACGGACGACATGGAAGTGGCTTGGTTGACCCGGGTTCACAGGTGGCGGGGCTGTGCGGGCTGCAGGAGCAGCCAGCTCAATGGAATCATTTACACTGAGGTCCTTCAGCTCAATCAGCTCACATTTAGACATCCTGTGCCTGATACAGACTCTGACATGTCAAGTGAGCACTTGCTGTCCATAGGCTACTGTGGGTGTACATCCAGCCCTGAGAGGAGACAGCATTAGTATGTGCACCTTCGCATCCTTAATGAGGATTTTGTAAATGTCAAGCTCTGATGAAATCTACAGTAGTTGGGCAAAAAAAAAAGCACCAGGTCAATCTTTTGATTCGCTCCAAAACAGCGTGTTGTGCAGAGGAACGGGTGGCCGCTAAATCCTGAGGAGCTGCAAGACAGTTTAAAATCATATACAAGTACAATGTAATTAATACATGTATGGGTACGTTTCACATACAAATAATCTGACACATTTAAATCAGTTTCAATTCAGGCATAACATTTAAAAAATCAATGTATGCAGTATTACTGTATGAGCTTCACAAAAGGAAAAACAAGAGATTAACCTTCGATATCTGATGCCAGGATTTATATGATTATAATAAAATGTGGGACAAGATGACTGGTATAATCCAGTACAATCCAGGGAAAATTCATACTGTTTTTCTGTGTGACACTGAAACAAAACTGCACGAAAGTGGACCAGTACCATTTCATACATGAAATTCAGAAAGCACAGAGCTCATTTAAATCCATCATTTCAGAAATAACTGGCTACACATTGTAAGTAAAAAGCCTAAAGCCGTGCCTGGTTTTAAATTATTAAATGTACATAATGTCATGTATGCATGTATAACAGCCACAGGTGCTAAATGTGTGACACACGGTGGTGGAATGTACTGTACACATGTAAGGTACTTTTTCTTTACTTGAGTATTTCCATTTCACACTCCGTTATACTTCTTCTCCACTGTGATTGAAGGAGAAATATTCTACATTTCCTCCACAGTTTAATATACCACTATGGTAATTTTACACATGAAGATTATACATAGAAAACACATGATCATTTTATAAAATATGAAGCATTATTGTAGATCAAACTACAAAGCAGTGTAGGTAAAATGAACTTTAACAATTAAAAATGATGCTAAATGAATCAGTTATATTAATAAATTATGATAATAAAAAAAAACATATGATAATATACCTTTTATCAGTTTACCTGAGGAACATTTTGAATTCTGGATTTTCACTTTTAATGGAGTATTTTTACAGTGTGGTTTCTGAATACTTCTTGCACCCCTTGTGACAGGGAGGCATGGATTGGTATGCAAACAACTGAATTCATTCCTGTGGAGTGTCCCTGGGAAGATTAAGTATACAATGTTCACAGATGCATCAGAGATTTAGTTTCATTAGTTTCCCTGGGCTGCATTGTGACTGGAATATGAACAACCCGGGGCTCTTTCTGCCAAATGGGTCACCACACGGCGCAATTATCCATACAGGGCAACAAGAGCACATTGTAACCGGGATCATGCATGTTTTCTCATGGTTTTGTCATACAACACGTTCGTGTGAAACTAAGCATACATGGCCTGATCTATAAAGTTTAAGTTCTTATTGTGTATTCTTGTATTTGTCATTTGTGCAAAGTGCGGCTCAGTCTGTATCGGGACAGCCCGGTTTAATCCTGCCTGAAAACAGGACGACAAAACTCTGTTGACATTGACACCCGAAACAAATGTTCCGATTTACTGACAGACAAACGGTTAAAAAATGACCTTACCTCGTTTAATTCATCCTCGCCACTTATCATAGAGGACATTTGGAGAGTGAACGCAGTTTGTTTTGTATTAACACCGAACCGTCCCCTCGTCCCTCGCACGCACTTCAGTTTGCGCATGCACATTGTGAGTGTGGGATTACCGTCTAATCCCATATGTGTATTAACCCATCCTGAGGAGAGGCACCACGGGAAGAACACCCTCTGCTCTCACGTAGTACCAATATACTCTACTGTATGTATACAATAGAGAGGTAGCATACACTATAATAAACATGGGGACACTTTCTAATAACTAAGGCACACTTTATAAAGTAGGCCTATTTATAAATTGTGACTAATATCTTTTTATTTTTTTATATATATAGTAAATTATGTTGGTATGTTTTAAAGATCATTAATAAAATATTAGTAAAAAATAGATTGTTTTATTAACATTTATAACTGCAGACTTTAGGGTTTATTAGAATGTGGCCACCTGTATCGATATTATTCAATAGAAAGGATAAACATCATGAAATGGAGTTTTTTTTCTCAACCTGACAACTTTTGTTCTTATTCCTAGTTTATAAAGTATTAGTAATTGATTAATCAACCATTAATAAAGCCATTAGTTAGAATGTATAAGCCGTTTATGAAGGATGCCATGATATAAAGCAGAAGCATATATACTTTGTTTTACCATGGACAGTAGAAAATGTTGTTTTGATAGGATTTAGCATTATGTTTGATATATTACAATAAATTAAAAAAAATGATATATTTTATTATATTTTATGTATTCTATGTTTAGGTCTGTGTTTGTTCTAGATTTTAGCTGGCTGTAAGACACATTTATTTTGGGAAAATAAAGTTGAAGAAGAAAACTTAAAAATCAGAAGGTGAATTGCGCTTCAACCCCCTACAGGATAGGTTGCCCATTAATAACCAAATCCATGACTTAATTATTTTATAGCCTACCCAACGTAAAAATAATGTAACATTTTAGATTCCTGTCAAAAGGAATTTTAATTAGTCTGTACAATGTGCGTTAATTTCCTGATGAATGATACTATTGATCAAAAGAGACAGAGGGAGGCACTTTTTTTAGACTGTTTAATGTTTAATTAAGGGCCATTTGGAAATCACTCAATGGGGGAAAACCTCCAGGCTAAAATATGGGGGTAGAGGAAGAAGGGCTCTTCTTATCTCTCTCAAACCAGACATGCATGTTAGAATACCATGAGGTTTAGACTTCCACTCTTTTATTTTATTCACTGAGTTCAATCAGTCTTTGTAGCGAGAGAAACCAGGAGTGAGACAGAATGTAAAGTACAGTAGATAGAGCAAGTGTGAGTAAATCTGGATAGATTTGTCTCTAGTTTATGTAGTATATATAGTTGGCTTAATTTCATTTGGCATATATTTTTTGAATGTAAGACTAATTTGTAATGGAGTGTTTTTATACTGTGGTATTGTTACTTTCACTTAAGTGAAGGATTTGAATACTTCTTCCACCACTGTTTAAAAGTCAATTAAATAGCAGAGTAGACTCTCACATACACATCTGGGAGTTGGTACTTATTATAGGCTACTGCTTATTATTTTTGATGTAATATGTTTGTGCCACCATCTGAACAACACAAGCGCCTGAGTTATGAGTGGGTCATAACTGAAACCCACAAGTCTGGCTTCAATGGAAAACTAAGAAACAATGAAAGAAACAACGAAACACACGTGGGATTACACAAACACAGTGTCAATCTATAATAAGACTTTTAATATGAAGGGAACATATGGCACTGTGTTTGGTGGGCATAATGTAAGACAGTCAGAGAAAAACAAAGAGAGGGAAGTCCTGAATGAGCAAGTTGTTGTTTTCTTGCTCTGAATGCCCAGTGTGTGGAGGCCCTGAGGAGTCACACATTTATGAGAGAGTAATTGGAGCACAATAACTTATGAACGGCTGACCAGTGAGTGTCCACTGAACTGTTGGGTAATGTGGAATGGGTGGTAGTAGGCTATTAGTCCGAGACATCACATCCTTAACCAGTGGGCTCAACCAACAACATGCACCCAAACTGATATCCCTGCAAATGTGACTGTACGGGTTTGTGATTTTTAGACATTTGAATGACATCCTGACTAATGTGTACAACTTTAAATACAACTCTGTGCCTGCAGCTCCTGGCGTTATGAAACCAGAAAAAAAACGTGTTCTCCCTAAATGCATGTGGAGAATCTTTCGAGAAGGCATCTACGTCAGCCCAGCGCGAGCGTCAAGCTACATGTCCGGTCATTCCGATTTCAGAATAAAAGCGTAAAAAGGTTTATGAAGCGCTAACAATTTTTTCCCCCTCAAAGGAGATATAGACTCACTGCTAAAACTCTTCTCAACCTACAACACAAATCTGAATAATAATCGTTGGGCTTAGGGACGGACGGTAAAATCAATTTAAAAAAAAAAAACCTCGGGATTTGTATTCCGAGGTTTTTGTAGTTTATTGAGTGACGGTGTATTGGCAAGATAGCGCTTTATTCTGAAAATAACTAACCGGAAATTATAAAAAGATTTTCTGGACTGTGGAGCTACGTAACAAACGTTGGGATAGTTGAACCTCATTCACATATATACGAGTCCTAAAGTTATCTTGCCTCTATGTGACAGTAATCTGGCAATGTAAGCTTCTGTTATCAAAGTCTCGTCTCCTAGCGTTAAATGAACAAGACTTGTGGAGGTAACAGTTACTTTTCATCCACCATCACTTCCGCTTCTGTTTGTGCTCAAACTGCGAGTTGACTTTAGGTGACAGGTCGGTTGCAGGTGAGCTGTAAGTTCTCATACATTGTCTTCAACATGGGTTACAACCAAGAGCCTGAATCTGAGCCTCGGCTCTACGGTTATGCCAGAACAGCGTCCACAGTGCTGACACACTTCATCTGCATCTTCTTCACCGTGTTCATGGCAGTTCTGTCTCGACCGGGTACAAGTGAGTGCTGTTATTATTCCAACATCTTCATGATGGTAGTACTTGCTGCCGTGTGGTCATTGCATTTAATCTTTGTTTTTGTTTTATTTCAGGTTTGTTTTCCTGGCATCCCTTCTTTATGACACTAGCTGTAAGTTGAACACTTTCATAACAGATCTTTCCAGCTGTAAACGCATGACATAAGTCATAAGTCAAAGCCTCACATTAGCATTTTTAGAGTTAGTCATTTAATCAGTTGTAAGTATTAGAAAAAGAATAGGTAACTATTTTGTTAACTGATGAATTTTCAAGAACAATGTTTAACATTTACTGGTCCCAGTTTTTTTTAAACATGCAACTTCAATACGTCAACTTGGGCTTTGTGAAATTGTGATGTACATTGTATATTTTATAGACCAAAAAATGAATAAAAAATGATTAATGGTGAGCAGCAGCCCAATTGACTCCCCCCTCTCCCCCCTCTTTTCCCACTAGTTCTCCTTCTTCATGACAGAAGCCATACTCCTGTTCTCCCCCAATGGCTCCCCCATCAAAAGGTTTCCACACAAGACAAAAGGTCGTGTTCACTGGATCCTGCAGTGCCTCTGTGTGTCCTGTGCAGTCCTGGGTCTGGCAGCCATCTTCTACAACAAACACCTGAATGGTAAACCCCACTTCACCTCGTGGCACGGTCTGCTGGGCCTGCTCACCGTGTGTGTGGTGGGGCTGCAGTCTTTGGCAGCTATGCCTCTCATCTACCACTCTCTGGCCAAAGGCTGGTCCCTGGCCAAACTCAAACGCTACCATGCAACGTCCGGACTCGTCACATACCTGCTGGGCAGTGCCAGCCTGCTCCTGGGCCTCAGCTCTGCCTGGTTCACTGCAGCTGTCGGGGAATACACCTGGTACATGTCAGCGCTCTGCTCTGCTCTCAATGCCCTCGTCATAATGAACCAAGTCACCAGTGCGTACATGGCTAAGAAGCGTTTGCAGTCCTGACAGAAGACACAGTATCGACACTTTAACAAAACCCTCACTGAATACTTATGCAAGGTTTGTCTCTGAGATCACATTTTTTGTAAGTCACATGCGTTCAGTTTGATTTGCTTGAAAGTCCAAAAGGAACTAATGCCTCTTTATATCATGAAGCACCAGTGCCAAATATGGATAGTGAAACACTTTTTACATGTTGTACACAGGACCATTGAGGACACTGAGGTCATGTCTTCTGTATTTCATTGTAGGAATTTGGGTGGTGTTTAATTTAATGACTTATGAGTTTATTTGACAATTACACATTTCACATGTTGGGCTTTATTTTATGACCAAATACTTCCAAAATTAATGACACTCCCATCAGCTTCGGCTCTACTTAATTTACTGCTAATTAGCAAATGTTAGAATGCTAAATGCTTATCTAAACTGGTTAATATTGTCAACATTACACCTGATAAGTATCAGTGTGTGAGCATGCTGCCGTTGGCATTTTGCAAAGCATTGCTGTGCAGCCTCACAGTGCTAGCATGGCTGTATAGTCATGTTCTAGATACCTAAATAGCTTAAACTGACTGATTTTAGGTGCACAAATTCAATTAATTAAACAATAAAAAAAACTAAAGGGGTTTAATATTGGAGTTGACAGCATTTAGACCATCATTGGTGGATACAATTAGCAGAAAAAACTAGTTAAATGAATAAATAAAACAGAAGTTTGTTTTGGTGGCTAGTTCAAAATTCTTGTTTCTTAAAAACTCATGGTGTCAGTATTTATAAAATCCTGCCAATGTCTCTGAATGTATGTTGAATTTTTTTTATCTCAGGTTGCTTATCCTGCCTTTTGACTATTTATGCTACTTTTGATTACTTACATAGCCACATGTTTGAACAAAAAAAAGACAATAAATCCTACTGAAGATATGTTGTAAATTAAAAGCATTTGCAAATGATTCACACTGCAATAAAAGAGTGTTTTATTGTTAAAATAACATTGATAACACAGTCATATTCTGCTTCGATCTAGGCTGCATGTACGAAATTCTTACTGGATCAGCCGTCAATGGGTCAAAGTGAACAAAAGGTTAAAAAACGTAATTACAAAAAAAAGAATGCATTTTTCATCATAAATAAATAACTTTCGGACGCTTACGTTGAAATAAGGGAAACTGCCAAGTGAGTGAACACCAATAAGAAGTTATAAAAAACATTTAAAGAAATATTTCCATGAAACATAAAAATGCACATACTTGACGAGAAATGGCAGAAATGTTCTCTTTTATAAACCGATTGATTCCTCAGATTCATATGCAAAGTGTTTCCAACGGATCGACAAGACTGAGAACAAAGACATGGCCTCAGCATGATGTACCTCGTACAGTTCACAAGCAGATATGATCCTTTTTTCAAAGAGTCAAGTTCCCAAGACATACTGAGGAACGCTGGAGACATCTTGATGACCGAAATGAAGCATCCAGAAAAACAACAGGGAAGGAGCAAGTAGTAACAAAAAGTGAACAGTACTCGGACTGTGGGAGCAAAAGGTCCCCGCGAGAAAAAAATCTTTACAAAAAATGTAACTTCGTAGGGAATGATCCGTTGTCTCGGGTTATCCAGTGTTTTCTAAAAGGCTAACAACCACTGCATCTGGCCTATTTTACCAACGGAGGAGAGGGACTTTCCTAAATCTACATACCTTGAAGTGTCATCACAACACGGAAACACAAGGCTACAGAGAACAGCAAAGACCTAAACCCCCTAAAGCACTGCAGACCTACACTGACCGACACTACTGACAGAAGCTACTTACACTGCACTGCTGTTAAAGACGCACCTCTGTGAAAAGCTACCACATAATGGCACCGTCAGTTTAGTAAGGCCACCACACCACCGGACCTGGTTCTGCCACAGTCACAGGTGGTTGTAGTGAAATGTTTGATATCTGTTTTGATGGCTGGTGGCTACATTGACTTAAACGTTTTATACACTCAGGCTGCATGAATGCAATGTTTTCTACAGTTTAGGTGAAGCAAGGATCTGAAAATAAGGAGAGTCAAATCTACATGTAGGGTGTAGGCTGACTGATGTAAAAAAACTGCAACAAAAGAGGCGAATGAGCGAGCAACATTACACTTGCTTTGTGCTCCTTTTGGCTTTCACACTCGCTGCTTTAAATCACAATGCTGAATCTGCCCAACACCCGTGTTTTCAGTTTGACACCGGCTGTCTAAATGCTCAGTAGCTCTTCCAACAGGTTTGTAAAAAGGGTTGTACTACGATAAATGCTAAGACTCAAGACCCCTTTGTGTTATTTAAGGCTAAAAATGAAAGAACACAGTCCGAATCCATGTCCCAGCCTGTGTTATCAAAGGCTAACATTTAAGTACATTCATTTTAGTTTTAAGGGGAAAAAAAAAAATAAAAGGTAAATTATAAAGTTGAACGTAAATTTGTTTCCCCAGCATAAATACGAGAGTGTGTTTATCATCATGACTGTAATAATAAACCATCTCCCTACAGTACAACCAAAATCTACACACTGCACAGTATTGACTTGCAATATAAACAATGATAATGAATGCTATATACAAAGTATCAACATGTTCAGATATAGTATTACACATAACCTTTCAACAGGGGGATGCTACAATGTCTATCAAATTGCTAAAGACTAAAATATGCTCTGAAAGCCTAAGATTTCTGTTGTTAAAGGTAAGCTTCGAAGGATTTTCTCAATATATTGTCAAGTGGATTTTGACAAATATTAACCCCACGTTCTGTAGCAACTGCACGTTTTTTTTTCTTCTACTATGCACCTTTCCAGTATTGTTTACCAGAAAAGGAAACTGTTCTGAAAGAAAAAGGAGTATATTAGTGTTCAGCAGGCGAGTACTGCTGACACGTGTAACAGTAAGTCAGATTTTGGTTTGCACTGGACTGTTTCACAGCAATATATCATGAGACAGTCCAACATGAAGCAGTTTTCCTCACGATTCCATCTGAATTCAGGGGAAATAAAACTAACGGGACGATGAGAACTTGCTTTAAAGTGTAGCAGGAGAGGCTAGAAAGCCTCCGAAAGATTCAGCTGGTCCCCGAACAACAAAGGCCTGTTCCCACTGCTCTGATGCCCCAGCTGAACAAGTCTGTGGTATTCAGCATAAGGATTTGTTACTCTGACTTTGTAAAGACATTAAGGTACAAGTTTATTCTCTCATTTGCAGGTGAGAGTCAGTCTGTCTGTCTGTGTGTGTCTGTGTGTGTGTGTCTGTGTGTGTGTGTGTGGTTTGATGAGACCATGAGGAATGGGATGGAGTTCATTTCACTGGCGACTATGTGATATAAACTGATTTAATGGCTAGTCTAACAGCAAGCCCGAAACACATTTCACCGATCACAATCTTTTCCAACTTCATAATCTGGGTTCAGGATTGGCATTGATTTTTATTTCCTGAAAAGTTTATTTTATTTTATTTATGTCTTAAAACATTTAAATGACCAGTATGAAATGTGACTTTTTCTAGACTGCATTCGGTATGTGCTCACACATTCGGAATACATCAATACATCTGACCATCAATCCTCAGTTGATAGGAAAGGGTAGATACTGTAGCGGAATCAATTTAGGTTATTTAGTAAAACGTGTAATCATTCCCATCCCTAATGTACTTTATGTTAGCCACGATTGATAAATTTGTGTGTAAAACTGCCTCTCCAGGACTTCGAGTCTCTACTGTCCTGTCACCTCTATGACGTCGTCATCAGAACTACTGCCGCCGTTCTCCGTACTCTGATGCATGTCCGGCTGGGTGAGAGCCGCCCCCAACAGGCTGGAGGTGGGATTGTTGAAATGGGAGAGGAAACTGGATGTGGCAGAGCTGGAGTTAGGCGTGGGGAATCCCCCTGACCCAGAGAGGAGAGGGCCGGGGAACATCCTCGGCTCAGAGAGCAGCGACTGACTGTAGTTGAGAGGGAAGCTTGACGAAAGCAGGCCGGCCATGTTGGGATTCATCAAGTACGGAGGCAGAGAACCTGACGCCAGGGAGGAAGAAGTTGCTGCCGAGGGTGATGATGACATAGGGATGGTGGTGGAGGCAGAGGAGAAAACAGGGGACAGAGAGGACGAGGAGGGGGGGGTGGGAAGGTGTCCGTTCCCTGTGGCGGACTGTCTCAGTAGGTCCGAGCCTGCAGAGGGGAACATGGTCTGTAGGTCAGCCAGCGTTTGTCCTGGTGTCTGAAGGAATGACGATCCACCACTACCCCCCATCAGAAGTGGATGACTCATGTGACCGAGGTTCCCCAGTAGGGAGGAGGAGTTCAGACCCACGGGGGGGAAACTGAGCCCACTGGAGCCCATGGACAGTCCGGGGTAACGCGTTGCGGCAGAAGAGCGTTTGCCTCCCATTGGTGTGCTGCCCTGGCTGTCAGCACTCCTGCGCTTGCTGCCACGCATCTCTAAAGCCGAGCTCAAGAGGTCGTCACCGAGCTGCCTCCCGAGATCACCAGTCTGATTGTATTGTGAACTGCCTTCCTGCCCTGCTGGTCCAGCCAACATTTCTGTCGGCAATTCATTCCCCATGCCAGCGGTGGCGTCGCCTGTGGATGAAGCGTAGCGGCTGAGCTCTCTGAGAATCTCAGAGCTCAGGGGAGAGGAGGGCCGCTGCTCCCCGTTGGGGGAGCCCTGCTGTTGATCCACAGGCGATGAACAGCCATTACTGAGCGGGTGGATGAGGGAACCCTGCGCGTCTGTGGAGGAGAGCAATACAGTTATGTAATGCCAGGATACATGTGCAGTTTCTCTGCCTCTGAATAATTTACACTGAAAAAGGTCAATCCTGGAAGCAAGATGGTGACGCCACATACATTTTTCATTGTGCAAATATTATTAGAAACTAATAGCCAAAATCACTTCACAAATGATAAACAGTGAATCCTCACTGTGTTTCCTCCTCTAAATCATCTTAATTAACATACTTAGGAGATATTTAAACATCTACTGCAGATTTAGTATTGCACTTCCAGAAAGTTGGAGACTTGTCAGAAACAGATTTAGTTCATTAATTCCATTAACAAGTGTGTGAAAGCGACCCCACAGTAATAAGCCCAGAATCATTACTGTCGCCTACGAGACGCCTCCTTTTCCTCCCATCTCTACCTGATAGTCACCAAGTAAATTAGTTAGTTATTCATAACATATGGTTGATTTGCAATGTAATAATGCGAATCATTCTCATAATCAGTTATGTCTTCGTAGATATACACATCTGAAGCAGTAAAATGCTGCATAAACTTCTTTCTGTCACAGGATTTGATTTCCCCATGTGGGTGGTCCTGATGATGCAGGATAACAAAATCGGCAAAACTGTCCAATCAGCGAGTTACCCGTCAGTCTGTATAACTTCATGTTTACTCCTCTTGGTTTGTTTCTCAAAAAAGGTCAGTGTGAACATAAACTGGGTCAGAACTAAAAATGCAACTATGTTTTCCTTTGGTCCAGACCAAATGAACCGAACTACAGTCGTGAAAGTCTCCTTAGAGTCTTGAGCCAAAACTGAGATTAGGATGACGACATCACCGTGACATCATCTGGGTTATTTTCTCAGACTTTAGAAAGCTCTCTGCAGAGCCACAGAAGACAGCATACAACTATTTCAGCAGGCTGTAAAGTACTTCTCATGACAAGCAAGCAGAACTTCATGGGTAAGAGAGCACCACCCTCAACATTGTGTGAATCGTTCGGATGGTTGTATCACAAAACTATGTAGAAAGAAGGAACAAGGAATAATAAATACGTGTTCGTACCTCTTGAAGCAGCAGAGCCCCCGACTGCTGGCCTACCGATCTTTCCAGATCGAATAGCAAAAATCCTTCCATCATTTGTCCTAATGTAGGTACCTGTGGTGGAGAGAAATGTCAGGTGATGGAGGCTGTAACTCAAAAGGCTTTGTATGCAGAGAGCAATTATTGAGTTGTTGCAACTACCTTTCGACCCTCTGATAACATGGATGCTCTCTCCTGCACTAATTCGAGCTTGAACGTCTGTTGTGCTGTTGGCTCCTGGGATTACAATATCTGTAGATCCGGACAAAACGGCTGAAGTTAATGTCTGGCTATTACATTTTACAAGACACAAGTCACTTTTCTCTGCTTAAAGATTAAATTGTTAATCCAAAATGGAACATTTTCGGGCGTTGGGGTGGTACGTTCAACGACTTAACAACTTACAAACATTTACAAAGTATTATACATTACCAGTTGTGGTGACGATCCTCTGCACGTAAACTCCAGCTTTCTGCAAGAAGTTGACAGGCAGGCTGCCGGCAGAGCTGGAGCCAGCCATGCCCATGCCGGCCTGGCGAGGCATCATGGGGATCGGGGTAGACTGGATGGGTCGGACACTTGCCACAGGCTTGTCATCCGGCCGTGCCATGGCGCGCCTGAAAATGTGAGGGCGGAATTCATGAGATGCTCAAAAACATACCATGTCGGGGCTAGTCTGATGGAAGTTTATTAGCAAAAGAAGACAAAATCACATACAGATACAACCTCAAACAAACCCACACATTTAATGGTGTTTTTTGACAGTAAGCAAAGGCTAAAAGTAATTTCCAAATTTTGTATGGCTTTTTGTCCAAGGTGGATGCAACTGCATGGACTTGTATATATTTTTGGTGGAGGAAAATGTAAATTGTAATGCATTGCATCACAGAATTTCCAGAAACACAGCTGGTTAGTTTGTGGTTGCAGCTGGGGTTTACAATAATCAACAATCCATTACCATCAACAATTAAATGAGATAATTAAAAAGAATGAAAGGCTAAAACATGCAATCTGGAACCCACCAGCCGCGTTGGTTAAATGCTGGTATGTTTGAAAGTGTCTGATCACTAGTTGGGTAATAAGTGGCGTACGATGGCCGAGAGTAGGGCACCGAGGCTCGTTTCTCGTCCTCATAGCTCTTCTTGGCCGCTCTCTTCTCTGCTTTGGTCAGTTTCGACTCCTTCCGGTCCACCAGCAGAGACTCGTGATGAAAAGGTTGCTAAGGAGACAAACAGAAAGCGGAAAATTCAATTACAGATCGGATTTTCCATGCAAGAGGCAGGTTGATCATACTTATTTCCCCACAGACAGACTTCAGGATTTAAGTTTTGCTAAGTATGCTGGGGAAACGTAACCATTACTAGAACTTTTGAGTTAATTTTTGTGTGCTGAGGTATTCAGAATTTGTGTTTTTTTACTCTGCATCAAAGGAGTCCAATGCAAGGCCAATACTTGTGTGAGTTTTAAACTCAGTTATAAAATACCTACATTTAAACAACAATTGTCTTTCTTTCAGAGTTCAGGCTCATAGGTTACCCCCATCGTGCTACTGTACCTTGGTGATGAGGTGCGGGTAAAGATGACAAGCTTGATACATCACAGTTTCAAATTCCTCCCGGGATTGCAGAGAGATTTGAGAAGGTTCCTCTTCCACAAAATGCAGCAGCGACTCCACTTCCTTACGAGTGAAGTTCAGCACTGGGTTCAGGTCGTCAACCACACGGTCTTTAAACAAAAAACACAGAAACAGCATTTTACGACTGGATACTCTTCAGGTAGATCTTAATTACTGTCCACATCAGATCTGCTAAAGTATGAGTTAATAGTTTTAATTAAAATAGGTACCAACTTTCAAAAGTGAAACCTTCTTGTGTCCATTCGAACGGTGTAAAATGTTACAGATATTGACTGCACTCTAACATGCAAATAGTAATAGCTGGAAATTAAAGATGTTCTAGGTGTTCAGCTAACTTAGTTATTACCCTGCTTCATGAGACGGACCCTGTGTGGTTGGATTATAAAATGGATTGTGCAAATTCAATATGAATGCAATGCCTTACCAGACATGCCCTGTTTGGAGACTTGTCTGTCATAGATCTTTTTCTCCAAGGTGAAATCACAGACAAGGCGGTAAATGTAGCAGGGCTTCCTCTGACCATAGCGGTACACCCGACACACCGCCTGAGCGTCATGGCACGGGTTCCAGGAGGCATCAAACACAACGACCCTGTTGGCCCCAATCAGATTTACCCCCAAGCATCCCGCTCTGAAAGGAACACAGCAGGATTATTGATTTCACTTTTCTGCTGGTGTATACAGGAAGTGTGAAACATGATTAGAAAATAGCGAGCAGAGACACATACCTTGTAGAGAGTAGGAAGACCCATGCTGCACTGTTTTCTGGGTCATTAAATTGATTTATAAGTCGCTCTCTTTCTGAGGCAGATGTACTCCCATCCAGTCCTGTGAACAGACATACATCATCTCTGAGGACTGAGGTAGTGAGGCACCTCAACACACTTTAACCCACACTGTGTCATGGTAAGAGATAAGATGAATTCATTCTTGTGGGAGAGGTACCGCTTCATCTTAGCAGAACCGTAAAAAGACAACGAAAGAGGGATTTATAACCATCCCTGGGGGATTTAGGTGCTTTAAATATAAAAAGAACAATTTCAAACATCTTTGTCAAAAATGCAAATAGATCGCTCATAATCCAGAGCACAGTAGACATTCACCAGGACAAATGATCAATAGGGAGAACTTGAGGAATTGCAGCCAGTGATACTAAATCAATAAAGACCAGGGTTCAGTGGTGATGGCCACACTTTCTGCAGAGCTGCTGGTTTGGGAGAGAGAGAGAGAGAAAGAGAGAGAGAGAGCACAGATTGGATGACTCACTGTAGTAATTGAGGTTGCGAACCCAGTTTTGGTTCTGGTTTTCAGAGGCGGCGATGCCCGTCGGCATGGGTCTCTTTGATAAGAAGTCCTCAATAACCGTCAGGGTGGACAAACTTTGACTAGTGGAGACAGAGCAGAAACAAATAAAGGGTAAGAAAAGTAAGTGCACTCTGGTATGAAATAAATGAAAGTGATTATGAAATTAAAACGGACTTCAAGTGACTGCACTGTTAACTGGTATACTTGAAGTTAAGAGTTAATATTCGGTCAGATGTTTTTTTTAACCACACCGTACTGCTGTATGCACATATGGCTGCAAACAACCGTGATTATAGTTTCATTAAAAGGTCATAATTTGGTTTAACTGTGACATTTCTGCTTACAAGAGTAATCTGGAAGAGAAGCAGGAAACCTTATAAAACGTAGGCGGATTAAAATATTAATTTCTTACAGTTTGCAGAAAGTTCAGAAAGTTCCAAATAAAGTCTTATTAATTAGCTGAAATGCAAAGTCAGTCAGCCTCTTCTCTAAGCCGCTTACTGGTGGATTTGTGTGCAACGCCATGTACGTTAGACTTACCTAAAGACCAAAATCTTGTCTCTTCTTCCTACACTCTCATCAATCAAATGGAAGAGCAGAATCATCTTGGCAGAGTTCTCCAGAAGTCCCGTGTGGTAGGTTGACATTATGCCCTTTGCCTGAAACATACAATGTGGAAGAAAAGGCTGTAGAATTAAAGGGTTGTGCGACTCCAAGAGACTTCAGGCCCGGAGAATGAAAAAACACAGCTGTTAGGTGCTTGAGGTTTCAAACAAAGATGACAAAACAAGTGGACTCTTTTAGCTGTAGTAATTATGTAGCTAAGCTTTACATGGACTGCCATGACATACCCATTCATATGTGATGACTTGATTTGCCCTTTCCTGGGAGGGATTGAGAGGGGGCAGGGTGTTGTTGACTTTGCTGTTGCTTGAGTCGGCTACTTTGGCTTTGAGGCCAGCACCCGGTGCATTGCAGCGGGGGTTACTCGTTGAAGTGATGTCGTCCAGGTCCAGGTCCTGCTCATTGGCCTGGTTCTCCTTCTGCAGGGCTTCGTAGAGGACGTCTGGGTGATTCCAGATCTAGAGAGATCCAAGAACAAAAAAGGAGGCTTACTTGATGAACTAGAATCACCGCCTCACGGTTGAATGCCTGCGCCAACCAATGAAGTTGCGGTTTACATCCATGTCTGTCTTTTATCCTGGTAGACATTTGCAAAGGAAAAGGAAAAGAGTTATGGCCAAAAAAACGTGTTTTGTGAGGTCACAGTGACCTTGACCTTTCACCACCAAAATCTGGTGTTCAGTTCATCCTCGAGTCCATGTGGACGCTTGTGCCAAAATTTGAAGAAATTCCCTCAAGGCGTTAATGAGATATCAGGTTCACGAGAATGGGATGGGCAACTCGAAAACATAATGAAACAAAAATAAACCTGATTCCTCAGGAATGCATCTCTGGAAAACGGGTTGATTGATTGATTTTATGGATACAGAAGACAAACAATCCAAAGGAACATTTTAGGTGTAAACACTTATTTCTGCGCTGGCCCTTCAGTACCAGAGGCTTCTAACTAACAGCAAGGACAACAGTCTCACCTTGCAGCACACACAGAAGGCTTTGAGTGGGTTCAGACCGAGCCAGCCACTGTTCCCCGCTTCTCGAAAGCGCTTCATGAACTCGGTATACAGCGCCCTCTGAATGGGAGAGAGCCGCACCAGGATCACATGCTCCTCCTTGGAGGGAAGCTGGTCTCGCAGCACATCATGACCTCGTCTGTAAGCAAAAAAAATTATGTAAAATGTAAGGATCATCCAGCCTACTATGCTATTTTTAAATTTTTTTTTTTAATGATGTCCAATTTCTGAGTTTACCTCTGGACAAAACCCTCCAGCAGGCTGTGCAGCACATGGCTGCGGTAGCGCATCAGGCGGACATCTTGAGGTGTGCTGTCCATGCACTGCCCGTTCAGAATGGGCCGCTCAAACATGTTGCTGAACTCCTGGCGCGTGCCCAAGAAGTCGGGCCTTACAAAGTCCACCATGCACCAGTATTCAGTGAGGTTGTTCTGCAACGGGTAACCGGTCAGAACTACTCTGCGGCGGGAGCGGATGTTCTTCAGAGCCTGCGATGTGCTGGCATGGTAGTTTTTAATGCGATGACCCTCGTCACATATCACCACATCTGGGCCAGGCCGCGCTATGGCCCTTTCAATACCTGAAAAGACAAAAGTAATGAGGGAAGATTGACTGCAAGTTTATATTTGCATCGCTTATCCTCATTTGACTTTTTAAATGGCACACACAGACAACTTTGTTTAGGCCACTGTTTCCGTTACTTTTGCTGACCTTTCATGAGTTCCTGCTGTCTATCTTCTTCATCCAGGTCAATGATGATTGGTCCTGCAGGCTTCTTTGATTTCCTCTTCTTGCCCATCACAAAGCTCTTCTTCATGGACAGCAGGCGGTACATCTCATAACCCATCAGCAACACCCCTCCCTCTTTGGACCAGTCCTCCACAACTTTGGCCCTGGCCAGCGTCGTTCTGCAGGTCACACAAGTCGCCGTGATTAACACCACAAATGTTTGACAACAAGTGCTCAACCCTGCACACAACATGGCATGTTACATACTTGTGCTCATCGTTGAGAATGTGAACTTTGAATGTGCGGCCTGTGACGAGTGCAGGGTCAGCGTCAGGGAAGAGGGCTTCTTGTGATGGGAGCCAGAGGTTAAACTCCGTCAGCCAGTTCTGAAGTGTGTTCACCTTTTTACAAAGGAAACAGATTTGAGAGGTTAATTAAAAAAATCAGAAGAAGCACTCTACATCATTTCTTTTAACACAGTATACACTTTGATTACTCACAGGAACGATGGCCAGCACAGTGTGAGCCTCAGTATTCCTCAGTAGGATGTCAGTGAAGGAAATGACCTGCAGTGTCTTGCCCAACCCCATGCTGTGAGCGAGGATGCAGCCAAAGCCACTGCTCGTTTTATACCGCTCTAGAGACTCAATGAGGTTATCATAGAGAAACCGGATTCCCCCGATCTTAGAAATGAAGAGAGAAATGTTTGGTAGAAAACAAGCTGGACTGTGGGTTTCCTGTTTTGAGAGTACGAGAGAGAACGAGATGATGGGCAAATACCTGGTGAGGTTTGACTGCCTTGGCCAGCTGTGGAGCGAGGTAAATGTCTTTCTCCTCCGCAGGGTGACTGATATTAACCAGCACTCGACCCTGGGCATCAGGCAGGTTCATAGCGTCGTTGATGTGTGCCCCGCTGCTCTCCTCGGAGGCGGCGGTACCATCAGCTTCCTCATCGGCCGACTCGCTGCTTATCTGCAGGGCGTCCTCGTCCCCAGAACTAAGCTCGATTATATCTACGTCATAATAGGAGAAGTACAGAACACTGTGTGACGGCTTGCTCGATTCTCATTGTCTGGAATCACTTGGGGGGGGGGGTAAAAAAGCAGTAGTTTTACTGAAGTGTCATATATCTTACCATCTCTCATGTCAAGTGCAGGCAGTGTTGGGTCCTCTTTTTCATCTTCATCACCACTGCTGTCCAGACAGATCACATCCTGCTTGCTCACGAGAGCAGGGACCAAGTGAGATACTTCTCCTAAAACTGAAGCAGTGTCGACTATTGTGGAGATGGGGAGAAATTGGGAAATTGAGGATCGAAAACACACACAAAAAAGTCAAACTCAAATATGACTGGGAAGGTGTAGCTTCACTGATAGAGGGACAGTCACCTAGCTGAGAGTCTGGGACAGCTGGTATAGGGAAGTCCTTCCTCTGCTGCTCCAGACGCTTCCGCCTGTCCATCTCCTCCTGTTGAGCAGCCTTGGTCCCAGCCTCCAGCTGATCCTCTTTCAGCAGCTTTCTGTTAGCATGAGGAACATTTTCAGTTTACATACAAAACATTTAAGTATATTATGCAATATACCTGAGGGGAAAAAAACAAACAGATAAAACGTACCTGATATTCTTCCTCATGTGTACAGGCTTGGATGGCTTGGAGCCTTTTGAAGACTTAGAAGATTTGGTTAATTTAGAGGTTTTGTGTTTCTTTGTTTTGGTGGAAGGTGGCTTGCTCTGGCTCGGGTTTTCCGGGCTGGTTGGAGGCTGAGAGCGAGAGGCAGGTCTGGAGGGAGCCCTGGAGGATGGGCAGGACGCAGGCCGAGACGTTGACTCGGGGGATGGCTCTCCTGAGGTAGCTGAAGGAGAGTCCCTGCCATCCTGAGCGGTTTCTGTCCTGCTCTGGGCACTCCCAGGACGTTCTTGAGAGAGAGAAGAGACAGCATTTCAGTTGATGTCTTCAAAGACTAGTTAACAAGCACTATTTTTTTATTTTCTTTACCAGTGTATGTGAATGCATCAGGGCGTGTGTCCATATAGGGTTTTTTCTGGCAGAAAAAGGGGCGCGCTCTATCCCAGCACTTCATCTAAAAAGCGCAGCGGCTGCGTGTGGGATTTGTTTCGATGACAACAATACCATGACAACATATCACCACTCTAACCGCTGTTGTATGACAGATGACAATTGCCCCTTTGCTTTTTATTAGGATACTACCTATTTGTTTGACTTTTTTTCTTTACGATGAGCACCATCCGGAGGATTGCCTGAAAAGGAACGTCACCAGCACTTTTCTGAAAAGTTCAGAGATGTTCAACTAGAAACGGTCGGAGCGGCCGCACAAAAAAGTCAGAGCGCCCTTAATATTCTGGCCAAATTATTCTGTCACTGGGTGCGCCACTTTTTCTAAACACTCCTTCCTTATTGCGAAGAATTGAGAAAACACGCCTGGCACTCAGAAAAAACGCCATTTGGACATTCAGCCTTAGAGTAATAAGAAGTACAACAGAAGTTAATTTGTCACTCACCAACACTATCATCTTCATCGTCTCCATCGTTATCGTCCTCATCTTCCTCCATGTCCTCATTGTCATCCTCTTCCTCATTCTCCAAATACTCCTCTTCACTGTTAAGGCTGGGCTCCAGGTCACTTTCTGAAATCGCCTCTTCAGACATGGCGTCTTACAAGGCTCTCAAAGTATTACCTACAGACCTTCATCAGGAGCACTGAAATAAAAGACATCACATCTTAATATTACAAAAAGGTAAACATAGTTATATAGTCACAGCTGGTTGATATCGTTATAGTTATTTGACAATTAACTTTTACAATCAATCATTTTCAATTGATGAAATGGTACCGTGGATTAACTGTAATTCTTTAGCCATTACACTACAATCTTTGATTTAGTAAAACAAGGAAAAAGGTTACAAAATAAATTTAAACAAAGACACACACTAAGGACAAGGAAGAGAAAAAAAACACATCTCTATATATGTATATAAATAGCCAGACTTTGAATGTACTCGTTTTATTGTAATCAATTATTTATTTATTGTTTGTATACGGGAGGGGAAGCGCCACACAGTCATAAAAGTGACATAAGGCACTAATACCAGTTTCTTTTGCCCCCCCCCATGATTATATCCAAGAATTAGCCAAGAGAAAACATAACAAATGTATATAAGAAGTAAACAAAGAATGTACATAGTATATGATGTACATGTATGATGTGCAAGTATAGTATCTATTCAATCTGAACGTGTAAACAAGCAAGCAAAATACACGAAAACCTAGCTGAATAGCCTTTATAATAAGACACTTATTTTCTCTAGAATGTTTGACCAGCTGATTATATTGTGTGTTTTAGCATAATGTAATCGTGCTGTAGAAAGCTTGCGGTAAAAATAAATAAATAAGAGAGCCATTGTACTGAATGTAAGCCTACCCCCCGAGGTGTGAAAGCAATGACTGATCTGTGACCCGAGGAACCGGATTGTGCGACCTTAAACATGTCAGATATACAGTCAGACCATTGAGAGCTTTGTACACCAGGAGAAACACTTTAAAGACACGTCTGTAATGAACAGGTACCCAGCGAAGATGTTCGACAAATGAAGAGATGACTGAATTATTTGGACGTTAAAGTAAAGGACAGCATAGTGAGATAACTGTGAGGAAGCCCAATTAACCGGCATTTCAGTTGTGAAAAAGTCTGTTTTCCAATTGATTTGTGTTTCCGCTTTACATCAACTTGAACCCTACATGTGCATCTCTGCAATGGCGAAGCATAACATATATTTATTCTAAATCAAGCCCTGAGCCCAATCAGGTAGGGCAACACTATTCTGAACAGACTTCAAAACAAGAACATTCACCCAGGCTGCTGATGATAAAGAAAGTGTTTCAGAATCTGACTGGGACAGGATACACCATTTTTTAAAATATATTCCTGAAATGATAGAAGGCTACCTTAGTGATGCTGCTAATAAGTAATCAAAAATAAAAGGTCAACATCAGACTGTTAACTTAGTAATTGTCCTAAGGAGTTGGGACTCTTAACATGGAGACCTGCTGCCTCTGAGTCCTTGTTAATTTGGCCAGAATATACTGAAAGGCAAATACTGGTAAGACTGCACACATCATAACTAAATAGAAAATCCACCTTTACGTTTATGGTGAGGTTACAGTTGCAGACGTAATGTCTGACAGCAAAATATTGTAAAAGTTTTTATTGTACATATGTTATAGGAGTTAGTCCTTTTTAGTGGTCTATGCAAATTAGGCTATTAATATAAGGCTCCTACAGTCCTCATACAGTATGTTTACATGAGCAAACACTGAATGTCAGACATCTGAGTCCACCGTAGAGAAAGAATTGCGCATTCATCAGTGCGGAAAGTAATGTATAAAATGCAATGTTTATATGACGTGCACATGGGAGGGATTTCACCCAAAGCCTTTTGAGCCGAGGATTGGGGCAGCTAGCAAGTAGCATGAAGCTACCTCTGCAGCTTATCTACCTGTTATATCACGTTGTTATTATCGTTCAGAAACGTTAACAACATGCACATGTCGATAGTTGGCTCAATGGGATACCTAACCCGATGCATATAAATACTATTGTTTCTCAGGCTGAGTCAGCAGAACAATGTGCTAGCTAATCACACAACAATACACGCTAGTTAAAACGCTAAAACCACGTAATTGTTGAACTGGTCATTGTCCATTAGTGGCAGCAAAACAGGATGGCTGGTTGTAACTAGGGCTGGAAAAAAGCAGCTTTCGTTGCAGAACCGACTGTTTTGTGGGCTGTCGTAGCAAGATAACAATCTTATATTGTGTAGGTGTAACGTTCACGGAGCTAATGCTAGCCTGATTTACAACAAGGCTAACATTGTTAGGTAAGACGCGCCAGTTGAACTCAAACATCGGGCCGTTGTTGGATCTTACCGTGCATGCGGCTACGATGTACTCTCCAAGAAACCTTGCGGTGCATACAACGACCGACCAATTAATTCGCACAGTAACTGTGTAAATCAACTGATAAACGTTGCTAATTTCCCAATTTTTTCCAGTGTGACTATAAATTCGTCCCCGTAGACCGTAGCTCCAACTAAGGTTCCGTGAGGGGAAAAGCCCCTTAAACAACTAAATGTGTTATTAATATTCAACAATCCTAATGTATCCAGCAAGGAACAATATGCAATTAATTTTCTCATTATTTTAGCCAAAATGTACAACATTCATAAAATAAAATTTGTGAAAAAATGACCATCTTATATTACATTTAAACAAACGATCTAAGCATATAGTATCTTCAAAACACTATCACATTTAAAAACCCGTAATAAAAATGTAACAAAATTAATTGTGGAGGTTTCTTATTTCTTATTTGTTCTCTTTTGTTTTGAACTATTTGGCTATATTGTCGACTTCAGTTACAAGAACACAATGTATTGTCCAAAAAAAGGTGTTTTGAATATTATATTGTATTTGAACCCCTCCGCACTATATGGCAGGTTCAGAAAGTACTGTGGAGCTGTTTTTGGAGAAAAGTTGGAGTTTTATGGCCGCAATTTACGAAAAATATACCTAATGATAAATATTACCTTTAATATAATGTATGCATCATCGCCATATATTATAATGACCCAGTTATTGTTTTAAATACATGTTATCATCATTTAATAAAAAGTATACCTAATAAATTGATTGTTTTGTAGTTCTGACTACAGGAAGTTGCAGGGAGGACTCTGTTCTTGTGACCACCCGTCGCTTCTTGATGACGTAGATTGTAGGCGGCCAATTCTGTCTATTGTGTTTATCTTGAGCTCCACAGTTGTCTCGTGAATGGATACAGCATTATCGTTTAAGATTATTATTACACCTCTTTGGGACATGGACTGGAAAACATCTTAAATATTAGTCAGCTGTGCACCAATGCGAAAATGAACAAAGGGTGGCTGGAGCTCGAGAGTGATCCAGGTGAGAAATTTCGACAGATAACAGAGCTAACTAACGTTAGCTTCCACATAGAGCCAGAAGGACAGTTTAGCTTCTTAAACTGCTTGATTTATTCAGATTATCAAGCAACTTAAATACAATACAAGATTAAAACACGGTTGAATAGAATACATATGTGTATTGTGTTGTGCAAGTTGATTGAATTGATTGACTTACCAAATGCGAAATATGAGGAGTACGTTAACGTTATTAGGAAAGATAATACATTTGACTTTCATTAGTTTTTGGGTGTTTTCTTTGTTATTGAACCATATATTATTAGACATTGTATTAGAAGGTTAAACCCCTTGAGATGAACCATCTTGTTTTCAAGGGGGTCCTTAACACAAATATACAGACAACACAGTATAATACAACACTCTCATACAAAGCTATTAACATGCACCTACACATTACAGATACAGTATTTCCATAGCTCAGATATAATCAGAAGCAAGAGCAGGTTGTTTGAAGATAAGCAAAAAAGAGATTCCTTAAATAAATGAAATACTGAATATAAAGTAAGTGAACTGGGCTGATTGTTCCAATCAGATGGAGATTTCAATTTAAAGAAGCGTCGCCCAGTTTCTTTAGAAATTCTTGGAACAAAGAAAAGGAAAAAAAGATTTTCAGTGTGCCTTAGCTTAGACTACACAATGACCTTTATGGAATTAAAACATTTTTAAGTAAGAAGGATAGTTAAATAAATTGCAATCAGTGAAAAAGTCTTCTAGATGTATGTGTGTATAAAATAAAGAATACAAATGTTTAATAATTTCAGGACTCTTCACTTTGCTGGTTGAAGATTTTGGTGAGTAGCTCATAGACAATGGCTAAATATCTTATCGTGCTGCAATATGAATAGTCAACATATACAACTCCGAGTTGGAGCCCTGATATTAATAAATACAATTAAAATGTTTCGTTTGTGTAATGTTTAGGTGTCAAAGGAGTCCAAGTAGAGGAAATCTATGATCTTCAAAGCAAGTGTCCAAGGTATGTAACTTGTAACCAATCAGATCTATGCAAGTATGTTTGTTGACTTGCAATAATTACAACAAGTAAATTAGAGACCATCTTGCGAAGGGATCATCCAGCCGCGACACCAAATCAGGCCAGGGCCTTAAACTGGGGGGGCCAATGTCCCCTTCTCCACTCCCACCCCCTTAATTCCGGGTCCCTTGCCATCCGCATCTTTGATCTCAGCCCTGATTTTTGATCTTAACTACACCTGTAAAGTGTTGTGCCATGGGTGTAAAGTGGGGGAGGAGGGGCAATAACCCCTTGGCCCCTGTTGCTTGGACAACACCCATTTTCGAGCACAACCATAATTTTGATATCAACTACACACCTGTAAAGTTTCGTGACTGCATCTTGCACGTAGTTCCTGCTACAGTAGGGAGTCATGATGACATTTTGCCATGATGACACACAGAGACTCACAAGTTGAAAACAATACCAGCATCACCGTCACAGCTGGTAATAAAGAATGAAGCCACCTGGCAGATATGTCGGGTAGTGACGTCCAAGCTCATGTCTAAATATAAACAGCGTTCCTTTCCTGACTGTAGCAACAGCATGTAAAACAGTGTTTGCCTTCGTTTTATTTTTTGCAGTCCTGTCTATGGCTTCATCTTCCTGTTCAAGTGGATTGAGGAACGTCGATCCAGGAGGAAAGTTAACACTTTGGTGGATGAGACCTCTGTCATTGACGAGGAAATTGTAAATGATATGTTCTTTGCTCATCAGGTAAGCAGATTTCTTAGGAGCTGTCATGGTATCAGTATTAGTTCTGTCCATAATGTAAAAATAAATGCTTAAAAATGGTTTTAATTACTTATTCATTGCAAAAACGCTGACAAATGACATTCATAACTTATCAGGCGTCAAAGTAATTTGTTAAAATCTTATTTGGACTAATAGCTACAGGTATTCATTTTTATAAATTGTATGACATTGTGAAAAGCCTGGAAACTGCAGTTTGTTTAGTGTTTTCACATGCAAAATGTGTACATGTATTCATAAAAGGAAATACCTAATTTCTGAAAAATTTCTGTTGATTAACTGCTATTAATCGACCATCAATCGTTTCAGCACAACTTTAAAACCAAATGTCCTAATCTCAAGAGACTGTCCTGGTAAAGTAAAAATAAATGTATGAAACCGAAGATCAAAATATTAAGTAATAATGAAAGGACGTATAGTCACCCTAACATATGAAACAATAAAAATGCAGAGTTGCAATGCAACCATCCACAGTAGACGTCATAGGTTATTTTGATGCTTCCAGCACTTCAAAATCCTCATCTATGTATTCATTTATCACAATGATGCCCAAAAGAACATAGTTAATGAAATTCAAATTATAACTTTGACTTTTTTTTGCTGTCATTTATTTATTTTTTTATCTAGTTGATACCAAATTCATGTGCCACCCACGCTTTGTTGAGTGTGCTTCTGAACTGCAGTGGCGTTGAGCTCGGCACCACCATCAGTCGCATGAAGGCTTTCACCAAAGGCTTTAGTCCAGAGGTAAGATGTTTCTCACACTCACTCATGTATCTCTGTTTTTTTTTTAGTGTCATTTAATATTGTACTCAATATTTACAGTTTTCATATGAAAATCGTCTCTCAGATTTGTTTTTCTTTTGGCTCTTACAGTCGAAGTAATCATAGTAAGTTGACAAAAACTATATAGGTACTAGGTGGAAATAGATAAGGCTATCAGAATCTTTATTTTGCAAACATATTAAATATATAATAAGAACAGGCTGGCAAATGAAAAAAAAATGGCCCATTCAACTAGTTTTTGTATGTCCAACATAATTACAAATCAGGATATATTTTCATTTGTATCAATTGCTCACTTGTAAAATGTCTCTCTCTCTCTCTCTCTCTCTCTGTGTCTCTCTCCATCTCTCTCTCTCCCTCCCTCCTCCTCTCCCACTGTCATGTTTTACTTTTTCAGAGTAAAGGTTACGCTATAGGAAATGCCCCAGAGCTTGCCCGAGCACATAACAGCCATGCCAGGTAGGTTACAGTCAAGGGTTCCTTTTTAAATATTCAGGTGTCTCTGATGCTGCGAGGCGGAAAAACCCTTCTGTGATTGGTCTACCATACTGTGGGATGTGTCAGGCTTTGTGCATTCATCAGTTTCTTAAGCTCTCCTTTCGTGTTTCTATGGAGACCGGAGCCCAGGCACCTGCCGGAGAAACAGAATGGGATCAGTGCAGTGCGGACGATGGAGGCCTTCCACTTTGTTAGCTATGTGCCCATCAAAGACCGCCTCTTTGAGCTCGATGGACTCAAAGCTTACCCCATTGATCACGGTACGAGTACACACTGACAGAGAAATACAGAGTCCTGTTCTTGTCACACTGATTTGTATCTTTTTGGCTGCCATGGAACCACTGAAAGTTGCCTCAGGCATATGTTGAAAATAGGTTTTCCTGCATCAGTGACCGTGTCTGAATTTTTTTTGGAATCATTATTCGGATTTCGGAGTGTTGAGTTCAAGAGTTCACTATTTTAAGCCACTTTTAATCCAGTGTATAGCCTGACATCTGGCCTAATTCCTCATTGGATTAAACATTGTTATGACACATTTGCTATGAATTGCATTAATGCATTTATTGTTTTTGGAACTTGCTGCTTAAATATAATATAAAACATTTCACTCTATTTCAGGGCCCTGGGGAGAAGAAGAGGAATGGACCGATAAAGCTCGGCGGGTTATCATGGAGAGGATTGGATTGGCCACTGCCGGGTGAGTCCGCAGCCGGTTAGCTCAGGCAGTGGTTATTCACCTTCTACACACACCCTCTAGGCTTCATTCTCATGCTGCTGCTCTGCTCTTTTTCAGTGAGCCGTACCATGACATACGCTTCAATCTGATGGCAGTGGTGCCTGACCGCAGGATGAAGTACGAGTCCAAACTTGAAATTCTTAAGAGGAATCGACAGACTGTTCTGGAGGGTCTGCAGAAGGTCAGTTTCGGTTTCATCACAGGCCGCAAACAGAACCAAAATGGATGAATTCTTATAACCTTTGTTATGTTAAACTTTTTTTGTAGTATGTCCAAGTGAACATTTCTAAAAGATAGGAAATGTGATTGAGCCAAGGTTTGGCCGAGCAGGATCTCCGCAGTCAGTCCTACTGGCATTGGTGAATATGTTGTAGAATGTCTTTTGTACATTGTCTTCAGATGATCCGGCTCAATCAGCCCGAGCTTGTCCACGACAAGAAGCAGCAGGAGTCTTCTTCCCCTGAAGATGGCACCGCTGCGATCAAGAAAGAGTCCGAGGTGGAGCCAGTTACCTCCCAGGGGGCTAATCCAGGTACTTAATGTGGCTTTAATTCCCCAGTCTTTGTTAAAATACATCTGGTGAATTGTATAGGGGCTCATCCTACGCATTGATCTGAAATACACTGACTCTCATTTTGGATTCAGTGGATGATTCCGGAGCTCAGTCTAAGGATGCACCAAACCCCTCAGGAAATGCTAAGGTCACGGGCAAAGCACCAGTCCCCACAGGGGGAGGGGCCCAGCAAGTCAACAGCCCCAACCCCATCGTTCAACGGCTGCCTGCCTTCCTGGACAACCACAACTATGCTAAGTCTCCAATGCAGGTAAGAGGATAAGTACAGTGTGAAGGTCTTTTGGTTGTATACAGTGAGCGCGTTGTGCACTTTCTTCCGATATTGGCCTCGAAAGATCTTTTTTAGAGGCTTTGGTTGTAGATGTATGATTAGGGTTGTGGTCTGGGGGGCAAGTAAGGGTTATTTTCATTATCGGTTATTATGCCAATTATTTTCTTAGTCAGACAGTTGGGGAAAAATGTTCATCAGGCGTTCCCAGAGCCAAAGATTTCTTCCAATAGCTTTTGCACAAACCAGATTAACTTCACTTTCATATACAATAAAAAGGCAGCAAATGTTAACATCTGAAGAAGTTTTTGCTAAAAAGATTAATCGGAGATCAAAAGAGTTGCCTATTGGTTATCTGCAGATTTACTTCTTTTAGTGGCACTATTCAGATAATGCAAACCACTGTACTGTTAAGTAAATTAACTAAACACATTTTTTTGAATTTGTCTGCGTTCCTGTTGTTGCAGCTCAAATTTTGAATAATTTTGGTGTCTGCAGAGAAAAAAATCTGTGGAGGTTTATTAAAGATTCTCTGATTAACAGGAAGAAGAGGATCTTGCTGCTGGAGTTGGTCGCTCTCGAGCGGCAGTACCTCCCAAACCCCCATACTCCGACGATGAAGATGACTACGAGGATGAGGAGGAGGAAGTAGCTGCTTCTGCAGGCACATCCAGGTTAGCATCGTAAAGTGTATATAGGTATAATGTCTTTCTATGTTTCTGGTTATGACCTGACTGAAGGAAGCTAACGCTCTAAATGAATGTTTTTAGATTTCGCTCTTGTTTTAAATTTGCTGTCTTTTAGGTTTAGACGTAAGGCAAGTCTGCGATCACGACCAGGACGGGCAGGGACTGGAATGGAGAGCCAGATTGCCCTCACTGTATTGGCTGAGAAACTGAAGAAGGAGGCCCAAAAGAAAGATGCCCTAAATACGCCCCTCTCTGTACGCACCGAAGGGCGCACAGGGGGCATTTGCATCACATCTGCTTCACAGCCTTCCCCGACACCCAGCAACGAAAGCACTGACACAGCCTCTGAGATTGGCAGCGCCTTCAACTCCCCCCTGCGCTCACCCGCACGCTCCCAGGCTGCCACGCGCCCATCCAGTCCAGTTGCATCCCATCTGTCTCGTGTGCTGTTTGGAGAAGATGAGATGCTGCGGCTAGACTCCAGACATAACCGCGCTGTAAGAGAACTGGGTCCCTCTGTCAGCGCAGCCTTGTTACACCTGCAGGAGGACGGAGTCATCTTTGCTCTTCCTCCATCGGGTGAGTACAAGAGGTTGTTACTGTCGCCCCTGTTATTTAGAAAGGGGGTTTAATAGCATCTTAGTCTATCACTTGGTATTTATAGTACAGTCAGAGCATATTAATAATTCAAGTCAACAGTTTGGGGTCACCTTAAATGGAATAATTTCCATCTTTTATGTGGATGTCTAATCAGTGATGATGATAAATGTAGTCACTTGAAGCAATAAATTCCTCAGTTCGTGCTATATTGACTGAGAAAGCTGAGTTCTCCTGCTCGAGGAGCAGCTGGTACATGCAGTGCCTACATGTACCAGGATGCATTGCGCTCGAGATTCTGACGCCCAGGGTCCCAGTCGGCCATATTATCTTGTGCGGCTAATGCAGCCGAAGCCTCTGTCACTTTCGGCTGCATTTCTTCGGCTCGAAAAAATGCAGTTGAATTTTCGACTCAGCCAAAACACTGTAAAATGAATCCTCGTCCATAACATCCTCTGCACTCACATTTTTGGATGACATTTTCGCTTTTAGAAGCGTAGCAAGTTTGCAATACAAAATGAAGAAAACAATGAAGTTCTGTTTTTGAGTGATCTAGAGGGCACCCCCTGGCTACCCGGAGGAATACAAGATGAAATAGCCTGCAGTTCTTTCTTCCTTGCATCCAACTATGTCACGTCAAACGCTGGTGCTGAATGCAGGAAAAACAACAGATTTTGCTGCTGCAAACTCGGCTTTTTCTGTCCATACAGCACGCACTGAGGAATTTATTGCTTCAATCGACCACATTTCCCATCAACACTGATTGGACATCCACATAAATTAAATAAATGTTCCCTTTTTAAATATAAAGACATACAGAACTATTATGAATGGATTGTCTGCACCTAGCTAATTTGACTTCATTTGTTGTCTGTACGGTAGATCTGGCTGCTGATGGCACAAAGCGGCCTTGCACTCCTGAGAAGATAAAAGACAAAGAGAAAGCAGACCTCTCTGCAGGAGACAAGGGACGAGGGAACGAGGGAGACGAGGGACCGTCTGTGGAGCTGAAAGAAGAGGATAGCAAAGATGGAGCAGAGGTGAGGCCTAGCAAGGAAAAGCCCAACGCTACGGAAACTGCTGCAGACAGCAAGCCCCCTGGGGATAAGTACTCTCCCAAAGTAAGTCCAAGAATTTCCTAGTGTTATAATGCACTGTTGTATGTACCTTGCACACTCACATTTTTGCTTGTGCTGCCAATTAGGAGCCGTTTCTAAAGCTGTATCCTGGAAATAATAAACAAACGCACCGAGTGGTTTACGTTCTTCTGTGTCTTGCAGGAGCTGCTTGCACTGCTCAAGTGTGTGGAAGCTGACATTGCCAATTACGAGGTGTATCTAAAGGAGGAAGTAGAAAAGAGAAAGAAATACAAAGTAGGTTTTGTTTACCTGGAACCAATACAATATATTTGGTGAGATGTTGTTTTTATTGGATTTTAATCAAAATCTTTTGTTTTCATTTGATCAGATTGATGATCAGAGGAGGACCCATAATTACGATGAGTTCATCTGCACCTTTATATCAATGCTGGCCCAAGAAGGTAAAAGTCATAATGTTTTTTTTGCCCTCCTTTACCCTACCACATCTGGGTTCAGATTAGCTAAACTCATGATGTACACTGTAATCATGGAACGACAAAAATAACAATAATAGCGAATTTTCAGGTTTCTAAACTTCACAACTGGCATTCTCTGGACGCATACACAAACACGGTGTGAAACTGAATAGCTCATCTAACTTGAACAGATTGATAAAAAACTTTACTATAAAGACTGGTAGACTCTACCCGGCCGAGTCCATGGCAGCGCTCCTAGTGGCCGGGCCCCCAAAACAACTTGTCCTGCTGGATACTCTACAGATCAATTACTGTTTGCACCACAGTCGCAAAGACGATCGCATCACTTTCTGTTTTTCTCAGAGCTTACTACTAGTGGCAAAGTGAGGGACTTATTTAGACCGTCAGGGAAAGAGCAAGAAATATATTCAAATATATTATATTTTAATTAATTCCCAATGCTGCTCAACAGAACGGGGTCTCTCCCTCGCTGCAACCGACACAACCACTAAGCTTTATGCAAATGAATGCGCGATGGCGTCATCTGGCGACTTTTAGAGCTAGTGCTCGCTACTTTCATTGGAAAAGAGTCAACAACACTGCACAGCACACATTGCAATTTGTTTCCATGCCGTTGAGCCGTACATGGAGCCTTCATCTTCCTGGGAAATCGCTCCGGGTGGCAGACGGAATTGCATAGTGAAAGCGAGGCTTATAGGGAACCAATCTAAACGCCGATGGTGTCATTATTCTATAGCCATTACATTGTGCAATCAAAATTTACTTCATAATGATTAGTTCAAACAATAAACTTGTCTACTGCCACTTTAAGGTTATTACTGTTAACAGCTAAAAAACATTCATCCAATCTGAAATGCATACAGGGCCGTCTCTCTCCTCTTAAACTGCTTAACACACAAAAACACAACAGGTATGACGTTACTGCACACACGTACACGTCCCTGCTGAAAAAGAAGAAAGAAACGACTAAAAATGAATAACATTTGTAACCATCACACATATGCAAAAACCTAGTTGCATGCTAAACATCTGTTGTTTTGTTGGCATTTTTATAATTTCTTTGCTCCTTCATTCATTCTGACCGTGTATCTTCTTCAGGCATGTTGGCCAGCCTTGTGGAGCAAAACATTTCCGTGCGTCGTCGCCAGGGAGTGAGTATTGGCCGCTTGCACAAACAGAGGAAGCCTGATCGCAGGAAACGCTCCCGACCGTACAAAGCCAAGCGCCAATAATTACAAACAATCATAACTTCTGTTAGAGAAGTTACTCCTGTGAGCAGCGAGCAATCACCGCAGAGAAAATGAAATTGCTGCACTCCTGAAGCTCTTTCATAAAGGCAGTCGAGTGTTGTATTTTAGCCAGAGCCTCCTCTCCTTCATGAAATGGACCATGTTTGGTCAGTTCTTTTATCATTTATGTATATAATGTATGTATTACCATTTTAGTCTCAATGTAAATTTTCTTCTTTCTTGTGCCACTGCTATTGACTGTTTGTAAATATGAAAAAAGGCATGTCCCTAATAGTGCATCTGAATGCTTTTCCATCTACAAAGTATTCATTCCTATTGAAAGATCTTCTCTACAGTCCTATGGTCAGCACAGTTTAGTATGAAACTACAATTTGGTAACAATAAGTCGATATTTCCTCAACTGTATCCAGTACTCAAGTTTTTATGGTGCCAATGAAGTATTCAATGTTTTGACAAAAAAAAAAAAGCCACGTTTTATTCACCCATAGCATTTCAGTTATAATCTGTTCACTGTCGGAAATTCATTATATAACATAAAAAGCATCTTTTTATTACATTCTTCATGGACAATTTTTAAGCTGAAGAAGACGTCACGATACTTCAAGGTTTATTCTTTACATTGTATTGTCTTTTCAAATAAGGTTCTCTAGCTGCGTATGAATATCTCTTGAGGTCCTGCAAATGAAAAACATGCTCTTGTGTTATTTTTGTACCTGAAATGGATCTCAAAGTGAGTGAATATTAAGTTGGATGTGTGCACTTGTGTGTTTTTGTACATATGTATCTGTTAATTGGCTCACCTGTACACTGAGTTCAGTTGGTCTTTGTGCTTGCCAATTCATACTACAATAAAGTCAACAAAAATATCTTGCTATAATCCAGATGTCTTTTTAAAAATGTTTTGGTGAAGTGACTTCAATGGTCGATCCAGGATTACAGCATTTTTAAAAAAAAATTTTTATTAGGAGTGAATAAATTGGTGTAGGATTCCACCTCGTAAAAAAAAAAAATAAATAAACGTTTACAATCACATGCATGTCACAAATCTCAGTAGGTTTACTAGATTAGGTTTATTACATCAAAGTGAAGTGTTTTACTGTAGTGACAGTTAGCGTACACTAGGGAGAGCAGTCATTCAGGGACAGTGGGACCATCTCAGAATCATCTCCTTTACTATGCTGTAAAGAGCCATTCATAATAAAATGGACTTTGGATTTTCTGCAGAGGGATTGTGTTAGCACCACGGCTGTGATGTACAAGTGTATTTAGATGAATATATAGTATTCTTTGTGTTTTTGTGCTGGTATTTTGCATTTCCCAGAACAATCTCAGTTTTCAACAGTTTTAAAATACTGTGGAGCGAAAGTTAATTATTTTTGTATTCATTTGATCATTATTTTTGTTACATAATTTACCTCTAGATAAATTAAGCTTGTGATATGTAAAACCATCAATCTTAACATTTAGGAATTTTGCAGTTTGTATTGTATTGTATTTTATTTTCCATCCGACACTGTCAGTCTTTACCACATGTTTCAGCGCTGGTATGATCATCTTGTAAGAATGACACTGGCTCTCTGGCAGAGTGGTCAAGTACACACAGTATCCTATGAGGGAGTGGGAGCAACAACAAAAAAACTCAGTCACACAAATGTTAGAGTTAAATAAAACTGCTGTAGCGTTATGTCACCACTGTTTGCCCATTTGGTTTAGAGACAGACCAAGATAAGTAGATTTCGGAATATCAGGTCTGCAACCAGCAGTTATTTTTTAATATGAATTAATTAATTTCTACTTTTCTGGATTAATTGATTAATCATTTGCTTTATACTATGTCAGAAAAAAAGGTGGCCACAATTTCCAGAATTTCCCAAAGCCCTAAGGCTGCTAATTAAGAGTCCAAAACCCCAAAGTATTTTTTTTAATATCAGAAGAGACGCAGAAAACTAGCATTTCAGAAGCTGCAGCCTATTGGCCCTTTTTCTTAAATGACAAACAAATATTGTAATCAATTATCAAAATAGTTGATTGAATCTTCTGTCGGTTGACTAATTGATTAAACTAATAGTGGTAATTGTGTTATTAAATGATCTGTATGCCCAAATGATTTGCACTGTGAACCTCTTGGCTCACGAAAAATGCCGATTATAGACAAATATGATAAAGCATTATCACATTTTAGAAATGCACCTATGGATGTCTGATGTTTCTGGTTATTTAGGTTATAAAACAAATAGTCTGGAGTGAAAGATCCGGATTAAATCAGGGAGGTCCCAGTGGTCTCCAGTCATGTGCCACAGAGGGGCTCAGAGGTATTTGCGTGGTGATTTGAGATAACCGAGTGTCGTGAACGCGCACGTATGAGCCACTCAAGTTCCCACCCATTGCGTCAGCGCGCTCCCTCGCTCTCTCCGTCAGCGCGCGTGCTCCGTGCGGGATGCTGAATTGTAGGTGATGATGGCGGAAGGGGAGCAGCGCTGAGTTTCATCTGAGTTTTTACCACAGCTGTAGAACCATCTACAACATCGTTTCTCTCCGTCGAGACCTATCCCGAGGCGATGGGGAACGAGGCCAGTATGGAAGGGGAGGGACAGGCGGGACAGCCCGGCCCCGCCGTCCCTGCAGCAGGGGCTCCGGCTTCCATTTCAGCACCACCGGACTCTGGACAGCTCATCAAGCCGAGCAATGGAGCGCCAGCCGGAGGAAGTGGGGCTGCACCCGGGCCGGGGATTAACAGGTAGCCGCGATAGCTAGGACGCTTCTCCGGCTAACTGTGGAGAGAAATCAGGGAGGCTACACGGAAGCGTGGCGTGTACGGTACATCTGTACGATGTGGAGTGTAGACAGATAGGCTATAGGATCAACCGACTGCGTTGAGATAGACTTGAATGGGTGCTTAATTATTTATTTCAATATCCTTGTCAACACAATTCACCACCCCCTTTGGAGACCCGTTTATGCTTTTTTGGCAGCACCACCCTATTACTCTACGTTAATTTAGGTCGAAGTCAAATTTAATATGCAACGCTTTCGATGTAGAATCAATAATACGTAAACATAGCGTAAACATAGCGTTCAATAGGGATTTCTACGCCCGTTTTCACGGTGTCTGTCCTCGGGCATCAGTAGCTAAGTATCATGAATGAGTGAGCGACATTGTTCTTCTTATAGCGAGGCAGTGCCAAGTAAATATGAATACTTCGGAATGGGTCTGACAAATATTAATGTCCCCCATAGCTCCAGGTGATAAATAAATTAGAAATGTAAATGATGCAAAGTGCACTGCATCTCACGTTGAATGGCTCACTCGGTTCCATTACACGTTGATTTCCTGAACATGCCTCGAGATGAAAAGCAGTAAAAAAAAAAAAAAAAGAAAAAAAAAGTCATTCCGAGAAATTACCTGGCCGACGTTATATAGGGTGACAATGCCACCACCAGACAGCGTCCTTGTGAGCACAGGACCGTAACGCATAGCTGCCTCATTCATTCATCAGATCTCAAACCAAATCAATATGCAGCAGCTTGTGGAAATTGTTTCTCACCACACTATACAGCACAGAAAATGGGTAATTTCTTCTGAAAGTGTGGTGTTGCATCTCTATAAGAAATCCAGACACTGAGCCCATACATATGAACAGTTATGGTAGCCTTACGTGACAATATGTTCATTACTTTGGCAGCTACATATACAAACTCCATTGTTGTCCTATAATAATGCACTATAATCAGATAAAATGTTAGCCTTTTCCAAAATTCAAGCCCAGAACATCTGCGTTCAGTCACACATAGTAGCCTGTTGGTCTGTATTTTCTGTGTGGGTGTGTGGGAGGGATTACCTTCCAACAAGATTTGATATTGCCTTAATTATACAGTTCAACAGTTGTAGACCTGAATACCACATGCAGAGGCACAGCTGCGTCTTGGATTTGCCACACCTGCTTACAGTCTCTCTGTACCAGCCCTTTTTAGCCTGCCGTCCAAGAACACATATACATTTCTTCATGTTACAAACCTTCGATCAAGGCTAAAATGTCTTTCCTGATTTGTGTCATTACATTACAAAGTGATCGTAAGGTATAATGTGGAGCTGTAGACGTGTTCTGCAACTGTAACAGATACACCGTTTCCCTTTAATAATGTCTAGTCCTGTCTGTTTCTATTTGGAAAGAAACACTCGCTGTTTATCTTGTGTATTCACTGAAGGGCAGTTTTACAGGGTCTCTCATATCTTGATTTCTCTCTGGTATCCACCCTGAGGTGTCTCATAAGGTGATGGGGAGTGCTGAGAGAATGAGCGTGCTAAGAGACAGAGATGCTGAGAGAGAGAGAGTATATCCTATGGCTGATTAAAATGGTTTTCGTAAGATCAGGGCCTCCACGCTCACTCTGAATCTTCCCTTTCAAAGAACTTGTGAGAGTGTAAGAAACAATGAGACAGTGGCTGTGTTCAGACTGTAGATAGGAGACTTTCATCTTAATTAAAATGAGTTGCAGCGTTTTATAAATGGGCCTATTAATATGAATGGGGACATACTATACTATGTATAATCATATACATAAATGGGGTCTATATAGGCATTTTTGCTTCATACAATATTTTATTCATCGCAGTCTAAGAGCTAAATCTGAGCCCATATAGGAAATCCAGGAAGCTCTGTGAGTCACCATACCCTTCTGCTCCACGAAGCACCAAAATGTTTGTTTTTCTCTAATCATAAAAGCTTTGACTCTAGTCATCTGGACCTGATGACCATAACTGACAAGCTTTCAGAATCGTAAGAAATGCTTCCTTGTGTTGAACACAAGCTCCAGATATTTCCTATGTTTCTAACAATGTGCTAAATATGCTGCTGCTACATTATCGTCTCATTGTTTTCTGTCTAAAAACCGAATTAGTGAAGCGCGGTACTTGCTCCATAAGTGCTGAGAGCTCAGTCTTTTCAAACAATGTAAATCATTAAGTAATGTAAATTGATATAAATCCAAAGTCCATTACAAACCGCAACAAAGCTATAGCTTATAAAACCCATGAAAATGATGGATACAGTCATGTTCTAAGACAGAGTGTGCAAACAGTACGCCCTCATAATTAATTTACCTTCAGCAATGAAAGCACTGTGCACTATGTAGCCTACATATACCAAATGGTTATCATAACTCGAACAAATAATGCAAACGGAGTTCTTATTATTTATGACAGCTGTAAAATACAGAGCATGAATGGCTACCTATAAGTCATTGGCAGCGTTGCATTGTTGTCCAGATGTCCAAACATTGACACTGCACTTTACAATTTAAAAGACAAACGCCTGGGAAAGCTTAATGATTTTTTTCAATGCTTGTTACATGCATAGCCTTCGTTGGCAAACAGCTGGAATTTAGTGTCACGGTGACTTGTAATGCTCAACATGATTCAAGAAACCCTCATATTGAATGTTTGTTTATTGTTGACTGACCCACTACAACATACTTCCTCAGTGCGTTTTATTATCCAGACCATAGATGGTTGATACTGTGGCTAAACTATGGCTGAAGCTGAACCCTGCTCAACTTCCATGTGCCACTCTGTGTATCTTGGCAGAGCGGACACAGTGGTTGGTGTAGTTAGAGGCAGACACATTGGTGCACCTAACCCCAGTTTGTGCCTCTCATTACATTAGAGACACAGAGCTAAGCATCCGATTTTCCAGAAACAAACACATTCCCGACAGTCTTTGAAAAAACACAGATGGTTGTTTAACAACACTGTTCTGAATGTATTTCCAGAACCCTCGAAGACTCTGTTAACCATCTGGATGAAAAAAGATATGTTATCTGTTGCGATAAAAAAGATCTTTAATCTGTTTCTCAAATTGCAATTCCATTTCCTAACATTTGAAATGTCATGTGTCTTTAATCTTTTTGTAAAGCACAAGCACAATTTGAATGCTTTATTTTGTATTTCAGAAACATCAGTATAACTCATTAATTAAATTTTGGTTCATTTTGTACAAATTGAACAAGGACGTTTGTCATTCTGGCCACTATCTCTATAGGGATTAGGGAAAATAGTTGCAACTTGGGAAACGGAATAAAAATCTTTTTTACGGTGCAGTGGATGGGATATATTTTTTTTATCCAGATGGTGTGAAGACTCTTTAAAGTTTCTGTGGTAAGTTAAGTGGCTGTTAAGCGTTTTTCAAAGATCGCCAAGTATATGTTTTTAGGAAAATCTAATGCTTCCCTCCGTGCCTCTTATGTATTGGTAATACATAAGAGGCACAAACTGAGGGTTGTGGAGCAGCCTCATCTGAATGACCCCCGAACAATCAGCATAAAACAAAACATAGCTGTGACCCACTGTGTGCGCTGTCTTTGGGATCATTGTGTGAGGGCCACTTGTTGTGATTTTGATGTGGTCTGCTTCATGTGACGAGCCTTTCCTTATGTGTCGCACTGCAGGTGGGAGATTTAAAGCTTCACCACTACGGCTCCTGCATTCGCATTTGACCAACATGATGGGGACGATATTGTCTCTCCCTCATCCATGTCTCGGCTGCTCATCAATAATTTTTCGAGGGTTTGCCAAACTTGTCTCATACTAAATGATGAAACGGCTGTAAAAAATTGAAATAAGAAGTGCAGTGGCACTGGGGAGAGAAAATCTTCTTTCCATTTTACTTCCAAAAAGTCTACGGCCACTGACATTCCTGAAACCTTGTGAAAAGCATTGCTAGTCCTATGTCAAACATTTCATGTGGATTTATGCTACACTTGATGCCTTACTTGTGCAGTTGGCCATCACAAACAAATGATACATTCAGACATGTTCTGAAGCATTCACTACCTCTCAAGGTTGACCTTTAAAAATGACTAAATGGACAGCAGGAGATAGGTTTCACTCAGAAGCCTGAGGTTACCAGTTTCATTTCCAATGGACAGAGGAATAAATCAATGAGAAACATGTAGGATCTCCATTATAGGGAGACTGATACACATATACTGTCTCGGGCTAAAATTAAGTACCCATCTAATTTTCTCACGTTCCAAAGGACATATTTCACAAATCAGACGTCAGTGTGCAATATTTTTTTAAAGGATAATAGATTTGTACATATTTATTTGTAAAGTGACCAGATGGTAATTGTTCAGTAAACCCTTTTGGCACGTTGTACTTTGATTTATGCTCTTTGAATTGGTATTGTCAGTAACAACGTGGTGTTGGTGCAACACTGCTGGAGGATACTAGAGAATTGGGCACACTTGTCTCCTAAGATGTTACTGAACTTACCTTTGATTTGATCATTCCTCGTTCTGTATTCAAACCGAAATGGATTTGAACACTATATGTTGATCAAAGTTGTTGTGTCAGGAACCAGAGAGGCTCTGATGCTTGTACACAGAAGTGACCCATAAAATCTTGGCCATTTTGCAAAAGAGGAAATAATTACTTTCTGTTATCGCTTCATTTAAGCTGGTATTCAAAACATTTTTTCGGAATAACCAAATCATTCATTTATCCATCTATGTGATGGAGTATCCTAAAACGTTTACTCTGGTTGGAGACACTCTCCATTCTGCCACTGAGAAATGTTGATTGGCTTGTCCTGGCTTGTGGGGTCCCGCCTGTCCTGTCTGACAATGCCAATAAAGTCTGTTCAAAACATGATGTCCACTGTGTGCTTGTTACCACACAACTAGAGAATATACACGGTCATGTATTTAAAGGAATAGTTTGACATATTTACACATTTACAAACCCTTCACTATTCACTTTGTGATAAAGCGAGCAATTTGTCCTGCTTTAGACACAAAGCCACACGTTCTTCTCAGTGGATTTCCATTTCAGAATCACAATCAGAAAACCTTTATTTGTCCCACAGCGGGGAAATTTACAAATTTAAAAATGTCCATTTGCTGATGGATGAGAATATCTAAAAGAGATCTTCCAGTTTAAACTCTTTTTGGAGTCTCATTAAGCCATGCCCAAGGCTTTGCATAAATCACAAGAGACTCCACTTGGGGATCTTTGCCATTCAAGTGATGATTATTTCGCGAAACTACCTTCTATCTTGTGAAGACACCAGGTAGATTTAGACTTCAGTTGCCCACCCTGTGTATCAGTAGTCTGCAGCTTTAATGATATCCTCAAACAGTGTGAGCGCGCCGGTCCGCACAGGACTGTGTTGAATTTAAAATGTAACAGTCCAGTGATGGTTTAAAGAGTGCAGGTTTTTCCTGATGGGCTCACTATGGTGAACACAGGACTCCTGTGGCGAGTGGAACATGGTTAGAGTTGTGCAGCAGCTCAAATTCATCGGCTGTGACTCATAATTGGTAACATGCTCTATTTTAATTCCTTTATTCCTCTCTTTATTTCCACCATTCTCTCACTGTGAACACAGAGCTGAAGCTGAAACTGTCTTTGAAGATGACAGGCATGACAAAAGGTCTAAGTTGTTATGACAGTGGAATTCCTCCATTCCTATTTAACTATTGGCCCTAATGCCTGAGGGCCGGAATGAGCAAGAAAACCAAAAGTTTACAATGCTGTTGTCTAATGCACTACATTTGTTCCACCCTAAACACGTCGCTGAGGCTAGAACAGAACAGCTTCAAAGAGTGAAAACAAGCCACAAGGAGCACTTCACAGAAACTGATAGAGGCAATATAAAATATTCAACATATGCCTCACTGTTGGGCCAAGGTTTTGAGTAGTCTGATATCCCACTATGAACACCAATAAAGACCTTTTAATGGCATATGGACCATGTGCATCTCACAGCGGAAGGCTTCCAAAATATACCCATCAAGAAGAAGTATTGCTCCTTCTTGAAAGTAAGCAGTGATCACTGGTATAAAAACCTGGTAAATGATACTTTTGACAAAGTGTTTTGCTGGGAGACAAATGCCGGTGTTCTGGTACAAGAGTCAGAGGTGTGGACTCGAGTCCAGCAAGTCAACACTTAAATCCCCAGAGACACTTTGTTTGAACCAATCCGACAGCATCCCATCAAGTTGCGGGAGAGAACCATGAAGAACTAACGTTACTGACCACCAGTTATAAAAAAATTATACCAAAGATTTTAAACGCACACAAAAGCTACACAGGTGGGTAAACAAAAAACGACGGAGACACATTAGGACTCGAAACTCAAAGTTTAGGACTTGACATGGGACTTGCAAAACAACGACATGGTCCCACATCTTACAAGAGTTGAGCCTGCAATGTGTATGAAGTATTACGGTTACTTTGTGGATGTTACTGGTTTATCAGTAAGGAGAAATGTAATGTAATGTAATCCACTTTTGATTCTTTGCAAGCATACCCGGGGTTGGGCTAATTTATTTTACATTGTTATAAAATAAACACCAATGAAGTATCATATAAAAATAACAATAATAACAGTAATAGAGTAAGGCAGCCCCCCCCCCCACCTCTGTGATGAACTAGAATAGGTATAAGGCCCAATGTCATGAAACAAGGAAATAAAACTGAAGAAGTCGCTATTTCCACAAAGTCAGGAGTTATTGTTCATGTCAATGGATATAGTTAGAATGCACGTCATGCTATGTTGTTTGGCCGTTATAAAAGTATGTCAAAAAGGCTTTCCATGTCTTGTAGAATTTGATCTCAGAGCCACTGACTGGGAAAAATATCATCTCCAAGTTAAGGCAGGACATTGTGTCTCGGAGCTACTGACTAAGTGTGGGCGGGGCAGCATCTTTCCATTTGAGCAAAACTGCGTGTCTGGCCAAGAGTGTGTCTAAGGCAACCATGTGGCACTCTGCAGATGTCTTCCTTAGTAATGCCAAACAAAGCTACCAGAGGGTCTGGAGCTAGATTCCGCATTAAGATGTTGGAGAAGGTATGAAATATGTCTCTCCGGAACTTTTGTGTGGGGGCAGAGCCAGTACACGTGGATAAGGGGAGCATCATTGTTTTTGCATTTGTCGCACGTGGGGGTGATATCAGGGTAGATGCCAAACAATATACCCTTGGACATTTTGGCCATATGGACTACATTACATTTCACAAGACAGTGTCTTGCACAGAGTGAGGATTTGTGTGTTAATGTGAGGATGGAATCCTTTGTAAAATACCTTTTTATCATGTGTTCTCTTTATCATCTCTGCCAGACCCCCTCCGTCAGACCCCGGACCTAAAGCAGGAGTCCAGAGTGGTCATGGTACAGGGGACCGGTTGGCCTCCCACGACACCCATCAGCATGCCGCACCTCAAGGAGAGCAGGGCCAGGGTCATGTGGCACGGAAGAGTCTGCATGTGGATGTCGGTAGCAGCAGGACGGGGAGGTCCCCCTCCGTGTCCCCGGACCGAGGCAGTGTCCCCACATCCCCTTACTCTGTGCCACAAATTGCACCCATGCCCAGCAGCAAACTGTGCCCCGTCTGCAAAACCACCGACCTGATGGGCACGGGGGACGACAAGCCGAACTTCAGCACCTGCACACAGTGCTGCTCCATGGTGTGCACCCAGTGTGGCTTCAACCCCAACCCTCACCTCACAGAGGTAAGTAGTGTGTTCACAAGGATAATACCAGTGTTGTACTTTTTTCCATTATAGGGGCATTTTTGTATTTTCCCCCCCAGTTCCAGGGTCTGACATTAAGTATGTTGCTCACCTGCCACTGTGGCAGATCACTGAACCTTTCTACTCTCCACTCGACAGACAGCACAAATATGGAATATATCAAGTAACCTTAATCCCTGACTATTTTTAACCTATTGCTTTATAAAAATTATATTTCTTAATATAAGGAAAACCTGTCTGCCCTGGTGGCAGGTGACCTGGAATAGTCAGCCTTGACCTGCCAAAACCAACATTCACCTGTGTTTGGCAGGTGCACATTTCAGTTCCAGTTCTATAGTAGTTTACCCAACAACCGCTCTAATACATGCATATAGTATACACGGTATGTATGAGAAGTAATCGATGTCACTCTGCCCTGAATTACAAACACAGTCAGCGTCTGCCATGGAGCATTCACATGGAAAACAAAAACATCTAAAACACTACCACAAAATGGCAAAAAAACAAGAAACGAAGCTGTTGTACAATCGACTGCACAAATGGATTCAGAATGAATTCAGGCATACAGTATTATAGACTGCCTGAAGGCTAAAGAGAAGAGAAGCAGTTGGGTGGCTGTGTGACGTTGCCTTAAAAAGCACATGGTTTACTGAATGAAACCTGTAATACAATCTAAATGTTTTACAAACCTGTCCTCAGACAACTAGGATATTCTTCAAAGTCCTTGTAATTGTGATCAGGCTGACAAACCCTGCTTTGGAATAGGACCAGACGCCTTCATGCCTATGCACCGATATTTCTTCAATGTTGAGCTACATAGTCTAGAATATAAACATGCGTATATCAGCCATATGTCTGTCTGGCACATTGTACAGATCCCTGTTTAACTCTTACAGTTTTACATTTTTCATGTGCCTCCTCCCAACTGTATACCAGCTCTACCCATTCATAGCAGCCATAGCGGGTGGTGGTGAGGGAAGTGTTACGTGAGTGACATCAGTGTATACCTTATATATTACGCAGTGTCACACAAAGCATATAATCAAGAATATAAAGTCCCTTACAGCGAGTGTACATTTGAAAAACGTTGATTGTGAGTGATTTAGGTGCTTCATTTTGGCTTCATTTTGGCTTCATTTGTCCCGTGATAATTATTTCTCGTTGACATTTGTGAGTAATTTAGTTGATGACTATTGTTGTCAAGTTGGCTGCGACTGGCTCACAGGCTGGAGTGCACCAACTGGAACTGAGCGAGCATGTGAATTAGTTGCACGCTGATTGAGAGTTGTGAACTTCCTCGCTGGAGCCATTGTTCGCCTTGATTGATGAAGTGTTTAATGATCTGGTATGCTCATGATCTTCAATCCCCATAGACCTGGTTATCACACAATTCTGTGCCCAGTAACATATTGGTCACTTCCTATTAGCTGTAATGAATCGTAGGCCCTTATCCTGAGCAAGGGCTACGTTCTTTTTTAGCTGATGTTCATAGTCAATGCACACAACACTTGAACAAAGCCCTATCATCCTTTCTGTCAGGCACTAGTGAACATCCAAATCATGCCCAGAGCCTCTCCCAAACAAAGCTTTTTTATAACAGTGCTGAACGCACCACAACACATCTCGCCATCATTCACAATCATTCATATGCATCTAAACAGTCATCACTGTTAACAGGTAGCTGAGAAAGCCTATTGCCTTCACCCTAAAATAAATCACTTGCCTAATTTGAATTAGTCTATGCATCGCTGTTACTGTGAGTCAAGCTGTGTCATCTGTCACAAAGTTTCACATCAACTCCAGTGAGTCATGTTGCAAATTGTAGCCAAGATGCAATGTCAGTTAAGCTGGCCTGCAGGCTATCAGTGCAACTGTAGGCTGAATAAATACTAGGATTCAGGGAGTAAATGTTTTGTTTTTTTGTGTAGATGCGTGCATGTAAATGTAACGTGTGTGTGTGTGTAAGCTTAAATACATGCTTGCACGAGTGCATATTTGTGTGTATAAGAAGGGAGACTTTGCAAAAGTTGAAAGAGGAAGTCGTGGGAGATGGAAGGACTAGGAAGAAATGCGTGGACCAAAGAAGAGACAGACAGCAAAGAATAGATCATGGCAGGGAGTGAAGGAGAGCATGGCAGTAGAGAGAACCGCAGAGGTGGATGTTATGGGTATTTTTCAGCACAGCCTTGGTGAGCTTGTCAGATGCTGACAGGCAGAGAGACTCTGAGGGAAGCGCTCAGCCTCTGGAGACCTGGAGATTTACCCCCCTAACCTACTTAGCATGGATTGGGCTTTTGCCTCACTGCAGCAGATCTAACACAGCCTTATCACTCATCAGTGAAATTGATGATGGCCACGTTGTTGCCGATCAAGGTGATGATAACGTTGAAGACAACGATGACTGGAATTACGATTACAGTGATGGGGAGGACAGGCCCGGAGAGAAAAATAGCAATGCTAAGGAAGTTGAAGTGAAAAGTTCCCTCCTAAGCAGGAACAGATATTGTTATACTTTGTGCTGAAGTGGAGACAGACATTCAGGATTTACGAGGATTGTACTTGCTTTCGTTTGTTCATCTGGTGGTTTGACGGAAAAATCACCTGTGGCACTTTCTATTCAAAACAGTATCTCATTTAATGCAATTTAAGGATTGTCTCTTGATTACAACACGGGCTCAGTCCGGGCTCATGTCCCGCTTATTCAGCCGCAGTCACAAATAGTTGACAGACACTGATTGAACTGTGACGGATTATAGAGATAATATGAGCAAAATCTGTTACTGAAGAGGATTTCCCTTCAAATTACAGAAAGATGGCAGTGCTGATTAAAGTGTTGATAACCGAGGGCGATTCCATTTTTGGATATTTTATATTTTGCTTATTCACCACAAAGTCCCAAATGATATCTCCAGCTCTGTATCAAACGTATAAATTAGAGCAGTTTTTTTTTTTTCTTTTTTTTACTTTTAGCAAGAAGCTGCTTTATCAGTTGAATTTCTCATGAAGATCCCTATTCATGTAGGATTGTTTGAGGAATACTAACAGATGTTAAAAGACAAGTCAGACCTATGTCAAACGCAATGATGTAAATGCAATTTAGAGAGATGTAAACAGTGAGCAACAAATAGGTGTTATATGCCACAGTCTGTTACAGGGCTGTCAGTCAAGCTGAGACAATGAGGTTTATTTTGAAATGTTGGCTGAGAACATGCGAGCAGTCATACACGTGAGCGCGTGACGTAGACAACAGGAAGATGACAGGGTTTGAAAAAGTCAGACAGGGTCAGAGAAACAAGACAGACATAGATGGACTTAGAAACAGAGAATAAAACAACAGAGAATACGAGCTCAGAGAGATAGTGAACACAGGCACTCCTCCCCGACAGTGTTCTCCCACCATCATACAGGGGAACATCTGCTTTATAATTGGTCCAATTTCTATTTATAGATCCTACCCTCCTTCTGTCTGCAACGATGGCCTGGTCCTGAGAAGCCACAGCTGAAAGAGAGAGAGAGA